>OY726517.1:2285033-2694692 GCA_963383655.1 Bathymodiolus septemdierum | reverse complement strand
TAATAATCCTTCTCTACTGATGGACCTGTCCTATGCTAGAAGAGTGATATTATACAGAGTTATGTAATCCTCTCTACTGATGGACCTGTCCTATATTAGGAGTGATATTATACAGAGTTATATAATCCTTCTCTACTGATGGACCTGTCCTATACTAGGAGTGATATTATACAGAGTTATATAATCCTTCTCTACTGATGGGACCTGTCCTATACTAGGAGTGATATTATACAGAGTTATATAATCCTTCTCTACTGATGGACCTGTCCTATATTTGAAGTGATATTATACAGAGTTATATAATCCTTCTCTACTG
Organism: Bathymodiolus septemdierum; assembly: GCA_963383655.1. Lineage (NCBI taxonomy): Eukaryota > Metazoa > Mollusca > Bivalvia > Mytilida > Modiolidae > Bathymodiolus > Bathymodiolus septemdierum. Next base: position 2,694,376 of record OY726517.1, on the reverse strand, counting down.
ATGGACCTGTCCTATGCTAGAAGTGATATTATACAGAGTTATGTAATCCTCTCTACTGATGGAACCTGTCCTATATTAGGAGTGATATTATACAGAGTTATATAATCCTTCTCTACTGATGGACCTGTCCTATACTAGGAGTGATATTATACAGAGTGATGCAATCCTTCTCTACTCATGGACCTGTCCTATACTAGAAGTGATATTATACAGAGTTATATAATCCTTCTCTACTGATGGACCTGTCTTATACTAGGAGTGATATTATACAGAGTTATGTAATCCTTCTCTACTGATGGACCTGTCCTATATTAGGAGTGATATTATACAGAGTTATATAATCCTGCTCTACTGATGGACCTGTCCTATACTAGAAGTGATATTATACAGAGTTATATAATCCTTCTCTACTGGTGGACCTGTCCTATACTAGGAGTGATATTATACAGAGTTATATAATCCTTCTCTACTGATGGACCTGTCCTATACTAGAAGTGGTATTATACAGAGTTATATAATCCTTCTCTATTGATGGACCTGTCCTATACTAGGAGTGATATTATACAGAGTTATATAATCCTTCTCTACTGATGGACCTGTCCTATACTAGAAGTGATATTATACAGAGTTATATAATCCTTCTCTACTGATGGACCTGTCCTATACTAGAAGTGATATTATACAGAGTTATATAATCCTTCTCTACTGATGGACCTGTCCTATACTAGGAGTGATATTATACAGAGTTATATAATCCTTCTCTACTGATGGACCTGTCCTATACTAGAAGTGATATTATACAGAGTTATATAATCCTTCTCTACTGATGGACCTGTCCTATACTAGGAGTGATATTATACAGAGTTATATAATCCTTCTCTACTGATGGACCTGTCCTATACTAGGAGTGATATTATACAGAGTTATATAATCCTTCTCTATTGATTGACCTGTCCTATACTAGGAGTGATATTATACAGAGTTATATAATCCTTCTCTACTGATGGACCTGTCCTATACTAGGAGTGATATTATACAGAGTTATATAATCCTTCTCTACTGATGGACCTGTCCTATACTAGAAGTGATATTGTACAGAGTTATATAATCCTTCTCTACTGATGGACCTGTCCTATACTAGAAGTGATATTATACAGAGTTATATAATCCTTCTCTACTGATGGACCTGTCCTATACTAGGAGTGATATTATACAGAGTTATATAATCCTTCTCTACTGATGGACCTGTCCTATACTAGAAGTGATATTATACAGAGTTATGTAATCCTTCTCTACTGATGGACCTGTCCTATACTAGGAGTGATATTATACAGAGTTATATAATCCTTCTCTACTGATGGACCTGTCCTATACTAGGAGTTATATTATACAGAGTTATATAATCCTTCTCTACTGATGGACCTGTCCTATACTAGAAGTGATATTATACAGAGTTATATAATCCTTCTCCACTGATGGACCTGTCCTATACTAGGAGTGATATTATACAGAGTTATATAATCCTTCTCTACTGATGGACCTGTCCTATACTAGGAGTGATATTATACAGAGTTATATAATCCTTCTCTACTGATGGACCTGTCCTATACTAGAAGTGATATTATACAGAGTTATATAATCCTTCTCTATTGATGGACCTGTCCTATACTAGGAGTGATATTATACAGAGTTATTTAATCCTTCTCTACTGATGGACCTGTCCTATACTAGAAGTGATATTATACAGAGTTATATAATCCTTCTCTACTGATGGACCTGTCGTATATTAGAAGTGATATTATACAGAGTTATATAATCCTTCTCTACTGATGGACCTGTCCTATACTAGGAGTGATATTATACAGAGTTATATAATCCTTCTCTACTGATGGACCTGTCCTATACTAGAAGTGATATTATACAGAGTTATATAATCCTTCTCTACTGATGGACCTGTCCTATACTAGAAGTGATATTATACAGAGTTATATAATCCTTCTCTACTGATGGACCTGTCCTATACTAGGAGTGATATTATACAGAGTTATATAATCCTTCTCTACTGATGGACCTGTCCTATACTAGAAGTGATATTATACAGAGTTATGTAATCCTTCTCTACTGATGGACCTGTCCTATACTAGGAGTGATATTATACAGAGTTATATAATCCTTCTCTACTGATGGACCTGTCCTATACTAGGAGTGATATTATACAGAGTTATATAATCCTTCTCTACTGATGGACCTGTCCTATACTAGAAGTGATATTATACAGAGTTATATAATCCTTCTCTACTGGTGGACCTGTCCTATACTAGAAGTGATATTATACAGAGTTATATAATCCTTCTCTACTGATGGACCTGTCCTATACTAGAAGTGATATTATACAGAGTTATATAATCCTTCTCTACTGATGGACCTGTCCTATACTAGGAGTGATATTATACAGAGTTATATAATCCTTCTCTACTGATGGACCTGTCCTATACTAGAAGTGATATTATACAGAGTTATGTAATCCTTCTCTATTGATGGACCTGTCCTATACTAGGAGTGATATTATACAGAGTTATATAATCCTTCTCTACTGATGGACCTGTCCTATACTAGGAGTTATATTATACAGAGTTATATAATCCTTCTCTACTGATGGACCTGTCCTATACTAGAAGTGATATTATACAGAGTTATATAATCCTTCTCCACTGATGGACCTGTCCTATACTAGGAGTGTTATTATACAGAGTTATATAATCCTTCTCTACTGATGGACCTGTCCTATACTAGGAGTGATATTATACAGAGTTATATAATCCTTCTCTACTGATGGACCTGTCCTATACTAGGAGTGATATTTTGCAGAGTTATATAATCCTTCTCTACTGATGGACCTGTCCTATACTAGAAGTGATATTATACAGAGTTATATAATCCTTCTCTACTGATGGACCTGTCCTATATTTGAAGTGATATTATACAGAGTTATATAATCCTTCTCTACTGATGGACCTGTCCTATGCTAGAAGTGATATTATACAGAGTTATGTAATCCTCTCTACTGATGGACCTGTCCTATATTAGGAGTGATATTATACAGAGTTATATAATCCTTCTCTACTGATGGACCTGTCCTATACTAGGAGTGATATTATACAGAGTTATATAATCCTTCTCTACTGATGGACCTGTCCTATACTAGGAGTGATATTATACAGAGTTATATAATCCTTCTCTACTGATGGACCTGTCCTATATTTGAAGTGATATTATACAGAGTTATATAATCCTTCTCTACTGATGGACCTGTCCTATGCTAGAAGTGATATTATACAGAGTTATGTAATCCTCTCTACTGATGGACCTGTCCTATATTAGGAGTGATATTATACAGAGTTATATAATCCTTCTCTACTGATGGACCTGTCCTATACTAGGAGTGATATTATACAGAGTGATGCAATCCTTCTCTACTCATGGACCTGTCCTATACTAGAAGTGATATTATACAGAGTTATATAATCCTTCTCTACTGATGGACCTGTCTTATACTAGGAGTGATATTATACAGAGTTATGTAATCCTTCTCTACTGATGGACCTGTCCTATATTAGGAGTGATATTATACAGAGTTATATAATCCTGCTCTACTGATGGACCTGTCCTATACTAGAAGTGATATTATACAGAGTTATATAATCCTTCTCTACTGGTGGACCTGTCCTATACTAGGAGTGATATTATACAGAGTTATATAATCCTTCTCTACTGATGGACCTGTCCTATACTAGAAGTGGTATTATACAGAGTTATATAATCCTTCTCTATTGATGGACCTGTCCTATACTAGGAGTGATATTATACATAGTTATATAATCCTTCTCTACTGATGGACCTGTCCTATACTAGAAGTGATATTATACAGAGTTATATAATCCTTCTCTACTGATGGACCTGTCCTATACTAGAAGTGATATTATACAGAGTTATATAATCCTTCTCTACTGATGGACCTGTCCTATACTAGGAGTGATATTATACAGAGTTATATAATCCTTCTCTACTGATGGACCTGTCCTATACTAGAAGTGATATTATACAGAGTTATATAATCCTTCTCTACTGGTGGACCTGTCCTATACTAGGAGTGATATTATACAGAGTTATATAATCCTTCTCTACTGATGGACCTGTCCTATACTAGAAGTGATATTATACAGAGTTATATAATCCTTCTCTATTGATTGACCTGTCCTATACTAGGAGTGATATTATACAGAGTTATATAATCCTTCTCTACTGATGGACCTGTCCTATACTAGGAGTGATATTATACAGAGTTATATAATCCTTCTCTACTGATGGACCTGTCCTATACTAGAAGTGATATTGTACAGAGTTATATAATCCTTCTCTACTGATGGACCTGTCCTATACTAGAAGTGATATTATACAGAGTTATATAATCCTTCTCTACTGATGGACCTGTCCTATACTAGGAGTGATATTATACAGAGTTATATAATCCTTCTCTACTGATGGACCTGTCCTATACTAGAAGTGATATTATACAGAGTTATGTAATCCTTCTCTACTGATGGACCTGTCCTATACTAGGAGTGATATTATACAGAGTTATATAATCCTTCTCTACTGATGGACCTGTCCTATACTAGGAGTTATATTATACAGAGTTATATAATCCTTCTCTACTGATGGACCTGTCCTATACTAGAAGTGATATTATACAGAGTTATATAATCCTTCTCCACTGATGGACCTGTCCTATACTAGGAGTGATATTATACAGAGTTATATAATCCTTCTCTACTGATGGACCTGTCCTATACTAGGAGTGATATTATACAGAGTTATATAATCCTTCTCTACTGATGGACCTGTCCTATACTAGAAGTGATATTATACAGAGTTATATAATCCTTCTCTATTGATGGACCTGTCCTATACTAGGAGTGATATTATACAGAGTTATATAATCCTTCTCTACTGATGGACCTGTCCTATACTAGAAGTGATATTATACAGAGTTATATAATCCTTCTCTACTGATGGACCTGTCGTATATTAGAAGTGATATTATACAGAGTTATATAATCCTTCTCTACTGATGGACCTGTCCTATACTAGGAGTGATATTATACAGAGTTATATAATCCTTCTCTACTGATGGACCTGTCCTATACTAGAAGTGATATTATACAGAGTTATATAATCCTTCTCTACTGATGGACCTGTCCTATACTAGAAGTGATATTATACAGAGTTATATAATCCTTCTCTACTGATGGACCTGTCCTATACTAGGAGTGATATTATACAGAGTTATATAATCCTTCTCTACTGATGGACCTGTCCTATACTAGAAGTGATATTATACAGAGTTATGTAATCCTTCTCTACTGATGGACCTGTCCTATACTAGGAGTGATATTATACAGAGTTATATAATCCTTCTCTACTGATGGACCTGTCCTATACTAGGAGTGATATTATACAGAGTTATATAATCCTTCTCTACTGATGGACCTGTCCTATACTAGAAGTGATATTATACAGAGTTATATAATCCTTCTCTACTGGTGGACCTGTCCTATACTAGAAGTGATATTATACAGAGTTATATAATCCTTCTCTACTGATGGACCTGTCCTATACTAGAAGTGATATTATACAGAGTTATATAATCCTTCTCTACTGATGGACCTGTCCTATACTAGGAGTGATATTATACAGAGTTATATAATCCTTCTCTACTGATGGACCTGTCCTATACTAGAAGTGATATTATACAGAGTTATGTAATCCTTCTCTATTGATGGACCTGTCCTATACTAGGAGTGATATTATACAGAGTTATATAATCCTTCTCTACTGATGGACCTGTCCTATACTAGGAGTTATATTATACAGAGTTATATAATCCTTCTCTACTGATGGACCTGTCCTATACTAGAAGTGATATTATACAGAGTTATATAATCCTTCTCCACTGATGGACCTGTCCCTATACTAGGAGTGTTATTATACAGAGTTATATAATCCTTCTCTACTGATGGACCTGTCCTATACTAGGAGTGATATTATACAGAGTTATATAATCCTTCTCTACTGATGGACCTGTCCTATACTAGAAGTGATATTATACAGAGTTATATAATCCTTCACTACTGATGGACCTGTCCTATACTAGAAGTGATATTATACAGAGTTATATAATCCTTCTCTACTGATGGACCTGTCCTATACTAGAAGTGATATTATACAGAGTTATATAATCCTTCACTACTGATGGACCTGTCCTATACTAGGAGTGATATTATACAGAGTTATATAATCCTTCTCTACTGATGGACCTGTCCTATACTAGGAGTGATATTATACAAAGTTATATAATCCTTCTCTACTGATGGACCTGTCCTATACTAGAAGTGATATTATACAGAGTTATATAATCCTTCTCTACTGATGGACCTGTCCTATACTAGGAGTGATATTATACAGAGTTATATAATCCTTCTCTACTGATGGACCTGTCCTATACTAGAAGTGATATTATACAGAGTTATATAATCCTTCTCTACTGATGGACCTGTCCTATACTAGGAGTGATATTATACAGAGTTATATAATCCTTCTCTACTGATGGACCTGTCCTATACTAGAAGTGATATTATACAGAGTTATATAATCCTTCTCTACTGATGGACCTGTCCTATACTAGAAGTGATATTATACAGAGTTTATATAATCCTTCTCTACTGATGGACCTGTCCTATACTAGGAGTGATATTATACAGAGTTATATAATCCTTCTCTACTGATGGACCTGTCCTATACTAGAAGTGATATTATACAGAGTTATATAATCCTTCACTACTGATGGACCTGTCCTATACTAGGAGTGATATTATACAGAGTTATATAATCCTTCCCTACTGATGGACCTGTCCTATACTAGGAGTGATATTATACAGAGTTATATAATCCTTCTCTACTGATGGACCTGTCCTATACTAGAAGTGATATTATACAGAGTTATATAATCCTTCTCTACTGATGAACATGTCCTATACTAGAAGTGATATTATACAGAGTTATATAATCCTTCTCTACTGATGGACCTGTCCTATACTAGAAGTGATATTATACAGAGTTATATAATCCTTCTCTACTGATGGACCTGTCCTATACTAGGAGTGATATTTTGCAGAGTTATATAATCCTTCTCTACTGATGGACCTGTCCTATACTAGAAGTGATATTATACAGAGTTATATAATCCTTCTCTACTGATGGACCTGTCCTATATTTGAAGTGATATTATACAGAGTTATATAATCCTTCTCTACTGATGGACCTGTCCTATGCTAGAAGTGATATTATACAGAGTTATGTAATCCTCTCTACTGATGGACCTGTCCTATATTAGGAGTGATATTATACAGAGTTATATAATCCTTCTCTACTGATGGACCTGTCCTATACTAGGAGTGATATTATACAGAGTTATATAATCCTTCTCTACTGATGGACCTGTCCTATACTAGGAGTGATATTATACAGAGTTATGTAATCCTTCTCTACTCATGGACCTGTCCTATACTAGAAGTGATATTATACAGAGTTATATAATCCTTCTCTACTGATGGACCTGTCTTATACTAGGAGTGATATTATACAGAGTTATGTAATCCTTATCTACTGATGGACCTGTCCTATATTAGGAGTGATATTATACAGAGTTATATAATCCTGCTCTACTGATGGACCTGTCCTATACTAGAAGTGATATTATACAGAGTTATATAATCCTTCTCTACTGGTGGACCTGTCCTATACTAGGAGTGATATTATACAGAGTTATATAATCCTTCTCTACTGATGGACCTGTCCTATACTAGAAGTGGTATTATACAGAGTTATATAATCCTTCTCTATTGATGGACCTGTCCTATACTAGGAGTGATATTATACAGAGTTATATAATCCTTCTCTACTGATGGACCTGTCCTATACTAGAAGTGATATTATACAGAGTTATATAATCCTTCTCTACTGATGGACCTGTCCTATACTTGAAGTGATATTATACAGAGTTATATAATCCTTCTCTACTGATGGACCTGTCCTATACTAGGAGTGATATTATACAGAGTTATATAATCCTTCTCTACTGATGGACCTGTCCTATACTAGAAGTGATATTATACAGAGTTATATAATCCTTCTCTACTGGTGGACCTGTCCTATACTAGGAGTGATATTATACAGAGTTATATAATCCTTCTCTACTGATGGACCTGTCCTATACTAGAAGTGATATTATACAGAGTTATATAATCCTTCTCTATTGATTGACCTGTCCTATACTAGGAGTGATATTATACAGAGTTATATAATCCTTCTCTACTGATGGACCTGTCCTATACTAGGAGTGATATTATACAGAGTTATATAATCCTTCTCTACTGATGGACCTGTCCTATACTAGAAGTGATATTGTACAGAGTTATATAATCCTTCTCTACTGATGGACCTGTCCTATACTAGAAGTGATATTATACAGAGTTATATAATCCTTCTCTACTGATGGACCTGTCCTATACTAGGAGTGATATTATACAGAGTTATATAATCCTTCTCTACTGATGGACCTGTCCTATACTAGAAGTGATATTATACAGAGTTATGTAATCCTTCTCTACTGATGGACCTGTCCTATACTAGGAGTGATATTATACAGAGTTATATAATCCTTCTCTACTGATGGACCTGTCCTATACTAGGAGTTATATTATACAGAGTTATATAATCCTTCTCTACTGATGGACCTGTCCTATACTAGAAGTGATATTATACAGAGTTATATAATCCTTCTCCACTGATGGACCTGTCCTATACTAGGAGTGATATTATACAGAGTTATATAATCCTTCTCTACTGATGGACCTGTCCTATACTAGGAGTGATATTATACAGAGTTATATAATCCTTCTCTACTGATGGACCTGTCCTATACTAGAAGTGATATTATACAGAGTTATATAATCCTTCTCTACTGATGGACCTGTCCTATACTAGGAGTGATATTATACAGAGTTATATAATCCTTCTCTACTGATGGACCTGTCCTATACTAGAAGTGATATTATACAGAGTTATATAATCCTTCTCTACTGATGGACCTGTCCTATATTAGAAGTGATATTATACAGAGTTATATAATCCTTCTCTACTGATGGACCTGTCCTATACTAGAAGTGATATTATACAGAGTTATATAATCCTTCTCTACTGGTGGACCTGTCCTATACTAGGATTGATATTATACAGAGTTATATAATCCTTCTCTACTGATGGACCTGTCCTATACTAGAAGTGATATTATACAGAGTTATATAATCCTTCTCTATTGATTGACCTGTCCTATACTAGGAGTGATATTATACAGAGTTATATAATCCTTCTCTACTGATGGACCTGTCCTATACTAGGAGTGATATTATACAGAGTTATATAATCCTTCTCTACTGATGGACCTGTCCTATAGTAGAAGTGATATTGTACAGAGTTATATAATCCTTCTCTACTGATGGACCTGTCCTATACTAGAAGTGATATTATACAGAGTTATATAATCCTTCTCTACTGATGGACCTGTCCTATACTAGGAGTGATATTATACAGAGTTATATAATCCTTCTCTACTGATGGACCTGTCCTATACTAGAAGTGATATTATACAGAGTTATGTAATCCTTCTCTACTGATGGACCTGTCCTATACTAGGAGTGATATTATACAGAGTTATATAATCCTTCTCTACTGATGGATCTGTCCTATACTAGGAGTGATATTATAGAGAGTTATATAATCCTTCTCTACTGATGGACCTGTCCTATACTAGAAGTGATATTATACAGAGTTATATAATCCTTCTCTACTGATGGACCTGTCCTATACTAGAAGTGATATTATACAGAGTTATATAATCCTTCTCTACTGATGGACCTGTCCTATACTAGAATTGATATTATACAGAGTTATGTAATCCTTCTCTATTGATGGACCTGTCCTATACTAGGAGTCATATTATACAGAGTTATATAATCCTTCTCTACTGATGGACCTGTCCTATACTAGAAGTGATATTATACAGAGTTATATAATCCTTCTCTACTGATGGACGTGTCCTATATTAGAAGTGATATTATACAGAGTTATATAATCCTTCTCTACTGATGGACCTGTCCTATACTAGGAGTGATATCATACAGAGTTATATAATCCTTCTCTACTGATGGACCTGTCCTATACTAGAAGTGATATTATACAGAGTTATATAATCCTTCTCTACTGATGGACCTGTCCTATACTAGAAGTGATATTATACAGAGTTATATAATCCTTCTCTACTGATGGACCTGTCCTATACTAGAAGTGATATTATACAGAGTTATATAATCCTTCTCTACTGATGGACCTGTCCTATACTAGGAGTGATATTATACAGAGTTATATAATCCTTCTCTACTGATGGACCTGCCCTATACTAGAAGTGATATTATACAGAGTTATGTAATCCTTCTCTACTGATGGACCTGTCCTATACTAGGAGTGATATTATACAGAGTTATATAATCCTTCTCTACTGATGGACCTGTCCTATACTAGGAGTGATATTATAGAGAGTTATATAATCCTTCTCTACTGATGGACCTGTCCTATACTAGAAGTGATATTATACAGAGTTATATAATCCTTCTCTACTGATGGACCTGTCCTATACTAGAAGTGATATTATACAGAGTTATATAATCCTTCTCTACTGATGGACCTGTCCTATACTAGGAGTGATATTATACAGAGTTATATAATTCTTCTCTACTGATGGACCTGTCCTATACTAGAATTGATATTATACAGAGTTATATAATCCTTCTCTACTGATGGACCTGTCCTATACTAGGAGTGATATTATACAGAGTTATATAATCCTTCTCTACTGATGGACCTGTCCTATACTAGGAGTGATATTATACAGAGTTATATAATTCTTCTCTACTGATGGACCTGTCCTATACTAGAAGTGATATTATATACAGAGTTATATAATCCTTCTCTACTGATGGACCTGTCATATACTAGAAGTGATATTATACAGAGTTATATAATCCTTCTCTACTGATGGACCTGTCCTATACTAGAAGTGATATTATATACAGAGTTATATAATCCTTCTCTACTGATGGACCTGTACTATACTAGGAGTGATATTATACAAAGTTATATAATCCTTCTCTACTGATGGACCTGTCCTATACTAGAAGTGATATTATACAGAGTTATATAATCCTTCTCTACTGATGGACCTGTCCTATACTAGGAGTGATATTATACAGAGTTATATAATCCTTCTCTACTGATGGACCTGTCCTATACTAGAAGTGATATTATACAGAGTTATATAATCCTTCTCTACTGATGGACCTCTCCTATACTAGGAGTGATATTATACAGAGTTATATAATCCTTCTCTACTGATGGACCTGTCATATACTAGGAGTGATATTATACAGAGTTATATAATCCTTCTCTACTGATGGACCTGTCCTATACTAGGAGTGATATTATACAGAGTTATATAATCCTTCTCTACTGATGGACCTGTCCTATACTAGAAGTGATATTATACAGAGTTATATAATCCTTCTCTACTGATGGACCTGTCCTATACTAAGAGTGATATTATACAGAGTTATGTAATCCTTCTCTACTGATGAACCTGTCCTATACTAGAAGTGATATTATACAGAGTTATATAATTCTTCTCTACTGATGGAACTGTCCTATACTAGAAGTGATATTATACAGAGTTATATAATCATTCTCTACTGATGGACCTGTCCTATACTAGGAGTGATATTATACAGAGTTATATAATCCTTCTCTACTGATGGACCTGTCCTATACTAGAAGTGATATTATACAGAGTTATATAATCCTTCTCTACTGATGGACCTGTCCTATACTAGGAGTGATATTATACAGAGTTATGTAATCCTTCTCTACTGATGGACCTGTCCTATACTAGAAGTGATATTATACAGAGTTATATAATCCTTCTCTACTGATGGACCTGTCATATACTAGAAGTGATATTATACAGAGTTATATAATCCTTCTCTACTGATGGACCTGTCCTATACTAGGAGTGATATTATACAGAGTTATATAATCCTTCTCTACTGATGGACCTCTCCTATACTAGGAGTGATATTATACAGAGTTATATAATCCTTCTCTACTGATGGACCTGTCCTATACTAGAAGTGATATTATACAGAGTTATATAATCCTTCTCTACTGATGGACCTGTCCTATACTAGAAGTGATATTATACAGAGTTATATAATCCTTCTCTACTGATGGACCTGTCCTATACTAGAAGTGATATTATACAGAGTTATATAATCCTTCTCTACTGATGGACCTGTCCTATACTAGAAGTGATATTATACAGAGTTATATAATCCTTCTCTACTGATGGACCTGTCCTATACTAGAAGTGATATTATACAGGCCAATACAATGGCTAAGCGACAAATGGCGAACAGGATAAGGTGTTAATATCGGTAGTCATGACAATTTAGCACCACGAGGCGAAGTCGAATGTTGTACAGGGGTTCCTGAAGAATGTCACAATCTCCATATGTACGGATATGAACGTAGAAAACGAATATTTATCCTCTGTCTTAGTCTAAATTTCACGACCCTAAGGATCAATTGAAACACATGTATAACAAGCGAATTCGTCATGAGTAATTTAGATAAATAGGTAAGACTTTCCATTAATAAAAAGTATTGACAATCCAGATGTTTTCATCAAAAACCAAGTAATAGTGGACTAGTGATTCTTAAGAATTGTGTTTTCATTTAAGGCATCAGTTTACAAAAGCGCATGTTATACGAGTTAAGGTTTGTATATAGTTGTATTCCATGATCCAAGTCCTATAGTATAAACATATTTTATTAATTAATTCAATATTACACATTATGATAATACACATATAAATTATATATACATTTAAATTAATCAATAGGATTCGGAAACAAGTGGTTAAACTTATCTTAATCCGTATCCTTGTTGTTATCTGGTGTTCAAAGTTTAATTAGTATATATATATCGAAAGGTAGAAGTGTATTGAGAATTATCAAGGTTAATCAGTCGTTGTCAATGTTATTTGGTGTGCTTTAGTAAGAAAAAAATAAATAAATAAAAAGAAACAAACAAATGAAGTGTAAAAGTGCAAGTGCTTTTTTTTTTAACATGTTTAAGTTGTGTGAATATGGTTAGGAGGTGAATCGTTTACTACTTATGATGAACTTCTGCACGTTTAAGAATATATCTGTATTTAGGGTATTCGTTAAGTCTGTAGAGCCAAACAATAATAAATCCGTATTTAAGTTAATTGGTAAATTAATGGTGTGAATATATCTCAGTCTTGTTGCATTGTGACGGGGACAATGTAGCAGAAAATGGGCCGTGGTTTCTGTTGCCCCACATTGACAAAATGGGGAATTTACAATGTTTTTACGAAATAAGTGATGATTGAGAGAGCTGCATTAATTTTGCATACGCAACCTAGCGTGTAAAATTTGTCCCAGTCGAGTACCAATATAATAATAAATGGGTTTAGTATTGTTTTGGGGTTGAAGATTTGATTTAATTACCTGAACAGATCTGCTTGATTTATTATTTTCTGGCTGTTGGTTCCATAGTTGTACACTGGAGGGTATGAAATAGCTTGCGTAGAGCGATGTTCGAGTGCGTACTGGAGGAATACGTGAGGTATGACGAGTATTGTGGTCATGGATCATGCTGAAATTTTGCGGAATTAAGTTACTAATATATTGAGGAGTTAGATTATTTGACATCTTATAAAATTGAATCGTTCTATGCCTTTCCCTTCTATCTTTCAATTTTTCCCACCCGTTTCAATATATAGATTACTTAAGGATACAAGTCTGGTACCCCCAGTCACGATTCTAGCAGCCTCAACCTGAACATTTTCTAGTTTGTTAATTAGTATTTGAGTCTTGGTATCCCAAACAACATCCGCATATTCTTGTAATGGTCTTATAAAAGTAATATATAGGGGTCAATATGTTATAATATACTTCCTTCTTAACCGTTACAGAGTATCTGTGTCACAAATCACCACGGATATGTTCCGTTTTACATAATAACAATCCGGTCATTTCATCATTAATGAATTATAACCTGGTTTATTACAAGAGTAACAAGGCGGATGCCACATGTGGAATAGAAACTGCTTATACTACCGGAGTACTTGAGTTCACCCCGGCTATGAGTGAGGTTCGTGTTGCTAAATCTTTTGTTTCCTGTGGAATGTTTTGTACACCGATGTCTGCCCTTTTGTTCTTTTGTGTTGACGGCTTCTGATTACCCTTTGTTTGACGGCTTCTGATTACCTTTTGTTTGACGGCTTCTGATTACCTTTTGTTTGACGGCTTCTGATTACCTTTTGTTTGACGGCTTCTGATTACCTTTTGTGTTGACGGCTTCTGATTATCCTTTGCTTGACGCTTCTGATTACCTTTTGTTTGACGGCTTCTGATTACCCTTTGTTTGACGGCTTCTGATTACCGTTTGTTTGACGGCTTCTGATTACCGTTTGTTTGACGGCTTCTGATTACCCTTTGTTTGACGGCTTCTGATTACCGTTTGTTTGACGGCTTCTGATTACCGTTTGTTTGACGGCTTCTGATTACCGTTTGTTTGACGGCTTCTGATTACCCTTTGTTTGACGGCTTCTGATTACCCTTTGTTTGACGGCTTCTGATTATCCTTTGTTTGACGGCTTCTGATTACCTTTGTTTGACGGCTTCTGATTACCCTTTGTTTGACGGCTTCTGATTATCCTTTGTTTGACGGCTTCTGATTACCTTTTGCTTGATTGCTTCTGATTATCCTTTGTTTGACGGCTTCTGATTATCCTTTGATTGACGGCTTCTGATTATCCTTTGTTTGACGGCTTCTGATTACCCTTTGTTTGATGGCTTCTGATTACCCTTTGTTTGACGGCTTCTGATTATCCTTTGTTTGACGGCTTCTGATTACCTTTGTTTGACGGCTTCTGATTACCCTTTGTTTGACGGCTTCTGATTATCCTTTGTTTGACGGCTTCTGATTACTTTTTGCTTGATTGCTTCTGATTATCCTTTGTTTGACGGCTTCTGATTACCCTTTGTTTGACGGCTTTTGATTATCCTTTGTTTGACGGCTTCTGATTACCCTTTGTTTGATGGCTTCTGATTACCCTTTGTTTGACGGCTTCTGATTATCCTTTGCTTGACGGCTTCTGATTACCTTTTGCTTGATTGCTTCTGATTATCCTTTGTTTGACGGCTTCTGATTATCCTTTGATTAACCGCTTCTGATTATCCTTTGTTTGACGGCTTCTGATTACCTTTTGCTTGATTGCTTCTGATTACCCTTTGTTTGACGGCTTCTGATTACCCTTTGTTTGACGGCTTCTGATTATCCTTTGTTTGACGGCTTCTGATTACCTTTGTTTGACGGCTTCTGATTACCCTTTGTTTGACGGCTTCTGATTATCCTTTGCTTGACGGCTTCTGATTACCTTTTGCTTGATTGCTTCTGATTATCCTTTGTTTGACGGCTTCTGATTATCCTTTGATTGACGGCTTCTGATTATCCTTTGTTTGACGTCTTCTGATTACCCTTTGTTTGACGGCTTCTGATTACCCTTTGTTTGACGGCTTCTGATTATCCTTTGTTTGACGGCTTCTGATTACCTTTGTTTGACGGCTTCTGATTACCCTTTGTTTGACGGCTTCTGATTATCCTTTGTTTGACGGCTTCTGATTACTTTTTGCTTGATTGCTTCTGATTATCCTTTGTTTGACGGCTTCTGATTACCCTTTGTTTGACGGCTTCTGATTATCCTTTGTTTGACGGCTTCTGATTACCCTTTGTTTGATTGCTTCTGATTACCCTTTGTTTGACGGCTTCTGATTATCCTTTGTTTGACGGCTTCTGATTACCTTTTGCTTGATTGCTTCTGATTATCCTTTGTTTGACGGCTTCTGATTATCCTTTGATTGACCGCTTCTGATTACCCTTTGTTTGGCGGCTTCTGATTACCCTTTGTTTGATGGCTTCTGATTACCTTTTGCTTGATTGCTTCTGATTATCCTTTGTTTGACGGCTTCTGATTATCCTTTGATTGACCGCTTCTGATTATCCTTTGATTGACCGCTTCTGATTATCCTTTGTTTGACGGCTTCTGATTACCTTTTGCTTGATTGCTTCTGATTATCCTTTGTTTGACGGCTTCTGATTATCCTTTGATTGACCGCTTCTGATTATCCTTTGTTTGACGGCTTCTGATTACCTTTTGCTTGATTGCTTCTGATTACCCTTTGTTTGGCGGCTTCTGATTATCCTTTGTTTGACGGCTTCTGATTATCCTTTGATTGACCGCTTCTGATTATCCTTTGATTGACCGCTTCTGATTATCCTTTGTTTGACGGCTTCTGATTACCTTTTGCTTGATTGCTTCTGATTATCCTTTGTTTGACGGCTTCTGATTATCCTTTGATTGACCGCTTCTGATTATCCTTTGTTTGACGGCTTCTGATTACCTTTTGCTTGATTGCTTCTGATTACCCTTTGTTTGACGGCTTCTGATTATCCTTTGTTTGACGGCTTCTGATTACCTTTTGCTTGATTGCTTCTGATTATCCTTTGTTTGACGGCTTCTGATTATCCTTTGTTTGACGTCTTCTGATTACCCTTTGCTTGACAGCTTCTGATTACCTTTTGTTTGATGGCTTCTGATTACCTTTTGTGTTGACGGCTTCTGATTATCCTTTGCTTGACGGCTTCTGATTACCTTTTGTTTGATGGCTTCTGATTACCTTTTGTGTTGACAGCTTCTGATTATCCTTTGCTTGACGGCTTCTGATTACCTTTTGTTTGACGGCTTCTGATTACCGTTTGTTTGACGGCTTCTGATTACCGTTTGTTTGACGGCTTCTGATTACCGTTTGTTTGACGGCTTCTGATTACCCTTTGCTTGACGGCTTCTGATTACCGTTTGTTTGACGGCTTCTGATTACCGTTTGTTTGACGGCTTCTGATTACCGTTTGTTTGACGGCTTCTGATTACCCTTTGTTTGACGGCTTCTGATTACCCTTTGTTTGATGGCTTCTGATTATCCTCTGT
This sequence comes from Bathymodiolus septemdierum, assembly GCA_963383655.1. Classification (NCBI taxonomy): domain Eukaryota; kingdom Metazoa; phylum Mollusca; class Bivalvia; order Mytilida; family Modiolidae; genus Bathymodiolus; species Bathymodiolus septemdierum. Next base: position 2,677,076 of record OY726517.1, on the reverse strand, counting down.
TTGACGGCTTCTGATTACCTTTGTTTGACGACTTCTGATTATCCTTTGTTTGACGGCTTCTTCATTACCTCTTGCTTGATTGCTTCTGATTATCCTTTGTTTGACGGCTTCTGATTATCCTTTGTTTGATGGCTTCTGATTACCTTTTGCTTGATTGCTTCTGATTACCCTTTGCTTGAAGGCTTCTGATTACATTTTGCTTGATTGCTTCTGATTACCCTTTGCTTGATTGCTTCTGATTACCCTTTGTTTGACGGCTTCTGATTACCCTTTGTTTGATTGCTTCTGATTACCCTTTGTTTGACGGCTTCTGATTACCCTTTGTTTGACGGCTTCTAATTACCGTTTGTTTGACGGCTTCTGATTACCCTTTGTTTGACGGCTTCTGATTACCTTTTGCTTGATTGCTTCTGATTACCCTTTGTTTGAAGGCTTCTGATTACCCTTTGCTTGATTGCTTCTGATTACCCTTTGCTTGATTGCTTCTGATTACCCTTTGTTTGAAGGCTTCTGATTACCTTTTGCTTGATTGCTTCTGATTACCCTTTGCTTGATTGCTTCTGATTACCCTTTGTTTGACGGCTTCTGATTACCCTTTGTTTGATTGCTTCTGATTACCCTTTGTTTGACGGCTTCTGATTACCCTTTGTTTGACGGCTTCTAATTACCGTTTGTTTGACGGCTTCTGATTACCCTTTGTTTGACGGCTTCTGATTACCTTTTGCTTGATTGCTTCTCATTATCCTTTGCTTGATTGCTTCTGATTACCCTTTGTTTGACGGCTTCTGATTACCCTTTGTTTGATTGCTTCTGATTACCCTTTGTTTGACGGCTTCTGATTACCCTTTGTTTGACGGCTTCTAATTACCGTTTGTTTGACGGCTTCTGATTACCTTTTGCTTGATTGCTTCTCATTATCCTTTGCTTGATTGCTTCTGATTACCCTTTGTTTGACGGCTTCTGATTACCCTTTGTTTGATTGCTTCTGATTACCCTTTGTTTGACGGCTTCTGATTACCCTTTGTTTGAAGGCTTCTGATTACCTTTTGCTTGATTGCTTCTGATTACCCTTTGCTTGATTGCTTCTGATTACCCTTTGTTTGAAGGCTTCTGATTACCTTTTGCTTGATTGCTTCTGATTACCCTTTGTTTGATGGCTTCTGATTATCTTTTGTTTGATGGCTTCTGATTACCTTTTGTTTGACGGCTTCTGATTACCTTTTGTTTGATTGCTTCTGATTATCGTTTGTTTGACGGCTTCTAATTACCGTTTGTTTGACAGCTTCTGATTACCCTTTGTTTGACGGCTTCTGATTACCTTTTGTTTGATTGCTTCTGATTATCCTTTGCTTGACGGCTTCTGATTACCTTTTGTTTGATTGCTTCTGATTACCGTTTGTTTGACGGCTTCTGATTACCGTTTGTTTGACGGCTTCTGATTACCCTTTGCTTGACGGCTTCTGATTATCCTTTGTTTGACGGCTTCTGATTACCTTTGTTTGACGGCTTCTGATTATCCTTTGTTTGACGGCTTCTGATTACCCTTTGTTTGATGGCTTCTGATTACCCTTTGTTTGACGGCTTCTGATTACCCTTTGTTTTACGGCTTCTGATTATCCTTTGTTTGACGGCTTCTGATTATCCTTTGTTTGACGGCTTCTGATTATCCTTTGATTGACCGCTTCTGATTATCCTTTGTTTGACGGCTTCTGATTACCTTTTGCTTGATTGCTTCTGATTACCCTTTGCTTGACGGCTTCTGATTACCCTTTGTTTGACGGCTTCTGATTATCCTTTGATTGACCGCTTCTGATTATCCTTTGCTTGACGGCTTCTGATTAACTTTTGCTTGATTGCTTTTGATTACCCTTTGCTTGACGGCTTCTGATTACCCTTTGTTTGACGGCTTCTGATTACCTTTTGTTTGACGGCTTCTGATTACCCTTTGTTTGACGGCTTCTGATTACCTTTTGTTTGACGGCTTCTGATTACCCTTTGTTTGACGGCTTCTGATTACCCTTTGTTTGACGGCTTCTGATTACCCTTTGTTTGACGGCTTCTGATTACCTTTTGTTTGATGGCTTCTGATTACCCTTTGTTTGACGGCTTCTGATTACCTTTTGTTTGACGGCTTCTGATTACCCTTTGTTTGACTGCTTCTGATTACCTTTTGTTTGACGGCTTCTGATTACCCTTTGTTTGACGGCTTCTGATTACCCTTTGTTTGACGGCTTCTGATTACCCTTTGTTTGACGGCTTCTGATTAACCTTTGTTTGACGGCTTCTGATTACCCTTTGTTTGATGGCTTCTGATTACCCTTTGTTTGACGGCTTCTGATTATCCTTTGATTGACAGCTTCTGATTACCTTTTGTTTGACGGCTTCTGATTATCCTTTGATTGACAGCTTCTGATTACCTTTTGTTTGACGGCTTCTTATTACCCTTTGTTTGACGGCTTCTGATTACCCTTTGTTTGATGGCTTCTGATTACCCTTTGTTTGACGGCTTCTGATTATCCTTTGATTGACAGCTTCTGATTACCTTTTGTTTGACGGCTTCTGATTATCCTTTGATTGACAGCTTCTGATTACCTTTTGTTTGACGGCTTCTTATTACCCGTTGTTTGACGGCTTCTGATTACCCTTTGTTTGACGGCTTCTGATTACCCTTTGTTTGACGGCTTCTGATTACCCCATTGGCAATCTTTAAACTTTTCTGAAGAAAAGAGAATTATATACGTTACAGAGGCATATAATTGAACCGAAAAAGTGAGGGCAAGCTTCATGAGAGGACCGAGTTTGGGGGGGGGGGGAGGGGGGCGGTGGTGTTCAAAACTTCTAATAGAAGCCATTTGTCGCCCTAAATCACGTAATTTACTATATATTTGCTGCTTTAATGCTGAAATTTCAGATGTTTCTGAAAAAAGGTACAAAAGGGGGGAAAATATAATTTCGTCCCTCCCCCCAATTTTGAAAACGCCCCCCACCCCAGCTTTCTATGTCCATGTGCTAAATATAATATTATCGTTCATTACTAATTTATTTTCTATTCTAAATTACAAATAAAGTGGTTTATTATATCTGTAGAAAAAATTCACATATTTCGCTTACATGGCAGAATAACAGAAGTATCAAATTTAAAAGAAGACACAAGTTAGAATACATTACATAGTAACTGATTGATATTATTGATTTTCAATAATAAAAGTTAAATGTCCCATTAACAGGTTAATATTCAATTCTTTTATTGTCAATTAAGGCGCCCATTACTGAGCAGTACAATCATATGAAAAATATATACATAAAAAAAAGGAAAGAGACATTATGATTTCAATGATAATAAAATTAACATGTAATGGCGAGAATTTATAACACTGCCCCCCCCCCCCCCCCCCCCCCCCCCCCCCCCTTTAAGAAATAACAATAGTATGTTAGCTACAAAATAATCAATAATGATCAATTATAATAATCCATATATATGATACACGTATTTACACACATTTAAATTATACACACATAGACTATATGATTACTGTACGTTGTGCAATGTAAACGATATCCATTGACATTTCCATCAACATTTACACATTCAGTGTTGTACAGCGGTAGAACATTACAGTACATGTAAGTATATAACAATCTAATTCACAAACCATAACAATAAAACACACACTGATTGTAAATGACACCCAATCGAGGATATGACGGCCTCTTTAAGAAAAAGAGTCTCTAATGTACTTAAAACAGGCAAGAGTATGTATTCCATTATGTCACAAATATAGGTTAATCACAAGACAATTCATGACGACCCCCCCCCCCCCCCCCTTCCCTTTTTTTAATCTGTACACATAAAATATTGTAATTTTGTAATTTTACGACCGAGCGGGATCATGACTATTAATTTATACAAATAAAACATGTATATTAATTTAATATATTCGTATATCACAACCGCATCGATCGACGATGTAATTGTGTGCCCGGCTCGAGTGTGGTAGATCGCGTGTTATACTATCCCGGCTCGAGTGTGGTAGATCGCGTGTTACACTATTCACGCACCATTAAGGAGTAAAAGCAAAAACTAGTTGGATCGGAATCAATAATATGTCAGAGTGGATCGACATTATCAGCAATGTTTAAACATTTAGCAGGTGTTCTAAAAACAAACACCTTTATTTATCAGCAATGTTTAAACATTTAGGAGGTGTTCTGAAAACAAAACACCTTTATTTATCAGTTATATTTAAACATTTAGGAGGTGTTCTAAAAACAAACACCTTTATTTATCAGTTATATTTAAACATTTAGGAGGTGTTCTGAAAACAAAACACCTTTATTTATCAGTTATATTTAAACATTTAGGAGGTGTTCTAAAAACAAACACCTTTATTTATCAGTTATATTTAAACATTTAGGAGGTGTTCTAAAAACAAACACCTTTATTTATCAGCAATGTTTAAACATTTAGGAGGTGTTCTGAAAACAAAACACCTTTATTTATCAGTTATATTTAAACATTTAGGAGGTGTTCTAAAAACAAACACCTTTATTTATCAGTTATATTTAAACATTTAGGAGGTGTTCTGAAAACAAAACACCTTTATTTATCAGTTATATTTAAACATTTAGGAGGTGTTCTAAAAACAAACACCTTTATTTATCAGTTATATTTAAACATTTAGGAGGTGTTCTGAAAACAAACACCTTTATTTATCAGTTATATTTAAACATTTAGGAGGTGTTCTAAAAACAAACACCTTTATTTATCAGCTATGTTTACAAATTTAGCAGGTATTCTAAGAACAAAACACTTTTCTGCATGATTTCGTTTCATTTCGTATATAAAGGTTATTTCGTATATAAAGGTTATTTTGTATATGAAGGTTATTTCGTATATAAAGGTTATTTTGTATATGTTCAAATAAATGTATCCATTATTTCTTTCACATATTTAGCTATGGCGGCCGCACAGAGTATCATATGCACTATTTGTGATTTACGACATAAGACTTTTCCCGCCATTGTCTGGTGTCCGGAATGTGATGAGAATCTGTGCGGAAGTTGCAAAGAACATCACGATCTGACTAGGCTGACGAAAGGACACCAGTCGATTAAAATTGAAGAATGTAACAAGATATCTCCAATTATTCAAGAAATCAAACAATACTGCGCAGAACATAACGAAAAATTTATCTTCTTCTGCCCTAGCCATGGAACTCTTTGTTGTCGGAAATGCATTACATCAACACATAGTCAGTGCACTAAATTTACATCTTTAGAAGATGTTATTGATTCGTCGAAATCATCAACTTCATTTCAAGACATAGAGCAAAATTTAGAATGTCAATTGTCGAACCTTGCCAATGCCAAAAACGATCGCCAGGGTAATAAAAAATTAGTCATGGAACAAAAAGAGAAATTTCGTAATGACATAAAGAACATTAGAAATAAAATAAGTGAATATCTTGACCAACTGGAGAAAAAGTTGGTCGATGAGATAGATTTCTCATCCGGGCTCCAAGCTACAGAAATTGACAAGGTGATAGAGGAGATTGAACAGAAGCAACAAGATGTAAATAACTTAAAGAGTGACGTCATCAACATCAAGGGAAAGGCTACAGACTTACAAACCTTCCTAGGTATACAGAAAATAGAAGACTCAGTATTGAAATCAGAAGAGTGTATTAAAGCTTTTATCAAATCTTTAAAATTTGACAGAATTAGCGTAGAAATGAGCGTCTCTAATGACATATCAACGTTTTTGTCTAAAATCAAATCCCTTGGAATTGTACGAGTTGTTGTCAAACCTCCAACAATCTCTGTATTGAGCAAAAAAGAATACGAATCTCAGCTCAAAGCAACGTTTACCACCCCAGAAATACCAACATCTGATCTAACACTTAGATTATCAACAAAAGTTCAAGCTCCGAAAGGTAGACAAGGGATAAATGTAACAGGATGTACTGTTTCACCAACTGGTCAGATCTACGTAGCGGATTTTTCTCCAAATAAACGCATTTTAACCGTAAACAACGATGGCACCTACAATAAGGATATCAATTTTGTTGACTCGCCCGTTTTTGACCTGACTTTTATTGATTCTACACATATTGCGATGTCGTCCGGAAGTTACAAAGGTATTAAAGTTTTCGATATCAATAATCAGACAGTGACAAGATCAACACCCACAGCCGGGAACATCTACGGTATCACTTCAGCCAATGGATCATTGATATACTGTGTAGGAAATCAAAATATTCAATCTTTGAATCTTAGTGATGAATCTGTATCTGACATAGAGAGCGGTAAGCTGAAAAACAACGCTTATATTTCTTATGCAAAGGACCGATTATACCACACAAGTTGCAACGGATCTGCCATCACATGCTGTGATATTAATGGAAAGATTATATGGGAATTCCGTACAGAGAAATTACAACATCCCCGTGGAATAGCCGTGGATAGAAAAGGCAGAATATATGTAGTAGGTGAAGCATCCAATAATGTAATACAAATATCCCCGGATGGAAAACATTTTACCGAATTACTTACAAAATCACACGAGATATATAAACCTTCTGCGATATGTTGCGATAGGAAAAATGACATCATTGTTATATGTAACAAAAATGGCTGTCTTTTTGTTTATGAAATTCAGGAGGTTAACACAGACATAGAAACTGGCAAATCATGAACCGCCATATTAAACAAAATGATTCCTTAATGGAATAGACGTGTGTAATTAACCGTAATTAATAGGATTCCATTTGATTCATGGTTCGGTTTAGACAGATTGCACTGTATATAGAAGCCAGACCATAGGAAATATATTAATCTGAATGAAAATTATACCAACACAAAATGCTACAGACAACCTATGATAAGTGACATTAACAAACTATTTGTAATATATACAGATTAATACATGGGCATTTCCATATTGGCCTGGTTATCATCTCGAGACCCCCATATTGGCCCGAGACGTAGTCGAGGGCCAATATGGGTCGAGGGATGATAATCAGGCCAATATGGAAATCTCTATGTATTAAGCTATTTATTACATACTTCCGACATCTAGAAAAGAGACACCCACATTGGCCTGAGACGAAGTCGGGACCCATATTGGCCTGGGCCAATATGGGCCTCGATATGGAAATGATCTTGTAGTAATCCAATAACCGGTTATTTTCCCGGGGTGTGAAAATATGGACAGTTTACTTCCGGTCATATTGGTCATACAAAATGCCTTTATTTGAACTAAGTATGTAATACATTCTGATATCCTTTGTGTCCGTTAGATAGAATAAAGGGTAAGGGTTAGATTTATGGTGTTTTACGCTACTTTCAACAATATTTCAGTTATACCGTTGCGGTCAGTTTTATCGGTGAAGGAAATCAAAGTACCTGGATAAAACCATCGACCTGCCGCAGGTCACTGACAAATTTTATCACATAGTGTTGTATCGAGTACACCTCGCCTGAGTGAGATTCGAACTCACAACGTTAGTGGTGATAGAAGAGATTGAAGATACCATAGGGGTAATCATGATGAATTTGGTTTTTAACGTCACTTTCAGCTATATTTCAGCTATATCATGGCGACCAGTTTTAGTGGTGGAAGAAACCGGAGTACCCGGAGAGAACAACCGACCATGGGCAAGCAACTGGTTAACTTTATCACTTGCGGCTGCGAGTCGAGTGTACCCTTTATTGCAATATACAAAGCCGGGCGCGAACTCACGCCGTATTGATGATGCGCTTGTATGAGTTGTTAGGTAATCCAACAACCTAGCTCATTGACTCACCCGGGCTCTCCCAAAGGGGTAATCAGAATCTGTATATCGAAGAAGAACATACAACACAATGGCCAAAAAAAGTCCAAAAGGACAAACAACGATTTCCAAGCATACATATAAAACTAAAGATCGAGTAACACGAACCCCACTAAGACCGGGGGTGAACGCAGGTGCTCCGGGAGGGTAAGCAGTTCCTCCTCCACTAGTGACACCCGTCGCGTTTATCTAGTTACAAACCCGTTGCTAGGTCATGCATGACGAAAGGACCGAAAGTGTTTTCGACAAGGGGAACATGTGCGTGGTTATTAGTGACACAACTATTCCATACGGCCAACCAAATGATGACTTCAATTTAATCAAGAGGAATCTTTGGTTCAGTAGCTTCCTTGTTAGCAGTAGCCCTATATCAAGGAATTCCTGGTAGGATTCACAAGGTACTGATTGCATAGGTAGTCATAAATCCAACTACCATACGAGCACGACCCCGACGGTAACTGGATAGAATAAAACAGCAGCATGAAGTATAGTAAGGAAGACACATGTGTGGTGTCGGGTCATCCCAGTGGTCCAACAGTCAATAGTCCGACAATCACTAATCCGACAGTGATTGGTTCGACAGATGTTAATCCGACAATCACTAGTCTGACAGCTACTGGTCCGACAGATGTTAGTGCTATTGATGTAATCCTACAGTCATTTGTCCGACTGATGTTAGTTCGATACTCACTAGTCCGACAGTCATTGTTCCAACGTATGTTAGCTCGATAATCACTGGTCCGACAGATGTTGGTCCTACGGTCGTTATCGCGACAGATGTTGGTCCAATAATCTAGTCCGACAGTCATTGGTCCGACATATGTTAGTCCGATTATCACTGGTCCGACAGATGTTAATCCGACAGTCGTTTTCGCGATATATGTTAGTCCGACAATCACTAGCCCGACAGTCATTGGTTCGACATATGTTAGTCCGATAATCACTAGTCCGACAGTCATTGGGCCGACATATGTTAGTCCGACAATCACTAGTCCGACAGCTACTGGTCCGACAGATGTTAGATTAACAATCACTAGTCCGACAGTCGTTAGTGCTATAGATGTAGTCCGACAGATGATAGTCCGATAATCACTAGTCCGACAGTCATTGGTCCGACGTATGTTAGTTCGATAATCACTGGTCCGACAGATGTTGGTCCTACGGTCGCTATCGCGACAGATGTTGGTCCGATAATCTGGTCCAACAGTCATTGGTCCGACATATGTTAGTCCGATTATCACTGGTCCGACAGATGTTAGTTCGACAGTCGTTTTCGCGATATATGTTAGTCCGATAATCACTAACCCGACAGTCATAGGTCCGACATATGTTAGTCCGATAATCACTAGTCCGACAGTCATTGGTCCGACATATGCTAGTTCGACAATCACTAGTCCGACAGCTACTGGTCCGACAGATGTTAGTCTAGCAATCACTAGTCCGACAGTCGTTAGTGCTATAGATGTAATCCGACAGTCATTTGTCCGACTGATGTTAGTCCGATAATCACTAGTCCGACAGTCATTGGTCCGACGTTTGTTAGTCTGACAGATGTTGGTCCTACTGTCATTATCGCGACAGATGTTAGTCCGATTATCACTGGTCCAATAGATGTTAGTCCGACAGTCGTTTTCGCGATATAGGTTAATCCGACAATCACTAGTCCGACAGTCATTGGTGCTATGGATGTAATCCGACAGTCATTGGTCCGACATATGTTAGTCCGATAACCACTGGTCCGACATATGTTATTCCGATAATCACTGGGCCGACAGATGTTGATCCAACGGTCGTTTTTGCGACAGATGTTGGTCCGGTAATCACTAGTTCGACACTCAGAGTCATTGGTTCGATATACAATGTATGGTAGACCGATAATAACTGGTCCGACAGATGTAAGTCCGACAGTCGTTTTCACGACATATGTTAGTCCGACAATCACTAGCCCGACGGTCATTGGTCCGACATATGTTAGTCCGATAATCACTAGTTCAACATTCAGTGGTACGACATATGTTAGTCCGATAATCACTAGTCCGACAGTCATTGGTCCAACTCCTCCTAAACCATTTGATGAAATTTCACGAAACTTTCACAGAATTTTAGTCTTATCATGTACTTGTGAATCTCCTATTTCATATTTCACCTGATTACTGGGGTTGGGCAGATTGGGGGAGGAGGAGGGGGTACACTTAGTGAGCTTTGCTAGCAATATTTCTAGTGTTGTGAACTGTGTAATTAAAAAAAAATATTCTTAATCTGTGTTTGGCACATTTTGATTATGTTGTAGGGGAGAAAAAAAAACCAGTTGTATTGCTTGATGACAGTTCAACGCTTGGACTTAATTCAATAATATAATTAGATTTTGCAATAAATATTGCATTCAGGATTTCCTTAACTTTGACAATATCAGTTGTTTATCTTTTCTACCCTTTGGAACCACAGCTATCAAGACTGATGATAATTTTTTTAAAGCCGTGTGAGCTAATTTTTTAACTACATCATGGAAAGACCAAGTTTAAATAAACTTCATCATATTAGATAATTTCTGCTTTGTACTACTCAGAGACAGACATGCTTAACTGGATTTTGCTATCATTTTCGGACATTATGGCGCCATTTTGTTTTTTTAATTGTTTGCTTTTCCTTCATGATCTTCCAAATGTTTGGGTTCTACATGTTCTAAAGAAGTTAAAAACAAAAACCATTATCTGTTGGTCTAAATTTAAGAATGGTATCCTTGCATTTCTTTATTTATTATCAGACACACAAAGCCAGGTTTACCATTAGAGGAGCACCATAACCAACAGAGCCACAACCAACATTTTACTTTGCACTATGCATGGTATCTATTTAGTCTGACACAGAACAATCAGATACATATAGGTTTCACAACGAGTGAGAATTGTATTTCGCTTGTTATAAACTTGAGTTATTTAATAACAAAATAATAATGAAGAGCCTTGGTGAGTTTGTTATTAATTTTAATTAAATAACGACAGTTGATAAAAATATACAATTTTCATGAGTTGTGAAATCTATTTCTCTTAAGATATGCTCATTTCATGGGGCCTATTTTAAATGTGGAACAGCAAAAACCTTCAGAACATTACACATTGCTAAGGAAGCAAAAAAGACTTTAAGAATGTCCAATCATGCAGCATTCTGCAGTACAGTTTCTTAAGTGTCTGTCTCACAGAAAACCATGCAAAATCCAAAAAAATGTAACAAAGCTAATTTCAGTAAGAAAAAAAGTTATTCATTTTCTAAATATTTGATGCCTAGTATTTTAAAATATATCATACATATTTCCTATATATTTTCATTTTTGTTGTGAAATGAGGATTTTCATTTTAGCCCTTAACCATTGCAAAAATCCTTAAAAATGGTTAAAAACGCCCCTATTTTTGACGGATTATTATTGCTAATATATATCTCAGAAGTAAAAAATTGCATTGTTTCCTCAAAGTATAATGTTTAAAGACAATGATCACCAAAAATCATTTTTAAAAAAAACTTTGTGAAAATTTTTAAGGCCATCACAAAATATGCTATATAGACAATTTTTCAAAATCAGTAAAATTCCTTAATTTTGATGCACAACATTGGAGTTGGGGGAGATTTCTTTGACTTGAAATGAAAATTTGTATACAGACCAATTTCAAAGCTAAAATATATAAAAAATCTGCCTTTGGCAAATAATTTGCAAAAAAGTTCTTGCACCCAAAAGTATGGCCATGTGTGCAATTTTAGCTTAAAAGGCATTGCTTAAAATATATGCTAATTTTTGCAATAAACTATTAGTGATTCTTATTAAAGGTGATTTGTGTGTTTATTGTAAATAAATTACATATGATATATCATTTTAATTCCCTTTTTCAATCCGGACTTTAACGTTGAGCAAGAAAATACACATGTCTATCTGATAGAGAAAGTGACGGAGTAACCTCCCTTTTCGGAAGTCTTCACTTCTAAGATTATACAATTAGAAATGGGAAGAATGGACTAAACCCAACAACTTGTTTACATCTATTGCAAGTCTACGTAATTCCTATTCTGACATATGGGCTAGAAATATTACTTCCATCTAGAACTGAGCTTCAAACTTTGGAAATATTTTATCGAAAAATACTAAAGCAGATACTTTCAATCCCAACAAATACAGCAGATCCGGCCGTTTACATCCTGGCAGGTGTGATACCGATAGAAAGCCGGATACATAAACTAACTCTAGGCATATACGCCAATATATGTAGGACATCAAATTCAATTGAAAGGGAAATAGCAGAAAGACAACTAGGAAAGAAAGCAATAAATGATAATAGCTGGTTTTCAAAACTTAAACAAATATTAGCTATATATGAAATCCCGTCAAGTCACAATATCCTGGATCTACCACCTACAAAAAACGCCTGGAAAAAAATGGTCAACAAAGCAGTGAATGAATACTGGATTGACCATATTAAGAAAATGTCAACCTATTTCAAGAGCTTAGATTATTTGAATGCCTCCAATTATTCCAATGGAAAAGCACATGCAGCCCTGGCTAGTGTCCAAACGTCAGCTAGAGATATAGCAAGACTTCCTGTCAAACTGCGTCTCATGACAGGAACCTACTATCTGCAGAGCAACAAGGCAGCATTTAACCAAAATAGGATTGATCCAACCTGCCTGGTATGCCAGATGGAATCAGAAACATTAGAACACTTTCTACTTGATTGTAATGTCCTAGCTGAAACACGTGAGCCATATATATCAGAGCTCAATGTTCTAATAAAATAATGTCATCCCTGTGTTGAATGTAATACTACTAATACATTTATACTCAATTTACGTAGTATTCTAGATCCTAGCACTGTATGTTGTGGTTGTGACTGTAACTGCTTGAAAACCTTATATACCTTTGAGCATGTAACCCGTAGATTATGCTTTGCATTAAATACTAAAAGAAACCACATATTAAAGACACTATCTAATAATAGGCGTAAAGGTCTTTAAGGGCAGCCACCCCATGCTTTTCTTACAAAAGCATTTTAGATTTTAAACTGTACAGCAATAATGAAGTGATATATGAACTGAATCATACTCAGATTTGCGAGGTGGTCCTATATAGGACGGAAATACTACCAATACAAGACAAGACAATGGCAGCCTCCAGTGGATAAACAACACCGTGTTATTTTTCTAATTTTTGCAACTTGCCATGCAATTCAAACATTATACATATATTCCATGGTAAAGCTGATGCAGCTTTCCTTATCGTTGGCCTGAAATCATCTGAAAATATACATTGAAAGGCACTGCCTGAGGCCCCTTTTGGCTTTTATCTTGTACATAGCGGAATTGTCACCATCGACAACGATTCATTGATTCTCAAGATATACCAGAAACAGAGAATACGTTGGGACTAGATGGAGGAGAGACAAAGTTCTATGTGTATATTCAAAGCACAACAATGCAAAGCGTCAATTATTTTTAACTCCAGGGTAAACAGTTTAAAACCCCTTCTTATAGTCCGAGATGTTTCTGTCGTCTAACGGTGTATCTGGATTTTCTGCAGCCGTTGGACGTCAGAGCGCAATATATACGGATTACAGCGGATTTGCCTCTCCAGCTCTGTTTCGGCACATTTCCACGTTTCGTGGCTATCGGATTTTATTTTCTATCATAAACCCTTATCTAAATCGCTTCAGCAATCATTTTTCAATTCATTCATAACCATCTTACCCTCAGAAAGTGGTGTTACACTCCATTACAGCTCGATTTTGCCTTAGATCCTATTATTCCGCCATTTGACTTCCATTTTCGAATCTACAAACGTGATCTCGCGATACTAACTTAATGATAACAGTAACGGATTGCATGATGGGAGCTACTTAATTCAGCGCGCCAAATTATTTGAGAATTATTTGCATACGTAAACAGTAAACATTAAAATCACAGGGAAGACGATACATTGAAGCGTATTCTGCAGGACAAACAGTCCATCTACAGATCAAAGCAGAGCAGAAGGAAATAATACAGAATGTGTTGGAAAGAAAAGATTCAATGACAGAGTGTTACCAACGGGCTTCGGAAAGAGCATGTGTTACGTTCCCCTTTTTTGGACAAGGTATTACAACATTTTTTTTTCTTATGGTTATCTGTAATTCACTACATTTCTGTTAAAATCATTACCAATCAATTTAATCAACTGTATTAAATCTTATGTTAATTGTTCTGCCTTAACAGGCGCCTATGATTGGCAATACAAATATTTGTTTGTTTGTTTATATGCAAATCATCTCCCATGATACATTGCGGTAATCGTAGTTTTCTCGTAGTCACGTGACAAATGTTTGAAAAATGGAAGTCAAATGGCGGAATAATAGGATCTAAGGCAAAATCGTGCTGTAATGGAGTGTAACACCACTTTCTGAGGGTAAGATGTTTATGAATGAATAGAAAAATGATTGGTGAAGCGATTTATATAAGGGTTTATGATAGAAAATAAAATCCGATAGCCACGAAACGTGGAAATGTGCTGACCAAGAGTTGGAGAAGCAAATCCGCTGTTTTCCGTATGTATTGCGCTCTGACGTCCAACGGCTACAGCAAATCCATATACGCCGTTAGACGACAGAGGAATCTCGGACTAATAGTTATATCACAGTCACTTGAAGTTTCAAAAATAAAAAACAAATAAGAAAAACTTCGAAACATTTTGGTCATCTATAATAAATAAGGGAAGTTATGAAATGCGTTTTTTGCGCCAACATGTAAACAATGATTAACTGACGATTGCCGGTGCCAAGGGGTGTGCGTTAACCGCCTTTGTCGACTCATGGCATGTTTATTTACTCATCGGTAATGTTTTAGCCTACAAGCATCCCCTATCTGCGACGATTTGACAACTTTTTCATCAATTTCGTGCCTACTTTCTTATTTTTTTTATTTTTGAAACTTCAAGTGACTGTGGTTATATACTCGTCTGACAATAAGTCGGTCAGTCATTGGATAATGTTTGATTATTTTTTTCATGTTTGAAAAGTAAACATTTTTTTCTTTTTAATTATGTTCCTCATCTATTCTTGCTCACATGTGTAAAGTTCCATGGAAAAAAGATCGATAATAATTACATACTGACCCATATTTATTTACCACCCTTTTTCCAAATGGCGTCGTATGACGTCACATAAAGTCGGTCAAAGTTCAATAAAGCACATGATTTTGGCATAGGCCAACCAAACTTAAAAAGTAAACCAGATTAAGAAAGTACAGTATTTTAGCTTTTTCAGTGTAATTGATTTGTCTGAAAAATTTCAAAAGATGTTTTTTTTTTAAATAGTTTGAAATTGAAGTATTAAAAATTATTTATTTGATGCAAATATTAAACTTGCTTACCCACATAAGAAGTATTTAATCCAGTGAATTTGGTGTTTTTGCTTTTGTCAATACAATCTATTAGACCGACATATTTTGCTAAAACAATTAATGACTGATTTCAATTGATTTTTATCCCATTTATTATCACAGAGTGGTAACAATACAGTTTTGTTGATGCCATTTGTAATAATGACAGTTTTTTTTACCCAGACAATCTCATTTTTCTGTCTGGTTTAATTTAATTCTCAGTTCAATTTATGCTATAAATTTTGATTATTGCTGTTAAATTAATTCTTTTTCTATCTTCTCTGTGAATTTCATTTCATTACCCCAAGAAGTAAGGGGTATATTTATTATTAAAGCAGCAGTGGAAATGCAAAATAATCTGCCATTTTGTGACTAATGGAGAGCACTTGCATGTATTTCCCCGGTAAAATCGGCCATTTTCTAGAAAATGGTGGAATCTGAATGATCAATCATCATATTTTCAAAGTATTTTAAAATACAATTTGCTTGGCCTACATTCCAGAAACGGTCATGAACTGTGATGTCGATTATGTCAACAAACCGGAAAAAATACAAATGTTTGGGGAATACCATCGATGGAAGCATATTTAACAAGCATAATGATGAGGAAAAAAAGACATTAGTAAAAAGGATCTTTTTTACTTGCATGGAATTTATTCAATTCAATCTCATCTGTTTTAATCTCATCTTGTAATTTTGACGTTGAAAAGTATTCCCTGTGTTTATGTACGCTATGAATATACAGAATGACGTCATTGGTCTCGTACTGCACGAGAATTGTAAATCAAAACAAATGACCGACATTATTGCATGACCGAGCAGATGTCACGGTAGGATACATGTATCGTGGGTACCACGACTTACCGAAATAGTGATATATATATTACTTATTTAGGTTCCTATGTAGTTTTTAAATAAAAGTAATACGCTTTGAAAGTTGTAGAGCCGATTTAGTGTTGTCAATATAAGAAATGTGCATATTCCAAGATGGCGAAAATTTTTAATGGGAGATAACTCTATTTACCTGTGACGTTAGCACTGTTTATGTACTTGTAATATATAATAACAAAATTATATTAAATGAATTTTTAAATGCTCATATTGGATTAAATTATTCACAATGAATGTAAATAATTTAAAGCTCCCACGCCACGACAAGGCTATGAGCATGCGGAGGGGGAAGAGATTTTAATGGGAAATTTAGTCGTCATTACTTGTATTTATGGATTTTTTTTATTTAATAATATATCTTTTCTTTATAATTTATTTTGTTTTAAGATACAAATATCATGGAATTAAATATTAAGACAACATTTATATGAGCATGATTCTCATAATGTCATTATTATTTATGAATTGTATGTATTTAATAATTTGATATTTTATAAATATGTTTATAATTAAAAATTGATCCAGTAGTCAAATAGTGCCCAGAATCTGAAACTCAAGACCATCCTGTTTGATTTATGTAAAATACAAACGAGAAACGTAATAAAATCAGACGAATAATGAACCCTCAATATCCCAATCTATGAAAATACCCCCTCATATCCCCCATTTTTTTCTATATGTCCACTCCAGAAACTTTATAATTCATAAATACTGACACACACACAAACACAAATAAAAATATGACATTTGAACTTCTGAAAGTTTGTCGGCAAGCAAACCCGGCTTGGATTGAGTTGCGGGTAATGTACGTGAGGAGTACTGTAACGGACAGACATGCAAGATGAGTTATATTAATCAAAATTATTGTATTTAAAAAATCGAATTATCTTTTCTTTTTTTTTCTTTATTTCGTTTTGTCTTTTATTTTTTTTCTTCCATTTTCTTCATATCAGTCTATTTCGTTTTGCTTTCGTTGGTTTCGTTTCATTTCGTTTCCATTTCGTTGATTTCGGTTCATTTCGTTTCGTTTCGTTTCGTTTCTATTTCGTTTCGCACTTTATAGGTACCCATATCATGACCCTGCAAATACACAAGTTAAAATAACATAAGCAAACGGCACAAAGAAAGATAACTCTAATTTGAATATGTCAAAAGTGCTTGTGTAAATAAAAATATACCAATTTGAACCAAACGATATAATAGTCTTGTAATTAAACAATGAAATACTCACATTGCAAAATAATAAAGTTTGTCAGTTACTGACTATATACATCTATATGTAAATCTTGACATTTACATGGCATCTTCAAAATATTATTATATAAATAACCAAAGCAAATAATAATGTAAGCATAAGCATATTAAAAGCAATAAGCCAAAATACAATTAGTAAAATAATAAAAACAACACAATATCTTACCTCACATGAAGTGTAAAGGTTTTTGCAATAATGTAGCATATAATTATTTGACTCTGTTAAACTCATGAATAGTAGAAAACCTGTATAACAAAATTAATATTATAAGTCATGTGTTTCATGACAAGATAAAGGTTTTATACATTCAATATAATACATCATTAAAAGTAACAGTTACTATTTTATTAAACTTAAACTTTAACATTGCAATTAATCAAAAATAATACGTTTATGCTTTAATTATTTAATCAAACAGGTTTTACCTGTAAACTTTCCAATGACTAATTTATATGTATTTTATATTCATTTTATAACTTTCATTCAAAACTCTTGCATTCTATAGATATTAAATAAATCATGACTGTTACAAATGGTTAATATAGAAATGTAAAGAAACTGACCTTCAGATTAGAATAATGACTATCCATATAATCAAACAAGAAAATGAGACACATCCAACAGGATGTTGCTAATGTTAGGATATCCTAAATTATGAATCGATTCCGTACTGTTGATCTCCAGAAGTCACAAATTTACGTTGGGCGCCATTGTGGTCTTGTGTTTTTTTTATCGTGAAATAAATAAACAAATCTCAGGTTGTGGATATTTTATTTGCGAGTCCAATCATCAACAGTAATAATGAACTTATACTATTACTTTTGATCTATATCATATCATGACCCTGCAAATACATAAGTTAAAATAACATAAGCAAACGGCACAATGAAAGATAACTCTAATTTGAACATGTCAAAAGTGCTTGTGTAAATAAAAATATACCAATTTGAACCAAACGATATAATAGTCTTGTATGTCATTCAACAATGAAATACTTACGCTGCAAAACAATAAAGTTTGTCAGTTACTGACTATATACATCTATATGTAGATCTTGACATTTACATGATATCTTCAAAATATCATTATATAAATAAGCAAAGCAAATAATAAAGTAAGCATACGCATATTAAAAGCAATGAGCAAAAATACCATTAGTAAAATAATAAAAACAACACAATATCTTACCTCACATGAGGTGTAAAGGTCTTTGCAATAATGTGGCATATAATCATTTGACTCTGTTAAACTCATGAATAGTAGAAAACCTGTATAACAAAATTAATATTATAAGTCATGTGTTTCATGACAAGATAAAGGTTTTATACATTCAATATAATACATCATTAAAAGTAACAGTTACTATTTCATTAAACTTACTTTAACATTGCAATAAGTTAAAATTAATACTTTTATGTTTTAATTATTTAATCAAACAGGTTTTACCTGTAAACTTTCCACTGACTAATTTATATGTATTTTACATTCATTTTATAACTTTCATTCAAAACTCTTGCATTCTATAGATATTAAATAAATCATGACTGTTAAAAATGGTTAATATAGAAATGTAAAGAAACTGACCTTCAGATTAGAATAATGACTATCCATATAATCAAACAAGAAAATGAGACATGTCCAGCCACTAAACCAGAAAAGAAATATAACAATAGAAATGAAAGAGAGTTTCCCGCCTAAAATTCATCTGACCAGACTGACCAATAAGAAATGAAAAGAGAAAATAGTATGGAGCATTCATTTAACATAAGTATTAAATGAATAAATAACTAAACTATAAATACTAATTAAAATATGTATATGTTCTTGAAACAGAAATAGAAATAAATTAAGGATTAAATACAAATGTATTAAATCATGATCAGCTACAAGTAGAAATAAATTAATAATAAAAATAATCATTATACTAAAAAATAAATATTATGTACAAATTCACTCTACCACATGACGATCTAACTTCTGCAAAGTAATAGAAACGTATCACAGCGTCTTGTGAACGCAATGTAGGAAACATGGCTTTAGCTAGAGATATTACATGAACTAGGAACGCCTAGTTGTGTACAGTTTCAGTATGAAGCAGCTTGTATTCGGCTGCGGACGCTACTAATTGTGTGCAACAGAATCGCTTAAATGCGTCGAGGACGGAGACACAGAGATCAGTTGATGAGTCCTTTCCGATAAGCTTTAGTCATCGCATTCTTTTAATTCAGCATAAAGTTGTACAGGGAATTTGCACAAGTCCCATCAGATACTACATATTTCTAATATACAGTGGCAAGTGAGACTCACATGAATAAGGACATATTTACACACACGTTTTCAAATTCCACTTGATGGTACATTATTATTTGGTACAGGTGAAATAAGTTTTGCGACAAACTTAGCAGGGCGATGGTCGGAACAGTTGGTCAGAAATTTCCATTCACTTGCCATAGAGACGGAGATATGATTCTCTTTGAATCGGTTGAAATCGTTGTCTAAATTTATACGAGTTTGCCAGTTATTGTCGAGTTTCTGACCAACAGCATTCACTACAATACTCTTCCATGGATTTCCCCCGAAAATCGCGTTTTTTGTATAATTAGTAAAGAAAACAGACAGATTGTATTTGTGTAGTATGTTCTGGAATGAAATAAACACTATTCGGTTTATATTGTGAAAAGGTGAAAATCCTATGTATTAATATATTTTTTACTAGATACCCTTGTCAATTTTACACAGTTTTCCAAAGAAAAACAAATAACGCTGTTCGATTTCGCAAGTTATGCTTCGTAGTCTAACCATGCTTTCACAATTGTCTGATCATGCTAGTGTACTGAATTTCACTGTGTGCTTTACATCGAATTGTTGGCTTTTGTTCAGGTGTAACAACTCCTTACTCTTTAAATCATTCCAAACTTCGCAACAGTTAAACACGCTTGGGATTACGACATATTTATACAGTTTAATAAGATTAAAAAGACTTGTAATGTCATCTTTGATGTTAGTAATAGCACAATAAATGTTTCTACCCTTCCTACAAGCCTTTATGGTTCTAGAAAACACACTTTGTTTTCCGTTAAGTTCAATTCCTAAATGGGTGTGACTATCCGCAGCTAGAATTAATTCCTGATTTATTGTCCAATCAAAATCCGGTTTGACTGAGAATATTGAAACTTGAACCACACAGGATTTCACTTCATTGAACTGAAACATCCACTTGTTGGCATACTCTGTGTAAATATCAAACATCCACTTGTTTTGTATACTCTATGTAAATATCAAACATCCACTTGTTGGCATACTCTGTGTAAATATCAAACATCCACTTGTTGGCATACTCTGTGTAAATATCAAACATCCACTTGTTGGCATACTCTGTGCAAATATCAAACATCCACTTGTTGGCATACTCTGTGTAAATATCAAACATCCACTTGTTGGCATACTCTGTGTAAATAACAAACATCCACTTGTTGGCATACTCTGTGTAAATATCAAACATCCACTTGTTGGCATACTCTGTGTAAATATCAAACATCCACTTGTTGGCATACTCTGTGTAAATATCAAACATCCACTTGTTGGCATACTCTGTGTAAATATCAATCATCCACTTGATGGCATACTCTGTGTAAATATCAAACATCCACTTGTTGGCATACTCTGTGTAAATATCAAACATCCACTTGTTGGCATACTCTGTGTAAATATCAAACATCCACTTGTTGGCATACTCTGTGTAAATATCAAACATCCACTTGTTGGCATACTCTGTGTAAATATCAAACATCCACTTGTTGGCATACTCTGTGTAAATATCAAACATCCACTTGTTGGCATACTCTGTGTAAATATCAAACATCCACTTGTTGGCATACTCTGTGTAAATATCAAACATCCACTTGTTGGCATACTCTGTGTAAATATCAAACATCCACTTGTTGGCATACTCTGTGTAAATATCAAACATCCACTTGTTGGCATACTCTATGTAAATATCAATCATCCACTTGTTGGCATACTCTGTGTAAATATCAAACATCCACTTGTTGGCATACTCTGTGTAAATATCAAACATCCACTTGTTGGCATACTCTGTGTAAATATCAAATATCCACTTGTTGGCATACTCTGTGTAAATATCAAACATCCACTTGTTGGCATACTCTGTGTAAATATCAAACATCCACTTGTTGGCATACTCTGTGTAAATATCAAACATCCACTTGTTGGCATACTCTGTGTAAATATCAAACATCCACTTGTTGGCATACTCTGTGTAAATATCAAACATCCACTTGTTGGCATACTCTGTGTAAATATCAAACATCCACTTGTTGGCATACCCTGTGTAAATATCAAACATCCACTTGTTGGCATACTCTGTGTAAATATCAAACATCCACTTGTTGGAATACCCTGTGTAAATATCAAACATCCACTTGTTGGTATACTCTATGTAAATATCAAACATCCACTTGTTGGCATACTCTGTGTAAATATCAAACATCCACTTGTTGGCATACTCTGTGTAAATATCAAACATCCACTTGTTGGCATACTCTGTGTAAATATCAAACATCCACTTGTTGGCATACTCTGTGTAAATATCAAACATCCACTTGTTGGCATACTCTGTGTAAATATCAAACATCCACTTGTTGGCATACTCTGTGTAAATATCAAACATCCACTTGTTGGCATACTCTGTGTAAATATCAAACATCCACTTGTTGGCATACTCTGTGTAAATATCAAACATCCACTTGTTGGCATACTCTGTGAAAATATCAAACATC
Source organism: Bathymodiolus septemdierum (assembly GCA_963383655.1). Classification (NCBI taxonomy): domain Eukaryota; kingdom Metazoa; phylum Mollusca; class Bivalvia; order Mytilida; family Modiolidae; genus Bathymodiolus; species Bathymodiolus septemdierum. The sequence goes on along the minus strand of OY726517.1, from coordinate 2,654,907 downwards.
CACTTTTTGGTATACTCTATGTAAATATCAAACATCCACTTGTTGGCATACTCTGTGTAAATATCAAACATCCACTTGTTGGCATACTCTGTGTAAATATCAAACATCCATTTGTTGGCATACTCTGTGTAAATATCAAACATCCACTTGTTGGCATACTCTGTGTAAATATCAAATATCCACTTGTTGGCATACTCTGTGTAAATATCAAACATCCACTTGTTGGCATACTCTATGTAAATATCAAACATCCACTTGTTGGCATACTCTATGTAAATATCAAACATCCACTTGTTGGCATACTCTGTGTAAATATCAAACATCCACTTGTTGGCATACTCTGTGTAAATATCAAACATCCACTTGTTGGCATACTCTGTGTAAATATCAAACATCCACTTGTTGGCATACTCTGTGTAAATATCAAACATCCACTTGTTGGCATACTCTGTAAATATCAAACATCCACTTGTTAGCATACTCTGTGTAAATATCAAACATCCACTTGTTGGCATACTCTGTGTAAATATCAAACATCCACTTGTTGGCATACTCTGTGTAAATATCAAACATCCACTTGTTGGCATACTCTGTGTAAATATCAAACATCCACTTGTTGGCATACTCTGTGTAAATATCAAACATCCACTTGTTGGCATACTCTGTGTAAATATCAAACATCCACTTGTTGGCATACTCTGTGTAAATATCAAACATCCACTTGTTGGCATACTCTGTGTAAATATCAAACATCCACTTGTTGGCATACTCTGTGTAAATATCAAACATCCACTTGTTGGCATACTCTGTGTAAATATCAAACATCCACTTGTTGGCATACTCTGTGTAAATATCAAACATCCACTTGTTGGCATACTCTGTGTAAATATCAAACATCCACTTGTTGGTATACTCTGTGTAAATATCAAACATCCACTTGTTGGCATACTCTATGTAAATATCAAACATCCACTTGCTGGCATACTCTATGTAAATATCAAACATCCACTTGTTGGCATACTCTGTGTAAATATCAAACATCCACTTGTTGGCATACTCTATGTAAATATCAAACTTCCACTTGTTGGCATACTCTGTGTAAATATCAAACATCCACTTGTTGGCATACTCTGTGTAAATATCAAACATCCACTTGTTGGCATACTCTGTGTAAATATCAAACATCCACTTGTTGGCATACTCTGTGTAAATATCAAACATCCACTTGTTGGCATACTCTGTGTAAATATCAAACATCCACTTGTTGGCATACTCTGTGTAAATATCAAACATCCACTTGTTGGCATACTCTGTGTAAATATCAAACAACCACTTGTTGGCATACTCTGTGTAAATATCAAGCATCCACTTGTTGGCATACTCTGTGTAAATATCAAACATCCACTTGTTGGCATACTCTGTGTAAATATCAAACATCCACTTGTTGGCATACTCTGTGTAAATATCAAACATCCACTTGTTGGCATACTCTGTGTAAATATCAAACATCCACTTGTTGGCATACTCTGTGTAAATATCAAACATCCACTTGTTGGCATACTCTGTGTAAATATCAAACATCCACTTGTTGGCATACTCTGTGTAAATATCAAACATCCACTTGTTGGCATACTCTGTGTAAATATCAAACATCCACTTGTTGGCATACTCTGTGTAAATATCAAACATCCACTTGTTGGCATACTCTGTGTAAACATCAAACATCCACTTGTTGGCATACTCTGTGTAAATATCAAACATCCACTTGTTGGCATACTCTGTGTAAATATCAAACATCCACTTGTTGGCATACTCTGTGTTAATATCAAACATCCACTTGTTGGCATACTCTGTGTTAATATCAAACATCCACTTGTTGGCATACTCTTTGTAAATATCAAACATTCACTTTTTGGTATACTCTATGTAAATATCAAACATCCACTTGTTGGCATACTCTGTGTAAATATCAAACATCCACTTGTTGGCATACTCTGTGTAAATATCAAACATCCACTTGTTGGGATACTCTGTGTAAATATCAAACATCCACTTGTTGGCATACTCTGTGTAAATATCAAACATCCACTTGTTGGCATACTCTGTGTAAATATCAAACATCCACTTGTTGGCATACTCTGTGTAAATATCAAACATCCACTTGTTGGTATACCCTGTGTAAATATCAAACATCCACTTGTTGGTATACTCTGTGTAAATATCAAACATCCACTTGTTGGCATACTCTGTGTAAATATCAAACATCCACTTGTTGGCATACTCTGTGTAAATATCAAACATGCACTTGTTGATATACTCTGTGTAAATATCAAACATCCACTTGTTGGTATACTCTGTGTAAATATCAAACATCCACTTGTTGGCATACTCTGTGTAAATATCAAACATCCACTTGTTGGCATACTCTATGTAAATATCAAACATCCACTTGTTGGCATACTCTGTGTAAATATCAAACATCCACTTGTTGGTATACTCTATGTAAATATCAAACATCCACTTGATGGCATACTCTGTGTAAATATCAAACATCCACTTGTTGGCATACTCTGTGTAAATATCAAACATCCACTTGTTGGCATACTCTGTGTAAATATCAAACATCCACTTGTTGGCATACTCTGTGTAAACATCAAACATCCACTTGTTGGCATACTCTGTGTAAACATCAAACATCCACTTGTTGGTATACTCTATGTAAATATCAAACATCCACTTGTTGGCATGCTCTGTGTAAATATCAAACATCCACTTGTTGGCATACTCTGTGTAAATATCAAACATCCACTTGTTGGTATACTCTGTGTAAATATCAAACATCCACTTGTTGGCATACTGTGTGTAAATATCAAACATCCACTTGTTGGCATACTCTGTGTAAATATCAAACATCCACTTGTTGGCATACTCTGTGTAAATATCAAACATCCACTTTTTGGTATACTCTATGTAAATATCAAACATCCACTTGTTGGCATACTCTGTGTAAATATCAAACATCCACTTGTTGGCATACTCTGTGTAAATATCAAGCATCCATTTGTTGGCATACTCTGTGTAAATATCAAACATCCACTTGTTGGCATACTCTGTGTAAATATCAAACATCCACTTGTTGGCATACTCTGTGTAAATATCAAACATCCACTTGTTGGCATACTCTGTGTAAATATCAAACATCCACTTGTTGGCATACTCTGTGTAAATATCAAACATCCACTTGTTGGGATACTCTGTGTAAATATCAAACATCCACTTGTTGGCATACTCTGTGTAAATATCAAACATCCACTTGTTGGCATACTCTGTGTAAATATCAAACATCCACTTGTTGGCATACTCTGTGTAAATATCAAACATCCACTTGTTGGCATACTCTGTGTAAATATCAAACATCCACTTGTTGGCATACTCTGTGTAAATATCAAACATCCACTTGTTGGCATACTCTGTGTAAATATCAAACATCCACTTGTTGGCATACTCTGTGTAAATATCAAACATCCACTTGTTGGCATACTCTGTGTAAATATCAAACATCCACTTGTTGGTATACTCTGTGTAAATATCAAACATCCACTTGTTGGTATACTCTGTGTAAATATCAAACATCCACTTGTTGGCATACTCTGTGTAAATATCAAACATCCACTTGTTGGCATACTCTGTGTAAATATCAAACATCCACTTGTTGGCATACTCTGTGTAAATATCAAACATCCACTTGTTGGCATACTCTGTGTAAATATCAAACATCCACTTGTTGGCATACTCTGTGTAAATATCAAACATCCACTTGTTGGTATACTCTGTGTAAATATCAAACATCCACTTGTTGGCATACTCTGTGTAAATATCAAACATCCACTTGTTGGCATACTCTGTGTAAATATCAAACATCCACTTGTTGGCATACTCTGTGTAAATATCAAACATCCACTTGTTGGCATACTCTGTGTAAATATCAAACATCCACTTGTTGGTATACTCTGTGTAAATATCAAACATCCACTTGTTGGTATACTCTGTGTAAATATCAAACATCCACTTGTTGGCATACTCTGTGTAAATATCAAACATCCACTTGTTGGCATACTCTGTGTAAATATCAAACATCCACTTGTTGGCATACTCTGTGTAAATATCAAACATCCACTTGTTGGCATACTCTGTGTAAATATCAAACATCCACTTGTTGGCATACTCTGTGTAAATATCAAACATCCACTTGTTGGCATACTCTGTGTAAATATCAAACATCCACTTGTTGGCATACTCTGTGTAAATATCAAACATCCACTTGTTGGCATACTCTGTGTAAATATCAAACATCCACTTGTTGGCATACTCTGTGTAAATATCAAACATCCACTTGTTGGCATACTCTGTGTAAATATCAAACATCCACTTGTTGGCATACTCTGTGTAAATATCAAACATCCACTTGTTGGTATACTCTGTGTAAATATCAAACATCCACTTGTTGGCATACTGTGTGTAAATATCAAACATCCACTTGTTGGCATACTCTGTGTAAATATCAAGCATCCACTTGTTGGCATACTCTGTGTAAATATCAAACATCCACTTGTTGGCATACTCTGTGTAAACATCAAACATCCACTTGTTGGCATACTCTGTGTAAATATCAAACATCCACTTGTTGGCATACTCTGTGTAAATATCAAACATCCACTTGTTGGCATACTCTGTGTAAATATCAAACATCCACTTGTTGGCATACTCTGTGTTAATATCAAACATCCACTTGTTGGCATACTCTGTGTAAATATCAAACATCCACTTTTTGGCATACTCTATGTAAATATCAAACATCCACTTGTTGGCATACTCTGTGTAAATATCAAACATCCACTTGTTGGCATACTCTGTGTAAATATCAAACATCCACTTGTTGTGATACTCTGTGTAAATATCAAACATCCACTTGTTGGCATACTCTGTGTAAATATCAAACATCCACTTGTTGGCATACTCTGTGTAAATATCAAACATCCACTTGTTGGCATACTCTGTGTAAATATCAAACATCCACTTGTTAGCATACTCTGTGTAAATATCAAACATCCACTTGTTGGCATACTCTGTGTAAATATCAAACATCCACTTGTTGGCATACTCTGTGTAAATATCAAACATCCACTTGTTGATATACTCTGTGTAAATATCAAACATCCACTTGTTGGTATACTCTGTGTAAATATCAAACATCCACTTGTTGGCATACTCTGTGTAAATATCAAACATCCACTTGTTGGCATACTCTATGTAAATATCAAACATCCACTTGTTGGCATACTCTGTGTAAATATCAAACATCCACTTGTTGGCATACTCTATGTAAATATCAAACATCCACTTGTTGGCATACTGTGTGTAAATATCAAACATCCACTTGTTGGCATACTCTGTGTAAATATCAAACATCCACTTGTTGGCATACTCTGTGTAAATATCAAACATCCACTTGTTGGCATACTCTGTGTAAATATCAAACATCCACTTGTTGGCATACTCTATGTAAATATCAAACATCCACTTGTTGGCATACTCTGTGTAAATATCAAACATCCACTTGTTGGCATACTCTGTGTAAATATCAAACATCCACTTGTTGGTATACTCTGTGTACATATCAAACATCCACTTGTTGGCATACTGTGTGTACATATCAAACATCCACTTGTTGGCATACTGTGTGTAAATATCAAACATCCACTTGTTGGCATACTCTGTGTAAATATCAAACATCCACTTGTTGGCATACTCTGTGTAAATATCAAACATCCACTTGTTGGTATACTCTGTTTAAATATCAAACATCCACTTATTGGCATACTCTGTGTAAATATCAAACATCCACTTGTTGGTATACTCTGTGTAAATATCAAACATCCACTTGTTGGCATACTCTGTGTAAATATCAAACATCCACTTGTTGGTATACTCTGTGTAAATATCAAACATCCACTTGTTGGCATACTCTGTGTAAATATCAAACATCCACTTGTTGGTATACTCTGTGTAAATATCAAATATTCACTTGTTGGCATACTCTGTGTAAATATCAAACATCCACTTGTTGGTATACGTTGTGTAAATATCAAACATCCACTTGTTGGCATACTCTGTGTAAATATCAAACATCCACTTGTTGGTATACTCTGTGTAAATATCAAACATTCGTGGTGGTCCTCTTGGTGTTGTACTAATACATATAATATCGTCAGCTAGCGACGGTGCACAACAATTTCATACTATTGACTCCTGTTTCTTCATTAGAATTCACTTACACATAAGTTAGCCCGATTATAATGCCAAACACAAAAAGCCAGATAGTACCACACCATATCTAACACTTTCAATGACCTCAGAATAATTCGATTTACACTTGTTAACAATTACAGCACTTTACGCATTACTATGAAACTCATGTATACAGGACCATGCTTTCCCTTTCACACATAAATTAAAAAGTTTGAACATAAGTGTTTTGTACCATTCAGTATCAAATGATTTTTTACTGTCAAGGAATGCTACGTATACTGTTTGTTAGAAACACAAAGACGACGTCAGAAAACCAATAACTGTTTAGGAAATCTGTGTTGAAGCGGGTTAAGGAGCGTTCAAGGTCTTAATTCGAATGTTTGTATCCTATTGGGTATGATCTTTTCATATACCTTCAGTAAACTGGATAATATACACACGGTCTGTAGCTGTCAGGTTGTGATCTTGGTGTATCAACACTTTTATATAACGGACAAACAAGTCCATTATGACACTATTTAGGAACATGTGCTTTACCTATGACATAATTTAGATAAATTGTAAGACACAAGACCAGTTTTGGGCCGCGGAAAATTAAATGATCATTCTGAATCGTGTCACTTCCATATATTTTTGTACTTTTTAATTGTTTAATACCAGAGCTGACATCGTCCTCAGATATCAGAACCACCAGATAAATATGGATTAGTTATTATTAAGTCATCAGCAGATAGTAGACACCAAATGTAAATAGTGATCTATAATTTTGGCTTTTCTGTTCAAAACCTATCTGAGTTCCTATCTACCATTTCTTTTACCAAAAATTGTAAAGAAGATATGTACATCATAGAGATGCCACCTTTACCATGTGTACAATTAACGAAATCATTCAATCTATCAGTTTTGATACACTATGATAAATTGTATCTATACTATTCATGTAAGACAATGAGGTCGTTTAAGCTTATGCTCACATATAATCGCAAGGTCACAACCGGTGACAAGCATCAAATTTGATAGACATAAAGTGGATGATATAATACCTCTCACATTCCATGTTAATATGGTTGGATTCATTATAGCATAGAAAATAACACTAATTGTAAATATGAACATTAAGAACACCAATATGGACCGTTTTAGATGTCTGTTTAATGCATTGAGCTTTACAATTCGTCTTCAGGACTTTCATTCCATCTAAGTTGCCAGTCACAATTAATTAACCATCTCCTACAAATAACACCGGATGTCCAGAATGTGTCAGTTTCAATTATACTAGTACAATCCTCCGGTACATTTAACTGTGCTGATATACGAGAAAAGTAATATTTGCCGTAAAATTATTGCAAAAATGTGTTATTTTCCATTTATCATCTATAGAAATCATAGAATTCCAGATTGCGTAGACTTCCTGTCTATCCCTGATATATAAAATATAGCCGATCTCTTCATCGGAAGCACACCTTCAAATGCATCGTTGTTTACCGGTTTTATTTCTTCGGTATTGCCTTGTATACGGACCAGAGTTTTAAATTTGGATTGTTTCTTATACATGTCATTCATCATTCCGTCAGATTTAGAAATTGTGAAAGTGTGTATGTTTAACATCAACTATTTGCAGTGAGCGCTTGACAAAAACACTATCAACTACATTCGTACCATTACTTGTGTCTGGACTAACTTGTACATTTAACTTTTCATTTAGCAGACACTCAACATTGTTTACAAATTGTAAAGATTTGTTGACATTTAAATCGTCAGGGGCTCTGAACGGGAAAGCCGTCGACGCATACAAAGGTTTAACAGATAATCTTAAGTCATTTAAACCTTTTTGCATCGTAATTTGCAATTTGTTATGTATATCTAGTTCTGTGTTTATGGATTTTATATTTTCTTGGAAATTATTCAGATCAAAATTATCTAATGTTTTATTCTGCTGTGTAAATAATTTCTATTTTTCATCATCCGTTTCATTGACTGAAAAATAGAAAATGCGACTTTCGCTGAATATTCTTGTCCAATTCGTCTGAGGGGCACCCGGTATTTATATTTAAATGTGGCAGTCGAAAAGAGAAATATCTCGGAAGTGTAACGATATAATCGGGTCAACGAAAGGATCACAAATAAGCGAAAAATATCGAGGCGAAGTGGGGAAGGGGTAAAGGGCAGATGTTTACCTTGAAGTAAGGAAGAGGAGGGGGCATATATTTTTTGAATGAAACAAGTGCCTGTGATAAGAACAACAAACACTTAGAAATCTTTAATAATTTTCATATTTCGATACAATAGATCTATTTACTATAACATACCTCTATGAAGTCAAAATAAAACATAATGTTTACACTGATTAACCCTTTTTTGTTGCCATGGGATTTCAATTATTTGAAATACCAAATATTTACATAATAAGATAATAACAACTATGCTTAGTTAATAGTTTGCATAGTTATAGACAGCTACACAATAAATAATTAACACATGATTAATTAATACAATGCTATATACATACATATATAATTAAGTAAGCACACATATTTTATTTCATAAAATGCTACGTTAATACACATATAATTAAGTAACTAAGCACACTATTTTATTGTAGTGAAATGCTATATAAATGCACATATAGTGTACATCCACACCGTATCATTTATCAGATAAGAACAACAAACACTTAGAAATCTTTAGTAATTTTCATATTTCGATACAATAGGTCTATTAACTATAATATACCTCTATGAAGTCAAAATAAAACATAATGTGTATACTGATTGATCCTCCCCCCTTCCGTGTATATATCCTCGTCTGTCAGTAAGTCGCTCAGTCATTGGATAATGTTTGATTATTTTTTTCATGTTTGAAAAGTAAACATTTTTTTCTTTTTAATTATGTTCCTCATCTATTCTTGCTCACATGTGTAAAGTTCCATGGAAAAAAGATCGATAATAATTACATACTGACCCATATTTGATTACCACCCTTTTTCCAAATGGCGTCGTATGACGTCACATAAAGTCGGTCAAAGTTCAATAAAGCACATGATTTTGTCATAGGCCAACCAAACTTAAAAAGTAAACCAGATTAAGAAAGTACAGTATTTTAACTTTTTCAGTGTAATTGATTTGTCTGAAAAATTTCAAAAGATGTTTTTTTTTAAATAGTTTGAAATTGAAGTATTAAAAATTAATTATTTGATGCAAATATTAAACTTGCTTACCCACATAAAAAGTATTTAATCCAGTGAATTTGGTGTTTTTGCTTTTGTCAATACAATCTATTAGACCGACATATTTTGCTAAAACAATTAATGACTGATTTCAATTTATTTTAATCACATTTATTATCACAGAGTGGTAACAATACAGTTTTGTTGATGCTATTTGTAATAATGACAGGTTTTTTTTACCCAGGCAATCTCATTTTTCTGTCTGGTTTAATTTATTTCTCTGCTCAATTTATGCTATATATTTTGATTATTGCTGTTAAATTAATTCTTTTTCTATCTTCCCTGTGAATTGAATTTCATTGCCCCAAGAAGTAAGGGGTATATTTGTTATTAAAGCAGCAGTGGAAATGCAAAATAATCTGCCATTTTGTGACTAATGGAGAGCACTTGCATGTATTTTCCCGGTAGAATCGGCCATTTTCTAGAAAATGGCGGAATCTGAATGATCAATCATCATATTTTCAAAGTATTTTAAAATACAATTTGCTTGGCCTACATTCCAGAAACGGTCATGACCTGTGATGTCGATTGTGTCAACAAACCGGAAAAATACAAATGTTTGGGGAATACCATCGATGGAAACATATTTAACAAGCATAATGATCAGGAAAAAAAGACATTAGTAAAAAGGATCTTGTTTACTTGCATGGAATTTATTCAATTCAAACTTCTCTATTTTATTCTCATCTTGTAATTTTGACGTTGAAAAGTATTCCCTCTGCATTTATGTACGCTATGAATATACAGAATGACGTCATTGGTCTCGTGCTGCCAGCGAATTGTAAATCAAAACAAATGATCGACATTATTGCATGACCGAGCAGATGTCACGGTAGGATATATATTTTTAAGTGTTGTCTTATTTGTATATTAAAATATAACTCACACAATTATAAATATAATTAGATACACAGTTGTGTTGAGTTGTTTTACTTAAACAATAGCATTGGTTTTTTCTGTCATAAATTATTATGATAGCATCAGATAACAATATAAAAAAATAATAAACACGTACTTCAATACTAACCGTAATTGTTCATACCTTTGTCGGTAATCGGTTCTAATTTTAAAGTTCTCACCTATATAAATTACACATATTGACTTGTTGACTACACTATCATGGCTCAATCCGCATTGAAGACTTGTGAGATATGCATGTCGGGTTCTGGTACCGACTTTTGTCTAATGTGTGAACAATATTTTTGCACCAGTTGTAAGTCTTTACATAAGAGGATGAAAGTGACAAAGAATCACGAGTTTCAAAGTGGTGAAAATGTCGTCCCGGAAGTAAAATTGAGATGTAATGAGCATAAAGAGGACTGTGTTTTTGTTTGTGACAACTGTGATATTTCCATTTGCATGCGATGTGTCACTGGTAAACACAAGGGCCATACAGTATCCAATATGAAGGAATCAATTGATGAACTAAGAACAATCTTCAAAAAGGAAATGGACACCAAACTGAATGTAATCCAAACAACCCAAAAGCAGGTAGAAACAGGTCTTACTACATTTGACCTGAGTGTTACATCTGTTATAAATGAAATAAAAGAAGAGGGATCAAAAATAAAAGAAATGGTTGACCGACATATTGATAAGATGATCGCGACATTGCGACGCAAGGCACAACAAGAAAAAGTATCGCGTACGAAGAAGTTGTTGGATTACAAACAACAGTTGGAGAAAGCAAAGGAGATCGAAAAAAGGGAACACAAAACACAACAATCCAGAGATGATGCTTCTACGATTCAACATCTGAAGACATTAAATGATGAACTATCAAAGCTGTCAGTCGTACCTTTACCTGATTTACCTTCTATTAAATACAGCCACAAGAAAGCTACTGATTCTGATATTGATCAGCTGATTGGAACATACAGTATCAGGTATGTACATGTCATTGAAATAATTACAATACATTTGTATTATGAATATTGATTAATTGACAGAATTAATAAATAGTTTAACATTTACTATGTCTGATAGGATTGATTCATGGAGTGATGCTAAACACCAGATCATCAATGTTTCAAAACATCTAGCATTACGGCAATAACAGTTGAGGGTACGAGTTTCCTGCTTTCGGATTTTTTATCGAATGCGCAACCAAAGTAGGAACAAATAGTTAGTGTTTTCAAATGGCAAATTATTCGTGTTTTATTATATAATATTACAAAATTGATGAACAAAATTGGCTGATTCGCCTGGATAATTTTTTTGTTATACTCGATTACCTGGGCTGGTATTGTGACGTCACCAACGTGTTCATCCGCCAACGACAAATTCAAATAGTCAAATGACATAATCGTAATTAAAATCGAGGAATCATTAAATTTTGTTTTAAAAATCAAATTATGAGGAATATTTGAAATTGTTGAGCAGGTTATACTTGCATAACCTGTTTTGGGTCAGTTTACGCTTTTCATATACCGCGTCGCGATAGGGCGCACTATCAAAGCAGAAACTATTCATCCATGTGGAGTACCCAGGTCTACCCCATGGTTTTAGTAATGTTTGTATTACTCAATCATTAGTTTGTTGTGTGTAGTTTTATGGACTATTCTTTGTATATTTATCCACTTTCGTCTGGACATTGAACTGTCTGTCATTGGAAGTGAATCTTTCTATTACCTTGTAGTATCTGTCTTTCTTATAGTAATGTACGACTGTGGAATGTATGTGCATAGGGATGCAGACTTAATTTATCCAAAAGACAACTTAAAACGGTCAAAATATCAGTTTGTAATATTACCCTTTCAGCGGCTGATTATACCAACAAGTAAATTTCTATTCAACAGACATGATATTAATCAGTCAATACCTGTTCACCATTATATTGTACAAATTCACTGTACCAGTGAGCCATTATTTACAACAAGATAGATTGTAATAGACCTATTATATCTCAGAAATATGAAAAGTTCCCAATAGGAATTGATCTTGGACATCTCGGATTGTAAGTCAATGCTCTCCGTCCAATCTAAGAGAATCCTCCTAGACTAGGGTAGTTAGCGTTGGTGCTTATAAACCTACTACAGCTCCTATAACATTAGGTAGAGGATCATACACGTAATAATATGTAGGAGTTATAGGAGAAATATTTATAACATTATAGTGGTAACAGTAAGAAGGGTGTCTAATGATAATTATAATTGTATTATATTAATGTGTAGAGTTATAGGAAAACTATTAATAACATTATAGTGGTAACAGTAAGAATGATGTCTAATAATAATTATAATTGTATTATATAAATGTGTGGAGTTATAGGAGAAATATTTATAACATTATAGTAGTAACAGTAAGACAGGTTTCTAATAATAATTATAATTGTATTATATAAATGTGTGGAGTTATAGGAGAAATATTTATAACATTATAGTGGTAACAGTAAGAATGATGTATAAAAATAATTATAATTGTATTATATAAATGTGTGCAGTTATAAGAGAAATATGTATAACATTATAGTAGTAACAGTAAGACAGGTTTCTAATAATAATTATAATTGTATTATATAAATGTGTGGAGTTATAGGAGAAAGATTTATAACATTATAGTGGTAACAGTAAGATGGATGTCTAATAATAATTATAATTGTATTATATAAATGTGTGGAGTTATAGGAGAAATATTTATAACATTATAGTGGTAACAGTAAGAAGGCTGTCTAATACTAATTATAATTGTATTATATAAATGTGTGGAGTTATAGGAGAAATATTTATAACATTATAGTGGTAACAGTAAGAATGATGTTATAATTATAGATGTTTGGTTTAAGACCAGAACAAACATGTTGTTTTCATCAGTATATATTATTTTACTTACAGATCAACCACACAGAGAGGAGGACTAGAGCATGGAGAGTTATTCAGATGTAAAGATTGTGGGTTAGTTTTATATATATTATATTTCATATTAGAATTTGCATATTACCGTCTGTCTTTAGTAAAGCATCTGATGAACATCTCGTGTTTGACAGTTCCTTCACCCAATTGAACAGTAATATCATGTTTGAGTGTTCCCTTATCCAATTGTATAGTATATCATGTTTGAGAGTTCCTTTATCTAATAACAAATAATATCATGATTGATTTGATTTTTGGTGTTTTAACGCTACTTTCAACAATATTTCATCTATATCATGGCGACCAGTTTTAGTGGTGGAGGAAGCCGGAATACCTGGAGAGAACCACCGACCATGGGCAAGCAACTGGTAAACTTTATCATTTTCGGCTGCGAGTCGAGTGCACCATTTTTGTAATTTACCAAGCCGGACGCGAACCCACGCCGTATTGGTGATAGGCTTGTATGAGTTGTTAGATCCAACGACCTAATTCACTGAGCCACCAGGGCCCCTCCAAATTATATCATGGATGAAAATTCCCTCAAACAATAGTAAAGCAACTCATGTTTGAGAGTTCCCTCATCAAATAGAGAGAAGGACTAGAACATGGAGTCTTACACAGCTGTAGTAAATGTGGGTTAGTTTTATATATATTATTGTTTATATGAATACATATTTGTCACTACGAGTTTTAAATTTGATGTCATATAAGAAAAGCTTGGTGATACCAAATGCTGAATCAAAAGCCGTAAATAGAAGAAGGGCAGACAACTCAATGACAATAAGATACGACCGTCATACTTCTTGATTTAAATGTGTTCCTATGATCTTATGTACTATCTAATACTTATGATAACGCTGTCTACTCAGTTCTATGTGAGGGTTGTCATTTTACTCTCATGTAGAACGCACTTTCGTGACAGCATTATTTTCCTTAGACGGGAGGTATCGGCCTATGCAACTTGTCTAACCTCAACACTTTTTATTGAAGTTCTTGTACCATCCAGGAAAGTAGGCTCTCATGTGCTAGGGGTTTCAATGTTCATCTTTCCATGATTTTGATATTTAATTTTGTAATTGTTCCGACAGTGTGGTATGTTTTGTTTTTTATTTATATAATAGTTAAGCCCATCGGCTCTATTTCATACTAATACATCTAATATTTTACATCTGCTGACAACTTCAGTGACACTAAGATTTAATATATCTATGCAAAAAAAAATAGATAATAGGAAACAGCAACAACTCTGCGTACCTAGTAATACAATAGAGCTGGACATTTCTCACATTTGGAACGCGCTTCATTTCTTCTCTACGAGTGGAGGTTAGGACCTCTAATACTAAGTTAACCCGACACTTCGTATTGAAGTGCTTCTAACAAACCCTAACAATGTGCAGTCCCAAACGTATATGTGTGTTAGATGCATGGTATCTGTTTCTTGCGAATTTGCATTGAATTTTGAAATGTTACCAAAGTGTTGTTTGTTGTTTATTTTGTTGCACACTATCAATGACGTAACTACAAGGACGCCAAAACTCACGTGGGTGCACATTATTTGAACAAGCACATGTTGACTTTCTACGTTAAGATTTTGCCTTAAAGCAACACATTAGTCATTGAAATATTTGTTTGTATTTAGGCTTTAATATTTCTTCGATAATTAAAAAAAACCATTGACGATTTGAAGTCATAGCATCGCGCCGAGAGCAACAACAACGTACATGACTGTCTTTGATAATGCAGGGACGGGGAAAGGATAGTTTTCCTGTACGATATCGTATCGTGAAGGAAAGGTATTCTCTATATCATCTCAACGGCTCCATACTATAAAAAATGTACTAACTGTAGTAAATTAATGATTTAATCATTCGTGCTACAACTGGAATACATCTTGTGTCGCAACATAATTGATTTACACGCGTGCATGTTGTGCTGTTTCTAAATCAGATGAGGAAAAGGACGTTTCGATAATCATAGTCACACATTGAAAGTGATATGACTGACACATAGAAATATA
The DNA here is from genome assembly GCA_963383655.1 of Bathymodiolus septemdierum. Taxonomy (NCBI): domain Eukaryota; kingdom Metazoa; phylum Mollusca; class Bivalvia; order Mytilida; family Modiolidae; genus Bathymodiolus; species Bathymodiolus septemdierum. The sequence goes on along the minus strand of OY726517.1, from coordinate 2,639,504 downwards.
TCGTTGTTGCTGACAGATTTCTAGGTTGATCCAGAGTCCTATACAGAGACTGTTAACGACGGTCTAGTTTCATTGGTCAGTAACGGTGTTTCTTTGTGTGTCCTCGTATCAATATTACTGAAACCGTAGAGATGGAAATTAATAATGCTGTGAGGCTAAAGATGTAACAATAGTAGCACGGACTAGATAATTATTGACTACAACATTGTTAATTTGGATCCGACTGGTGATTTCCAAAATATCAGTCTTTACATGTATTTGTAATTTATAGACGAAATATAAATTCGCATAGAACATTAGGATTGTTGATGACTGTTCTTCTTATCAAAACCAAGCGAATATTGGAAGTGACATTTTTTTTTCTAAAACTCTCGGGAGAGTATGCTCATTCAAATGACCGATCCGCGATGTTGTCAAATTCGACATACAAGTAACATAACAACACACCACGGATACTTTGTAGCTGTTTTTGGACATTAATAACATTGATATCAATCACTCGCTACAATTATAAACTTTAAATTATTGATGCCTTAAATGTGATGAAAGTGTGATATTGAATTCGTCAAACATACCCTAATAAATAATAGACATATGTTTGGTCACGAGCTTTTGAGGGAGATGATCTACATTTCCGGAACTCCACCTTAATTCAGCACCCCACAGACCGTTCCTCGCTAATTACATGTACGTACATATCATTTAGCCCTCGGTAAGCCCACTGACTATATTAATTAGATATTAGTCTTGGTATCATTATTTTACCTAAATCAATCACTGGTGTCCACAATATACCAGCTACTCTCTGATTCATCGAAATAAAATGTGTATTTTGCTTTGTTTTTATTTGTTTTTGGATTGCTTTGTTTTGGTTTGTTTATTTTATTTATAGTTTACTGTTGCTGCACACTGTATTAAGTTGATCATATTCCTGGTCTGTTTGTTTACCTACAGCAATAGCTAGTGTAAAGAGTATTATACCAGATACTCTTTATATCGCCAGAATACAATATTGTTTTGTTTTATATCATGTATTATACAAACTTGTCAGCGTAGTGCAAGGTGATAGATAAAATATTACCTCCTGACATCCATATACAACCTTTTCAGTGTAGTGTAAGGTGATACATAAAGTATTACCTCCGGATATGTATAAACAACCTTGTCAGTGTAGTGTAAGGTGATACTTAAATTATTACCTCATGCCATATATATACAACATTGACAGTGTAGTGTATGGTGATGAATAAAGTATTACCTCCTGACATGTATATTCAACCTTGTCAGTGGAGTGTGAGGTGATAAATAAAGTATTACCTCCTGACATGTATATACAATCTTGTCAGTGGAGTGTATGGTGATAGATAAAGCATTTATTTTTACTCCGGACGTGTATAAACAACCTTGTCAGTGGAGTGTAAAGTGATAAATAAAGTATTACCTCCTGACATGTATAAACAACCTTGTCAGTGTAGTGTAAGGTGATAAATAAAGTATTACCTCCTGACATGTATATACAACCTTGTCAGTGTAGTGTAAAGTGATAAATAAAGTTTTACCTTCGGACATGTATACACAACCTTGTCAGTGTAGTGTAAGGTGATAAATAAAGTATTACCTCCTGACATGTATATACAACCTTGTCAGTGTAGTGTAAGGTGATAAATAAAGTATTACCCTCTGACATGTATAAACAACCTTGTCAGTGCAGTGTAAGGTGATGAATAAAGTACTTTGTCCCTGAGATGTTTAAGTAACATATTATAATTACAGTCTAGATGTTGTGTTTAATAAATATCATATGAACCCCTCTCCCACGTGACAACTGACTACAATTTATACATTATATATTACAATCAATAGTAAGAACAAAGTATTCCAACTCTTGCTCTCTAATTTTAATTGATTTCCTTTTATTTTGTAGATATGAACATGTGTATGATATTCATGGGTAAGTTTATTATCAGACAATAGCAAGTCTATAAAGGGGGACACAATAAGTGTTATGAACTTAATTAAATTTATTATGATGACATAACTAACATAGCATTACCATTTTAAAGCATTACTCTGATAACTTAAGTAGCATAGCATTACAATGTTTAAACATTACTATAATAACTTAACTAACATAGCATTGCAATGCTTAAATATTACTATGAGAACTTAACTAACATAACATTAACTTGCTTAAACATTGCTATGATAACTTTACTAACATAGGTTATTCCAGAAACGCCTCGTGTGAGCATTACTATGATACATATATTAGCACCCTTTGTACTTGGCGTACATTATTTTGCTGTGATTTACAATCTATATATATATATATATATGTGTGTGTTACATATATTATGCAGTTATTGTAGAGCCATTCGAATAGTGCGATCAATTGCTCTCACCACTAAAGTTGTTAGCACGAACCCAACTCCTGGCGAGGTGTAGTCAACACAACAGTATGTGATATTGTTTGTCAGTGACTTGCGGCAGATAAGTGGTTTTCACATGGTACTCTAGTTTCCTCTTCCAGATAAAACTGACCATCACGATATAATTGAAATATTGTTAAAAGTGTCGTTAAACACCATGCCAATAATGACAATACCATTCATTTATTAGACAACAATCCAAAATAAACACCGGTAGTTCTACTTTGTACATTAATTTGTTAACTTAGAACATGCTAATAGACACGTTCCTAATACTGAAGCTGCATAGGTATCTAGAAACATTAATACATCATACCACAGACAATCACCACCATAGTCTTCTAGAAACATTAATACATCATACCACAGACAATCACTACCATAGGTTTCTAGAAATATTAATACATCATAGCACAGACAATCACCACCATAGTCTTCTAGAAACATTAATATATCATAGCACAGACAATCACTACCATAGTCTTCTAGAAACATTAATACATCATAGCACAGACAATCACCACCATAGTCTTCTAGAAACATTAATACATCATAGCACAGACAATCACCACCATAGGCTTCTAGAAACATTAATACATCATAGCACAGACAATCACTACCATAGGCTTCTAGAAACATTAATACATCATAGCACAGACAATCACCACCATAGTCTTCTAGAAACATTAATACATCATAGCACAGACAATCACCACCATAGGCTTCTAGAAACATTAATATATCATAGCACAGACAATCACCACCATAGGCTTCTAGAAACATTAATACATCATAGCACAGACAATCACCACCATAGTCTTCTAGAAACATTAATATATCATAGCACAGACAATCACCACCATAAGCTTCTAGAAACATTAATACATCATAGCACAGACAATCACCACCATAAGCTTCTAGAAACATTAATACATCATAGCACAGACAATCACTACCATAGGCTTCTAGAAACATTAATACATCATAGCACAGACAATCACTACCATAGTCTTCTAGAAACATTAATATATCATAGCACAGACAATCACTACCATAGTCTTCTAGAAACATTAATACATCATATCACAGACAATCACCACCATAGTCTTCTAGAAACATTAATATATCATACCACAGACAATCACCACCATAGTCTTCTAGAAATATTAATACATCATAGCACAGACAATCACCACCATAGTCTTCTAGAAACATTAATATATCATAGCACAGACAATCACTACCATAGTCTTCTAGAAACATTAATATATCATAGCACAGACAATCACTACCATAGTCTTCTAGAAACATTAATACATCATATCACAGACAATCACCACCATAGGCTTCTAGAAACATTAATACATCATAGCACAGACAATCACTACCATAGTCTTCTAGAAACATTAATATATCATAGCACAGACAATCACTACCATAGTCTTCTAGAAACATTAATATATCATAGCGCAGACAATCAACACCATAGTCTTCTAGAAACATTAATGCATCATATCACAGACAATCACTACCATAGGCTTCTAGAAACATTAATATATCATAGGACAGACAATCACCACCATTGGCTTCTAGAAACATTAATACATCATAGCACAGACAATCACCACCATTGTCTTCTAGAAACATTAATACATCATAGCACAGACAATCACCACCATAGGCTTTTAGAAACATTAATATATCATAGCGCAGACAATCAACACCATAGTCTTCTAGAAACATTAATACATCATATCACAGACAATCACCACCATAGGCTTCTAGAAACATTAATACATCATAGCACAGACAATCACTACCATAGTCTTCTAGAAACATTAATATATCATAGGACAGACAATCACCACCATAGGCTTTTAGAAACATTAATACATCATAGCACAGACAATCACAACCATAGTCTTCTAGAAACATTAATATATCATAGCGCAGACAATCAACACCATAGTCTTCTAGAAACATTAATACATCATATCACAGACAATCGCTACCATAGGCTTCTAGAAACATTAATATATCATAGGACAGACAATCACCACCATAGGCTTCTAGAAACATTAATACATCATATCACAGACAATCACCACCATAGTCTTCTAGAAACATTAATACATCATAGCACAGACAATCACCACCATAGGCTTCTAGACACATTAATACATCATAGCACAGACAATCACTACCATAGTGTTCTAGAAACATTAATACGTCATAGCACAGACAATCACTATCATAGTCTTCTAGAAACATTAATACATCATAGCACAGACAATCACTACCATAGGCTTCTAGAAACATTAATACATCATAGCACAGTCAATCACTACCATAGTCTTCTAGAAACATTAATACCTCATAGCACAGACAATCACCACTATAGTCTTCTAGAAACATTAATATATCATAGCACAGACAATCACCACCATAGTCTTCAAGAAACATTAATACATCATAGCACAGACAATCACCACTATAGTCTTCTAGAAACATTAATATATCATAGCACAGACAATCACCACTATAATCTTCTAGAAACATTAATACATCATAGCACAGACAATCACCACCATAGTCTTCTAGAAATATTAATACATCATAGCACAGACAATCACCACCATAATCTTCTTGAAACATTAATACATGATAGCACAGACAATCACCACCATAGTCTTCTAGAAACATTAATACATCATATCACAGACAATCACTACCATAGTCTTCTAGAAACATTAATATATCATAGCACAGACAATCACCACCATAGTGTTCTAGAAACATTAATACATCATAGCACAGACAATCACTACCATAGTCTTCTTGAAACATTAATATATCATAGCACATACAATCAATACCATAGTCTTCTAGAAACATTAATATATCATAGCACAGACAATCACTACCATAGGCTTCTAGAAACATTAATATATCATAGCACAGACAATCACTACCATAGGCTTCTAGAAACATTAATATATCATAGCACAGACAATCACTACCATAGGCTTCAAGAAACATTAATATATCATAGCACAGACAATCACTACCATAGTATTCTAGAAACATTAATACATCATAGCACAGACAATCACCACCATAGTGTTCTAGAAACATTAATACATCATAGCACAGACAATCACTATCATAGTCTTCTAGAAACATTAATACATCATATCACAGACAATCACCACCATAGGCTTCTAGAAACATTAATACATCATAGCACAGACAATCACCACCATAGTGTTCTAGAAACATTAATACATCATAGCACAGACAATCACTACCATAGTCTTCTAGAAACATTAATGCATCATAGCACAGACAATCACTACCATAGATTTCTAGAAACATTAATACATCATAGCACAGACAATCACCACCATAGGCTTCTAGACACATTAATACATCATAGCACAGACAATCACTACCATAGTGTTCTAGAAACATTAATACATCATAGCACAGACAATCACTACCATAGGCTTCTAGAAACATTAATACATCATAGCACAGACAATCACTACCATAGTCTTCTAGAAATATTAATACATCATAGCACAGACAATCACTACCATAGGCTTCTAGAAACATTAATACATCATAGCACAGACAATCACTACCATAGTCTTCTAGAAACATTAATACATCATAGCACAGACAATCACCACTATAATCTTCTAGAAACATTAATAAATCATAGCACAGACAATCACCACCATAGTCTTCTAGAAACATTAATATATCATAACACAGACAATCAATACCATAGTCTTCTAAAAACTTTAATATGTCATAACACAGACAATCAATACCATAGTCTTCTAGAAACATTAATACATCATAGCACAGACAATCACTACCATAGGCTTCTAGAAACATTAATATATCATAGCACAGACAATCACTACCATAGCCTTCAAGAAACATTAATATATCATAGCACAGACAATCACTACCATAGTCTTCTAGAAACAGTAATACATCATAGCATAGACAATCACCACCATAGTGTTCTAGAATCATTAATACATCATAGCAAAGACAATCACTATCATAGTCTTCTAGAAACATTAATACATCATAGCACAGACAATCACTACCATAGTTTTCTAGAAACATTAATACATCATAGCACAGACAATCACCACCATAGGCTTCTGGACACATTAATACATCATAGCACAGACAATCACTACCATAGTGTTCTAGAAACATTAATACATCATAGCACAGACAATCACTACCATAGTCTTCTAGAAACATTAATACATCATAGCACAGACAATCACTACCATAGGCTTCTAGAAACATTAATACATCATAGCACAGACAATCACTACCATAGTCTTCTAGAAATAATAATACATCATAGCACAGACAATCACTACCATAGGCTTATAGAAACATTAATACATCATAGCACAGACAATCACTACCATAGTCTTCTAGAAACATTAATACATCATAGCACAGACAATCACCACTATAGTCTTCTAGAAACATTAATATATCATAGCACAGACAATCACCACCATAGTCTTCTAGAAACATTAATATATCATAACACAGAAAATCAATACCATAGTCTTCTAGAAACATTAATATATCTTAACACAGACAATCAATACCATAGTCTTCTAGAAACATTAATACATCTTAGCACAGACAATCACTACCATAGGCTTCTAGAAACATTAATATATCATAGCACAGACAATCACTACCATAGGCTTCAAGAAACATTAATATATCATAGCACAGACAATCACTACCATAGTCTTCTAGAAATATTAATACATCATAGCATAGACAATCACCACCATAGTGTTCTAGAAACATTAATACATCATAGCACAGACAATCACTATCATAGTCTTCTAGAAACATTACTACATCATAGCACAGACAATCACCACCATAGGCTTCTAGAAACATTAATACATCATAGCACAGACAATCACTACCATAGTCTTCTAGAAACATTAATACATCATAGCACAGACAATCACTACCATAGGCATCTAGAAACATTAATACATCATAGCACAGACAATCACTACCATAGTCTTCTAGAAATATTAATACATCATAGCACAGACAATCACCACCATAGTCTTCTAGAAACATTAATACATCATAGCACAGACAATCACCACCATAGTGTTCTAGAAACATTAATACATCATAGCACAGACAATCACCACCATAATCTTCTAGAAACATTAATACATCATATCACAGACAATCACTACCATAGGCTTCTAGAAACATTAATATATCATAGCACAGACAATCACTACCATAGGCTTCAAGAAACATTAATATATCATAGCACAGAAAATCACTACCATAGTCTTCTAGAAATATTAATACATCATAGCATAGACAATCACCACCATAGTGTTCTAGAAACATTAATACATCATAGCACAGACAATCACTATCATAGTCTTCTAGAAACATTAATACATCATAGCACAGACAATCACCACCATAGGCTTCTAGAAACATTAATACATCATAACACAGACAATCACCACCATAGTGTTCTAGAAACATTAATGCATCATAGCACAGACAATCACCACCATAGGCTTCTAGACACATTAATACATCATAGCACAGACAATCACTACCATAGTGTTCTAGAAACATTAATACATCATAGCACAGACAATCACTACCATAGTCTTCTAGAAATATTAATACATCATAGCACAGACAATCACTACCATAGGCTTCTAGAAACATTAATACATCATAGCACAGACAATCACTACCATAGTCTTCTAGAAATATTAATACATCATAGCACAGACAATCACTACCATAGGCTTCAAGAAACATTAATATATCATAGCACAGACAATCACTACCATAGTCTTCTAGAAACATTAATACATCATAGCACAGACAATCACTACCATAGTCTTCTAGAAATATTAATACATCATAGCATAGACAATCACCACCATAGTGTTCTAGAAACATTAATACATCATAGCACAGACAATCACTATCATAGTCTTCTAGAAACATTAATACATCATAGCACAGACAATCACCACCATAGGCTTCTAGAAACATTAATACATCATAACACAGACAATCACCACCATAGTGTTCTAGAAACATTAATACATCATAGCACAGACAATCACTACCATAGTCTTCTAGAAACATTAATACATCATAGCACAGACAATCACCACCATAGGCTTCTAGAAACATTAATACATCATAGCACAGACAATCACCACCATAGTGTTCTAGAAACATTAATACATCATAGCACAGACAATCACTACCATAGTCTTCTAGAAACATTAATACATCATAGCATAGACAATCACCACCATAGTGTTCTAGAAACATTAATACATCATAGCACAGACAATCACTATCATAGTCTTCTAGAAACATTAATACATCATAGCACAGACAATCACCACCATAGGCTTCTAGAAACATTAATACATCATAGCACAGACAATCACCACCATAGTGTTCTAGAAACATTAATACATCATAGCACAGACAATCACTACCATAGTCTTCTAGAAACATTAATACATCATAGCACAGACAATCACTACCATAGGCATCTAGAAACATTAATACATCATAGCACAGACAATCACTACCATAGTCTTCTAGAAATATTAATACATCATAGCACAGACAATCACCACCATAGTCTTCTAGAAACATTAATACATCATAGCACAGACAATCACCACCATAGTGTTCTAGAAACATTAATACATCATAGCACAGACAATCACCACCATAGTCTTCTAGAAACATTAATACATCATATCACAGACAATCACTACCATAGGCTTCTAGAAACATTAATATATCATAGCACAGACAATCACTACCATAGGCTTCAAGAAACATTAATATATCATAGCACAGACAATCACTACCATAGTCTTCTAGAAATATTAATACATCATAGCATAGACAATCACCACCATAGTGTTCTAGAAACATTAATACATCATAGCACAGACAATCACTATCATAGTCTTCTAGAAACATTAATACATCATAGCACAGACAATCACCACCATAGTGTTCTAGAAACATTAATACCTCATAGCACAGACAATCACCACCATAGGCTTCTAGACACATTAATACATCATAGCACAGACAATCACTACCATAGTGTTCTAGAAACATTAATACATCATAGCACAGACAATCACTACCATAGTCTTCTAGAAACATTAATACATCATAGCACAGACAATCACTACCATAGGCTTCTAGAAACATTAATACATCATAGCACAGACAATCACTACCATAGTCTTCTAGAAATATTAATACATCATAGCACAGACAATCACTACCATAGGCTTTTAGAAACATTAATACATCATAGCACAGACAATCACTACCATAGTCTTCTAGAAACATTAATACATCATAGCACAGACAATCACCACTATAGTCTTCTAGAAACATTAATATATCATAGCACAGACAATCACCACCATAGTCTTCTAGAAACATTAATATATCATAACACAGAAAATCAATACCATAGTCTTCTAGAAACATTAATATATCTTAACACAGACAATCAATACCATATTCTTCTAGAAACATAAATACATCTTAGCACAGACAATCACTACCATAGGCTTCTAGAAACATTAATATATCATAGCACAGACAATCACTACCATAGGCTTCAAGAAACATTAATATATCATAGCACAGACAATCACTACCATAGTCTTCTAGAAACATTAATACATCATAGCATAGACAATCACCACCATAGTGTTCTAGAAACATTAATACATCACAGCACAGACAATCACTATCATAGTCTTCTAGAAACATTAATACATCATAACACAGACAATCACCACCATAGTGTTCTAGAAAGATTAATACATCATAGCACAGACAATCACTACCATAGTCTTCTAGAAACATTAATACATCATAGCACAGACAATCACTACCATAGGCATCTAGAAACATTAATACATCATAGCACAGACAATCACTACCATAGTCTTCTAGAAATATTAATGCATCATAGCACAGACAATCACCACCATAGTCTTCTAGAAACATTAATACATCATAGCACAGACAATCACCACCATAGTCTTCTAGAAACATTAATACATCATATCACAGACAATCACTACCATAGGCTTCTAGAAACATTAATATATCATAGCACAGACAATCACTACCATAGGCTTCAAGAAACATTAATATATCATAGCACAGACAATCACTACCATAGTCTTCTAGAAATATTAATACATCATAGCATAGACAATCACCACCATAGTGTTCTAGAAACATTAATACATCATAGCACAGACAATCACTATCATAGTCTTCTAGAAACATTAATACATCATAGCACAGACAATCACCACCATAGGCTTCTAGAAACATTAATACATCATAACACAGACAATCACCACCATAGTGTTCTAGAAACATTAATACATCATAGCACAGACAATCACTACCATAGTCTTCTAGAAACATTAATACATCATAGCACAGACAATCACTACCATAGGCATCTAGAAACATTAATACATCATAGCACAGACAATCACTACCATAGTCTTCTTGAAATATTAATACATCATAGCACAGACAATCACCACCATTGTCTTCTAGAAACATTAATACATCATAGCACAGACAATCACTATCATAGGCTTCTAGAAACATTAATATATCATAGCACAAACAATCACTACCATAGGCTTCTAGAAACATTAATACATCATAGCACAGACAATCACCACCATAGGCTTCTAGAAACATTAATACATCATAGCACAGACAATCACCACCATAGTCTTCTAGAAACATTATTTCATCATACCACAGACAATCACCACCATTGTGTTCTAGAAACATTGATATATCATAGCACAGACAATCACTATCATAGTCTTCTAGAAACATTAATACATCATAGCACAGACTATCACCACCATAGGCTTCTAGAAACATTAATACATCATAACACAGACAATCACCACCATAGTGTTCTAGAAACATTAATACATCATAGCACAGACAATCACTACCATAGTCTTCTAGAAACATTAATACATCATAGCACAGACAATCACTACCATAGTCTTCTAGAAACATTAATACATCATAGCACAGACAATCACTACCATAGTCTTCTAGAAATATTAATACATTATAGCACAGACAATCACCACCATAGTCATCTAGAAACATTAATACATCATAGCACAGACAATCACCACCATAGTGTTCTAGAAACATTAATACATCATAGCACAGACAATCACTATCATAGTCTTCTAGAAACATTAATACATCATAGCACAGACAATCACCACCATAGGCTTCTAGAAACATTAATACATCATAGCACAGACAATCACCACCATAGTGTTCTAGAAACATTAATACATCATAGCACAGACAATCACTACCATAGTCTTCTAGAAACATTAATACATCATAGCATGGACAATCACTACCATAGGCTTCTAGAAACATTAATACATCATAGCACAGACAATCACTACCATAGTCTTCTAGAAATATTAATACATCATAGCACAGACAATCACCACCATAATCTTCTAGAAACATTAATACATCATAGCACAGACAATGACCACCATAGTGTTCTAGAAACATTAATACATCATAGCACAGAAAATCACCACCATAGTCTTCTAGAAACATTAATACATCATATCACAGACAATCACTACCATAGGCTTCTAGAAACATTAATATATCATTGGACAGACAATCACCACCATAGGCTTCTAGAAACATTAATACATCATAGCACAGACAATCAACACCATAGTCTTCTAGAAACATTAATACATCATATCACAGACATTCACTACCATAGGCTTCTAGAAACATTAATATATCATAGGACAGACAATCGCCACCAGCGGCTTCTAGAAACATTAATACATCATAGCACAGACAATCACTACCATAGTCTTCTAGAAACATTAATACATCATAGCACAGACAATCACTACCATAGTCTTCTAGAAACATTAATACATCATAGCACAGACAATCACCACCATAGTCTTCTAGAAACATTAATACATCATAGCACAGACAATCACTACCATAGGCTTCTAGAAACATTAATACAACATAGCACAGACAATCACCACAATAGGCTTCTGGAAACATTAATACATCATAGCACAGACAATCACCACCATAGTCTTCTAGAAACATTAATACATCATAGCACAGACAATCACCACCATAGTCTTCTAGAAACATTAATACATCATAGCATAGACAATCACCACCATAGTGTTCTAGAAACATTAATACATCATAGCACAGACAATCACTATCATAGTCTTCTAGAAACATTAATACATCATAGCACAGACAATCACCACCATAGTGTTCTAGAAACATTAATACATCATAGCACAGACAATCACCACCATAGTCTTCTAGAAACATTAATACATCATATCACAGAGAATCACTACCATAGGCTTCTAGAAACATTAATATATCATAGCACAGACAATCACTACCATAGGCTTCAAGAAACATTAATATATCATAGCACAGACAATCACTACCATAGTCTTCTAGAAACATTAATACATCATAGCACAGACAATCACTACCATAGTCTTCTAGAAATATTAATACATTATAGCACAGACAATCACCACCATAGTCATCTAGAAACATTAATACATCATAGCACAGACAATCACCACCATAGTGTTCTAGAAACATTAATACATCATAGCACAGACAATCACTATCATAGTCTTCTAGAAACATTAATACATCATAGCACAGACAATCACCACCATAGGCTTCTAGAAACATTAATACATCATAGCACAGACAATCACCACCATAGTGTTCTAGAAACATTAATACATCATAGCACAGACAATCACTACCATAGTCTTCTAGAAACATTAATACTTCATAGCATGGACAATCACTACCATAGGCTTCTAGAAACATTAATACATCATAGCACAGACAATCACTACCATAGTCTTCTAGAAATATTAATACATCATAGCACAGACAATCACCACCATAGTCTTCTAGAAACATTAATACATCATAGCACAGACAATGACCACCATAGTGTTCTAGAAACATTAATACATCATAGCACAGAAAATCACCACCATAGTCTTCTAGAAACATTAATACATCATATCACAGACAATCACTACCATAGGCTTCTAGAAACATTAATATATCATAGGACAGACAATCACCACCATAGGCTTCTAGAAACATTAATACATCATAGCACAGAAAATCAACACCATAGTCTTCTAGAAACATTAATACATCATATCACAGACATTCACTACCATAGGCTTCTAGAAACATTAATATATCATAGGACAGACAATCGCCACCAGAGGCGTCTAGAAACATTAATACATCATAGCAGAGACAATCACTACCATAGTCTTCTAGAAACATTAATACATCATAGCACAGACAATCACTACCATAGTCTTCTAGAAACATTAATACATCATAGCACAGACCATCACTATCATAAGCTTCTAGAAACATTAATATATCATAGCACAGACAATCACTACCATAGGCTTCTAGAAACATTAATACAACATAGCACAGACAATCACCACCATAGGCTTCTGGAAACATTAATACATCATAGCACAGACAATCACCACCATAGTCTTCTAGAAACATTAATACATCATAGCACAGACAATCACTACCATAGTCTTCTAGAAACATTAATACATCATAGCACAGACAATCACCATCATAGTGTTCTAGAAACATTAATACATCATAGCACAGACAATCACCACCATAGTGTTCTAGAAACATTAACACATCATAGCATAGACAATCACTACCATAGTGTTCTTGAAATATTAATACATCATAGCACAGACAATCACCACCATAGGCTTCTAGAAATATTAATACATCATAGCACAGACAATCACTACCATAGTCTTCTAGAAACATTAATACATCATAGCACAGACAATCACCACCATAGTTTTCTAGAAACATTAATACATCATATCACAGACAATCACCACCATAGTCTTCTAGAAATATTAATACATCATAGCACAAACAATCACTACCATAGTCTTCTAGAAACATTAATATATCATAGCACAGACAATCACTACTATAGTCTTCTAGAAATATTAATACATCATAGCACAGACAATCACTACCATAGTCTTCTAGAAACATTAATACATCATAGCATAGACAATCACCACCATAGTGTTCTAGAAACATTAATACATCATAGCACAGACAATCACTACCATAGTCTTCTAGAAATATTAATACATCATAGCACAGACAATCACCACCATAGTCTTCTAGAAACATTAATACATCATAGCACAGACAATCACCACCATATTGTTCTAGATGTTCTAGAAACATTAATACATCATAGCACAGACAATCACCACCATAGTGTTCTAGAAACATTAATACATCACAGCACAGACAATCACTACCATAGTCTTCTAGAAACATTAATACATCATAGCACAGACAATCACTACCATAGTCTTCTAGAAACATTAATACATCATAGCACAGACAATCACTACCATAGTCTTCTAGAAATATTAATACATCATAGCACAGACAATCACCACCATAGTCATCTAGAAACATTAATACATCATAGCACAGACAATCACCACCATAGTCTTCTAGAAACATTAATACATCATAGCACAGACAATCACTACCATAGTCTTCTAGAAACATTAATACATCATAGCACAGACTATCACTATCATAGGCTTCTAGAAACATTAATACATCATAACACAGACAATCACCACCATAGTGTTCTAGAAACATTAATACATCATAGCACAGACAATCACTACCATAGTCTTCTAGAAACATTAATACATCATAGCACAGACAATCACTACCATAGGCATCTAGAAACATTAATACATCATAGCACAGACAATCACCACCATAATCTTCTAGAAACATTAATACATCATAGCACAGACAATCACTACCATAGTCTTCTAGAAACATTAATACATCATAGCACAGACTATCACTATCATAGGCATCTAGAAACATTAATACATCATAGCACAGACAATCACTACCATAGTCTTCTAGAAATATTAATGCATCATAGCACAGACAATCACCACCATAGTCTTCTAGAAACATTAATACATCATAGCACAGACAATCACCACCATAGTCTTCTAGAAACATTAATACATCATATCACAGACAATCACTACCATAGGCTTCTCGAAACATTAATACATCATAGCACAGACAATCACCACCATAGGCTTCTAGAAACATTAATACATCATAGCACAGACAATCACCACCATAGTCTTCTAGAAACATTGATACATCATAGCACAGACAATCACCACCATAGGCTTCTAGAAACATTAATACATCATAGCACAGACAATCACCACCATAGTCTTCTAGAAACATTAATTCATCATAGCACAGACAATCACCACCATTGTGTTCTAGAAACATTGATATATCATAGCACAGACAATCACTACCATAGTCTTCTAGAAACATTAATACATCATAGAACAGACAATCACCACCATAGTGTTCTAGAAACATTAATACATCATAGCACAGACAATCACTATCATAGTCTTCTAGAAACATTAATACATCATAGCACAGACAATCACCACCATAGGCTTCTAGAAACATTAATACATCATAGCACAGACAATCACCACCATAGTGTTCTAGAAACATTAATA
Organism: Bathymodiolus septemdierum; assembly: GCA_963383655.1. Taxonomy (NCBI): domain Eukaryota; kingdom Metazoa; phylum Mollusca; class Bivalvia; order Mytilida; family Modiolidae; genus Bathymodiolus; species Bathymodiolus septemdierum. The sequence continues at coordinate 2,623,222 of OY726517.1, read as the reverse complement.
CATCATAGCACAGACAATCACTACCATAGTCTTCTAGAAACATTAATACATCATAGCACAGACAATCACTACCATAGTCTTCTAGAAATATTAATACATTATAGCACAGACAATCACCACCATAGTCATCTAGAAACATTAATACATCATAGCACAGACAATCACCACCATAGTGTTCTAGAAACATTAATACATCATAGCACAGACAATCACTATCATAGTCTTCTAGAAACATTAATACATCATAGCACAGACAATCACCACCATAGGCTTCTAGAAACATTAATACATCATAGCACAGACAATCACCACCATAGTGTTCTAGAAACATTAATACATCATAGCACAGACAATCACTACCATAGTCTTCTAGAAACATTAATACATCATAGCATGGACAATCACTACCATAGGCTTCTAGAAACATTAATACATCATAGCACAGACAATCACTACCATAGTCTTCTAGAAATATTAATACATCATAGCACAGACAATCACCACCATAGTCTTCTAGAAACATTAATACATCATAGCACAGACAATGACCACCATAGTGTTCTAGAAACATTAATACATCATAGCACAGAAAATCACCACCATAGTCTTCTAGAAACATTAATACATCATATCACAGACAATCACTACCATAGGCTTCTAGAAACATTAATATATCATAGGACAGACAATCACCACCATAGGCTTCTAGAAACATTAATACATCATAGCACAGAAAATCAACACCATAGTCTTCTAGAAACATTAATACATCATATCACAGACATTCACTACCATAGGCTTCTAGAAACATTAATATATCATAGGACAGACAATCGCCACCAGAGGCGTCTAGAAACATTAATACATCATAGCAGAGACAATCACTACCATAGTCTTCTAGAAACATTAATACATCATAGCACAGACAATCACTACCATAGTCTTCTAGAAACATTAATACATCATAGCACAGACCATCACTATCATAAGCTTCTAGAAACATTAATATATCATAGCACAGACAATCACTACCATAGGCTTCTAGAAACATTAATACAACATAGCACAGACAATCACCACCATAGGCTTCTGGAAACATTAATACATCATAGCACAGACAATCACCACCATAGTCTTCTAGAAACATTAATACATCATAGCACAGACAATCACTACCATAGTCTTCTAGAAACATTAATACATCATAGCACAGACAATCACCATCATAGTGTTCTAGAAACATTAATACATCATAGCACAGACAATCACCACCATAGTGTTCTAGAAACATTAACACATCATAGCATAGACAATCACTACCATAGTGTTCTTGAAATATTAATACATCATAGCACAGACAATCACCACCATAGGCTTCTAGAAATATTAATACATCATAGCACAGACAATCACTACCATAGTCTTCTAGAAACATTAATACATCATAGCACAGACAATCACCACCATAGTTTTCTAGAAACATTAATACATCATATCACAGACAATCACCACCATAGTCTTCTAGAAATATTAATACATCATAGCACAAACAATCACTACCATAGTCTTCTAGAAACATTAATATATCATAGCACAGACAATCACTACTATAGTCTTCTAGAAATATTAATACATCATAGCACAGACAATCACTACCATAGTCTTCTAGAAACATTAATACATCATAGCATAGACAATCACCACCATAGTGTTCTAGAAACATTAATACATCATAGCACAGACAATCACTACCATAGTCTTCTAGAAATATTAATACATCATAGCATAGACAATCACCACCATAGTCTTCTAGAAACATTAATACATCATAGCACAGACAATCACCACCATATTGTTCTAGATGTTCTAGAAACATTAATACATCATAGCACAGACAATCACCACCATAGTGTTCTAGAAACATTAATACATCACAGCACAGACAATCACTACCATAGTCTTCTAGAAACATTAATACATCATAGCACAGACAATCACTACCATAGTCTTCTAGAAACATTAATACATCATAGCACAGACAATCACTACCATAGTCTTCTAGAAATATTAATACATCATAGCACAGACAATCACCACCATAGTCATCTAGAAACATTAATACATCATAGCACAGACAATCACCACCATAGTCTTCTAGAAACATTAATACATCATAGCACAGACAATCACTACCATAGTCTTCTAGAAACATTAATACATCATAGCACAGACTATCACTATCATAGGCTTCTAGAAACATTAATACATCATAACACAGACAATCACCACCATAGTGTTCTAGAAACATTAATACATCATAGCACAGACAATCACTACCATAGTCTTCTAGAAACATTAATACATCATAGCACAGACAATCACTACCATAGGCATCTAGAAACATTAATACATCATAGCACAGACAATCACCACCATAGTCTTCTAGAAACATTAATACATCATAGCACAGACAATCACTACCATAGTCTTCTAGAAACATTAATACATCATAGCACAGACTATCACTATCATAGGCATCTAGAAACATTAATACATCATAGCACAGACAATCACTACCATAGTCTTCTAGAAATATTAATGCATCATAGCACAGACAATCACCACCATAGTCTTCTAGAAACATTAATACATCATAGCACAGACAATCACCACCATAGTCTTCTAGAAACATTAATACATCATATCACAGACAATCACTACCATAGGCTTCTCGAAACATTAATACATCATAGCACAGACAATCACCACCATAGGCTTCTAGAAACATTAATACATCATAGCACAGACAATCACCACCATAGTCTTCTAGAAACATTGATACATCATAGCACAGACAATCACCACCATAGGCTTCTAGAAACATTAATACATCATAGCACAGACAATCACCACCATAGTCTTCTAGAAACATTAATTCATCATAGCACAGACAATCACCACCATTGTGTTCTAGAAACATTGATATATCATAGCACAGACAATCACTACCATAGTCTTCTAGAAACATTAATACATCATAGAACAGACAATCACCACCATAGTGTTCTAGAAACATTAATACATCATAGCACAGACAATCACTATCATAGTCTTCTAGAAACATTAATACATCATAGCACAGACAATCACCACCATAGGCTTCTAGAAACATTAATACATCATAGCACAGACAATCACCACCATAGTGTTCTAGAAACATTAATACATCATAGCACAGACAATCACTACCATAGTCTTCTAGAAACATTAATACATCATAGCACAGACAATCACTACCATAGTCTTCTAGAAACATTAATACATCATAGCACAGACAATCACTACCATAGTCTTCTAGAAATATTAATACATCATAGCACAGACAATCACCACCATAGTCATCTAGAAACATTAATACATCATAGCACCGACAATCACCACCATAGTGTTCTAGAAACATTAATACATCATAGCACAGACAATCACTACCATAGTCTTCTAGAAACATTAATACATCATAGCACAGACAATCACTACCATAGTCTTCTAGAAATATGAATACATCATAGCACAGACAATAACCACCATAGTCATCTAGCAACATTAATACATCATAGCACAGACAATCACCACCATAGTGTTCTAGAAACATTAATACATCATAGCACAGACAATCACCACCATAGTCTTCTAGAAACATTAATACATCATAGCACAGACAATCACTATCATAGGCTTCTAGAAACATTAATATATCATAGCACAGACAATCACTACCATAGGCTTCTAGAAACATTAATACATCATAGCACAGACAATCACCACCATAGGCTTCTAGAAACATTAATACATCATAGCACAGACAATCACCACCATAGTCTTCTAGACACATTAATTCATCATAGCACAGACAATCACCACCATTGTGTTCTAGAAACATTGATATATCATAGCACAGACAATCACTACCATAGTCTTCTAGAAACATTAATACATCATAGCACAGACAATCACCACCATAGTGTTCTAGAAACATTAATACATCATAGCACAGACAATCACTATCATAGTCTTCTAGAAACATTAATACATCATAGCACAGACAATCACCACCATAGGCTTCTAGAAACATTAATGCATCATAGCACAGACAATCACCACCATAGTGTTCTAGAAACATTAATACATCATAGCACAGACAATCACCACCATAGTCTTCTAGAAACATTAATACATCATAGCACAGACAATCACTACCATAGTCTTCTAGAAACATTAATACATCATAGCACAGACAATCACTACCATAGTCTTCTAGAAATATTAATACATCATAGCACAGACAATCACCACCATAGTCATCTAGAAACATTAATACATCATAGCACAGAAAATCACCACCATAGTGTTCTAGAAACATTAATACATCATAGCACAGACAATCACTATCATAGTCTTCTAGAAACATTAATACATCATAGCACAGACAATCACCACCATAGGCTTCTAGAAACATTAATACATCATAGCACAGACAATCACTACCATAGTCTTCTAGAAACATTAATACATCATAGCATGGACAATCACTACCATAGGCTTCTAGAAACATTAATACATCATAGCACAGACAATCACTACCATAGTCTTCTAGAAATATTAATACATCATAGCACAGACAATCACCACCATAGTCTTCTAGAAACATTAATACATCATAGCACAGACAATGACCACCATAGTGTTCTAGAAACATTAATACATCATAGCACAGCAAATCACCACCATAGTCTTCTAGAAACATTAATACATCATATCACAGACAATCACTACCATAGGCTTCTAGAAACATTAATATATCATAGGACAGACAATCACCACCATAGGCTTCTAGAAACATTAATACATCATAGCACAGACAATCAACACCATAGTCTTCTAGAAACATTAATACATCATATCACAGACATTCACTACCATAGGCTTCTAGAAACATTAATATATCATAGGACAGACAATCGCCACCAGAGGCTTCTAGAAACATTAATACATCATATCACAGACAATCACTACCATAGTCTTCTAGAAACATTAATACATCATAGCACAGACAATCACTACCATAGGCTTCAGGAAACATTAATACATCATAGCACAGACAACCACCACCATAGGCTTCTAGAAACATTAATACATCATAGCACAGACAATCACCACCATAGTCTTCTAGAAACATTAATTCATCATAGCACAGACAATCACCACCATTGTGTTCTAGAAACATTGATATATCATAGCACTGACAATCACTACCATAGTCTTCTAGAAACATTAATACATCATAGCACAGACAATCATCACCATAGTGTTCTAGAAACATTAATACATCATAGCACAGACAATCACTACCATAGTCTTCTAGAAACATTAATACATCATAGCATGGACAATCACTACCATAGGCTTCTAGAAACATTAATACATCATAGCACAGACAATCACTACCATAGTCTTCTAGAAATATTAATACATCATAGCACAGACAATCATTACCATAGGCTTCTAGAAACATTAATACATCATAGCACAGACAATCACCACCATAGGCTTCTAGAAACATTAATACATCATAGCACAGACAATCACCACCATAGTCTTCTAGAAACATTGATACATCATAGCACAGACAATCACCACCATAGGCTTCTAGAAACATTAATACATCATAGCACAGACAATCACCACCATAGTCTTCTAGAAACATTAATTCATCATAGCACAGACAATCACCACCATTGTGTTCTAGAAACATTGATATATCATAGCACAGACAATCACTACCATAGTCTTCTAGAAACATTAATACATCATAGCACAGACAATCACCACCATAGTGTTTTAGAAACATTAATACATCATAGCACAGACAATCACTATCATAGTCTTCTAGAAACATTAATACATCATAGCACAGAAAATCACCACCATAGGCTTCTAGAAACATTAATACATCATAACACAGACAATCACCACCATAGTGTTCTAGAAACATTAATACATCATAGCACAGACAATCACAACCATAGTCTTCTAGAAACATTAATACATCATAGCACAGACAATCACTACCATAGTCTTCTAGAAACATTAATACATCATAGCACAGACAATCACTACCATAGTCTTCTAGAAACATTAATACATCATAGCACAGACAATCACTATCATAGGCTTCTAGAAACATTAATATATCATAGCACAGACAATCACTACCATAGGCTTCTAGAAACATTAATACATCATAGCACAGACAATCACCACCATAGGCTTCTAGAAACATTAATACATCATAGCACAGACAATCACCACCAAAGTCTTCTAGAAACATTAATTCATCATAGCACAGACAATCACCACCATTGTGTTCTAGAAACATTGATATATCATAGCACAGACAATCACTACCATAGTCTTCTAGAAACATTAATACATCATAGCACAGACAATCACCACCATAGTGTTCTAGAAACATTAATACATCATAGCACAGACAATCACTATCATAGTCTTCTAGAAACATTAATACATCATAGCACAGACAATCACCACCATAGGCTTCTAGAAACATTAATACATCATAGCACAGACAATCACCACCATAGTGTTCTAGAAACATTAATACATCATAGCACAGACAATCACTACCATAGTCTTCTAGAAACATTAATACATCATAGCACAGACAATCACTACCATAGTCTTCTAGAAATATTAATACATCATAGCACAGACAATCACCACCATAGTCATCTAGAAACATTAATACATCATAGCACAGAAAATCACCACCATAGTGTTCTAGAAACATTAATACATCATAGCACAGACAATCACTATCATAGTCTTCTAGAAACATTAATACATCATAGCACAGACAATCACCACTATAGGCTTCTAGAAACATTAATACATCATAGCACAGACAATCACCACCATAGTGTTCTAGAAACATTAATACATCATAGCACAGACAATCACTACCATAGTCTTCTAGAAACATTAATACATCATAGCATGGACAATCACTACCATAGGCTTCTAGAAACATTAATACATCATAGCACAGACAATCACTACCATAGTCTTCTAGAAATATTAATACATCATAGCACAGACAATCACCACCATAGTCTTCTAGAAACATTAATACATCATAGCACAGACAATGACCACCATAGTGCTCTAGAAACATTAATACATCATAGCACAGCAAATCACCACCATAGTTTTCTAGAAACATTAATACATCATATCACAGACAATCACTACCATAGGCTTCTAGAAACATTAATATATCATAGGACAGACAATCACCACCATAGGCTTCTAGAAACATTAATACATCATAGCACAGAAAATCAACACCATAGTCTTCTAGAAACATTAATACATCATATCACAGACATTCACTACCATAGGCTTCTAGAAACATTAATATATCATAGGACAGACAATCGCCACCAGAGGCTTCTAGAAACATTAATACATCATAGCACAGACAATCACTACCATAGTCTTCTAGAAACATTAATACATCATAGCACAGACAATCACTACCATAGTCTTCTAGAAACATTAATACATCATAGCACAGACAATCACTATCATAAGCTTCTAGAAACATTAATATATCATAGCACAGACAATCACTACCATAGGCTTCTAGAAACATTAATACAACATAGCACAGACAATCACCACCATAGGCTTCTGGAAACATTAATACATCATAGCACAGACAATCACCACCATAGTCTTCTAGAAACATTAATACATCATAGCACAGACAATCACCACCATAGTCATCTAGAAACATTAATACATCATAGCACAGACAATCACTACCATAGTCTTCTAGAAACATTAATACATCATAGAACAGACAATCACTACCATAGTCTTCTAGAAATATTAATACATCATAGCACAGACAATCACCACCATAGTCATCTAGCAACATTAATACATCATAGCACAGACAATCACCACCATAGTGTTCTAGAAACATTAATACATCATAGCACAGACAATCACCACCATAGTCTTCTAGAAACATTAATACATCATAGCACAGACAATCACTATCATAGGCTTCTAGAAACATTAATATATCATAGCACAGACAATCACTACCATAGGCTTCTAGAAACATTAATACATCATAGCACAGACAATCACCACCATAGGTTTCTAGAAACATTAATACATCATAGCACAGACAATCACCACCATAGTCTTCTAGAAACATTAATTCATCATAGCACAGACAATCACCACCATTGTGTTCTAGAAACATTGATATATCATAGCACAGACAATCACTACCATAGTCTTCTAGAAACATTAATACATCATAGCACAGACAATCACCACCATAGTGTTCTAGAAACATTAATACATCATAGCACAGACAATCACTATCATAGTCTTCTAGAAACATTAATACATCATAGCACAGACAATCACCACCATAGGCTTCTAGAAACATTAATACATCATAGCACAGACAATCACCACCATAGTGTTCTAGAAACATTAATACATCATAGCACAGACAATCACAACCATAGTCTTCTAGAAACATTAATACATCATAGCACAGACAATCACTACCATAGTCTTCTAGAAACATTAATACATCATAGCACAGACAATCACTACCATAATCTTCTAGAAATATTAATACATCATAGCACAGACAATCACCACCATAGTCATCTAGAAACATTAATACATCATAGCACAGAAAATCACCACCATAGTGTTCTAGAAACATTAATACATCATAGCACAGACAATCACTATCATAGTCTTCTAGAAACATTAATACATCATAGCACAGACAATCACCACCATAGGCTTCTAGAAACATTAATACATCATAGCACAGACAATCACCACCATAGTGTTCTAGAAACATTAATACATCATAGCACAGACAATCACTACCATAGTCTTCTCGAAACATTAATACATCATAGCATGGACAATCACTACCATAGGCTTCTAGAAACATTAATACATCATAGCACAGACAATCACTACCATAGTCTTCTAGAAATATTAATACATCATAGCACAGACAATCACCACCATAGTCATCTAGAAACATTAATACATCATAGCACAGACAATGACCACCATAGTGTTCTAGAAACATTAATACATCATAGCACAGCAAATCACCACCATAGTCTTCTAGAAACATTAATACATCATATCACAGACAATCACTACCATAGTCTACTAGAAACATTAATACATCATAGCACAGACAATCACTATCATAAGCTTCTAGAAACATTAATATATCATAGCACAGACAATCACTACCATAGGCTTCTAGAAACATTAATACAACATAGCACAGACAATCACCACCATAGGCTTCTGGAAACATTAATACATCATAGCACAGACAATCACCACCATAGTCTTCTAGAAACATTAATACATCATAGCACAGACAATCACCACCATAGTCATCTAGAAACATTAATACATCATAGCACAGACAATCACCACCATAGTGTTCTAGAAACATTAATACATCATAGCACAGACAATCACTACCATAGTCTTCTAGAAACATTAATACATCATAGCACAGACAATCACTACCATAGTCTTCTAGAAATATTAATACATCATAGCACAGACAATCACCACCATAGTCATCTAGCAACATTAATACATCATAGCACAGACAATCACCACCATAGTGTTCTAGAAACATTAATACATCATAGCACAGACAATCACCACCATAGTCTTCTAGAAACATTAATACATCATAGCACAGACAATCACTATCATAGGCTTCTAGAAACATTAATACATCATAGCACAGACAATCACCACCATAGGTTTCTAGAAACATTAATACATCATAGCACAGACAATCACCACCATAGTCTTCTAGAAACATTAATTCATCATAGCACAGACAATCACCACCATTGTGTTCTAGAAACATTGATATATCATAGCACAGACAATCACTACCATAGTCTTCTAGAAACATTAATACATCATAGCACAGACAATCACCACCATAGTGTTCTAGAAACATTAATACATCATAGCACAGACAATCACTATCATAGTCTTCTAGAAACATTAATACATCATAGCACAGACAATCACCACCATAGGCTTCTAGAAACATTAATACATCATAGCACAGACAATCACCACCATAGTGTTCTAGAAACATTAATACATCATAGCACAGACAATCACAACCATAGTCTTCTAGAAACATTAATACATCATAGCACAGACAATCACTACCATAGTCTTCTAGAAACATTAATACATCATAGCACAGACAATCACTACCATAGTCTTCTAGAAATATTAATACATCATAGCACAGACAATCACCACCATAGTCATCTAGAAACATTAATACATCATAGCACAGAAAATCACCACCATAGTGTTCTAGAAACATTAATACATCATAGCACAGACAATCACAACCATAGTCTTCTAGAAACATTAATACATCATAGCACAGACAATCACTACCATAGTCTTCTAGAAACATTAATACATCATAGCACAGACAATCACTACCATAATCTTCTAGAAATATTAATACATCATAGCACAGACAATCACCACCATAGTCATCTAGAAACATTAATACATCATAGCACAGAAAATCACCACCATAGTGTTCTAGAAACATTAATACATCATAGCACAGACAATCACTATCATAGTCTTCTAGAAACATTAATACATCATAGCACAGACAATCACCACCATAGGCTTCTAGAAACATTAATACATCATAGCACAGACAATCACCACCATAGTGTTCTAGAAACATTAATACATCATAGCACAGACAATCACTACCATAGTCTTCTCGAAACATTAATACATCATAGCATGGACAATCACTACCATAGGCTTCTAGAAACATTAATACATCATAGCACAGACAATCACTACCATAGTCTTCTAGAAATATTAATACATCATAGCACAGACAATCACCACCATAGTCATCTAGAAACATTAATACATCATAGCACAGACAATGACCACCATAGTGTTCTAGAAACATTAATACATCATAGCACAGCAAATCACCACCATAGTCTTCTAGAAACATTAATACATCATATCACAGACAATCACTACCATAGTCTACTAGAAACATTAATACATCATAGCACAGACAATCACTATCATAAGCTTCTAGAAACATTAATATATCATAGCACAGACAATCACTACCATAGGCTTCTAGAAACATTAATACAACATAGCACAGACAATCACCACCATAGGCTTCTGGAAACATTAATACATCATAGCACAGACAATCACCACCATAGTCTTCTAGAAACATTAATACATCATAGCACAGACAATCACCACCATAGTCATCTAGAAACATTAATACATCATAGCACAGACAATCACCACCATAGTGTTCTAGAAACATTAATACATCATAGCACAGACAATCACTACCATAGTCTTCTAGAAACATTAATACATCATAGCACAGACAATCACTACCATAGTCTTCTAGAAATATTAATACATCATAGCACAGACAATCACCACCATAGTCATCTAGCAACATTAATACATCATAGCACAGAAAATCACCACCATAGTGTTCTAGAAACATTAATACATCATAGCACAGACAATCACTATCATAGTCTTCTAGAAACATTAATACATCATAGCACAGACAATCACCACCATAGGCTTCTAGAAACATTAATACATCATAGCACAGACAATCACCACCATAGTGTTCTAGAAACATTAATACATCATAGCACAGACAATCACTACCATAGTCTTCTCGAAACATTAATACATCATAGCATGGACAATCACTACCATAGGCTTCTAGAAACATTAATACATCATAGCACAGACAATCACTACCATAGTCTTCTAGAAATATTAATACATCATAGCACAGACAATCACCACCATAGTCATCTAGAAACATTAATACATCATAGCACAGACAATGACCACCATAGTGTTCTAGAAACATTAATACATCATAGCACAGCAAATCACCACCATAGTCTTCTAGAAACATTAATACATCATATCACAGACAATCACTACCATAGTCTACTAGAAACATTAATACATCATAGCACAGACAATCACTATCATAAGCTTCTAGAAACATTAATATATCATAGCACAGACAATCACTACCATAGGCTTCTAGAAACATTAATACAACATAGCACAGACAATCACCACCATAGGCTTCTGGAAACATTAATACATCATAGCACAGACAATCACCACCATAGTCTTCTAGAAACATTAATACATCATAGCACAGACAATCACCACCATAGTCATCTAGAAACATTAATACATCATAGCACAGACAATCACCACCATAGTGTTCTAGAAACATTAATACATCATAGCACAGACAATCACTACCATAGTCTTCTAGAAACATTAATACATCATAGCACAGACAATCACTACCATAGTCTTCTAGAAATATTAATACATCATAGCACAGACAATCACCACCATAGTCATCTAGCAACATTAATACATCATAGCACAGACAATCACCACCATAGTGTTCTAGAAACATTAATACATCATAGCACAGACAATCACCACCATAGTCTTCTAGAAACATTAATACATCATAGCACAGACAATCACTATCATAGGCTTCTAGAAACATTAATACATCATAGCACAGACAATCACCACCATAGGTTTCTAGAAACATTAATACATCATAGCACAGACAATCACCACCATAGTCTTCTAGAAACATTAATTCATCATAGCACAGACAATCACCACCATTGTGTTCTAGAAACATTGATATATCATAGCACAGACAATCACTACCATAGTCTTCTAGAAACATTAATACATCATAGCACAGACAATCACCACCATAGTGTTCTAGAAACATTAATACATCATAGCACAGACAATCACTATCATAGTCTTCTAGAAACATTAATACATCATAGCACAGACAATCACCACCATAGGCTTCTAGAAACATTAATACATCATAGCACAGACAATCACCACCATAGTGTTCTAGAAACATTAATACATCATAGCACAGACAATCACAACCATAGTCTTCTAGAAACATTAATACATCATAGCACAGACAATCACTACCATAGTCTTCTAGAAACATTAATACATCATAGCACAGACAATCACTACCATAGTCTTCTAGAAATATTAATACATCATAGCACAGACAATCACCACCATAGTCATCTAGAAACATTAATACATCATAGCACAGAAAATCACCACCATAGTGTTCTAGAAACATTAATATATCATAGCACAGACAATCACTATCATAGTCTTCTAGAAACATTAATACATCATAGCACAGACAATCACCACCATAGGCTTCTAGAAACATTAATACATCATAGCACAGACAATCACCACCATAGTGTTCTAGAAACATTAATACATCATAGCACAGACAATCACTACCATAGTCTTCTAGAAACATTAATACATCATAGCACAGACAATCACTACCATAGGCTTCTAGAAACATTAATACATCATAGCACAGACAATCACTACCATAGTCTTCTAGAAATATTAATACATCATAGCACAGACAATCACCACCATAGTCTTCTAGAAACATTAATACATCATAGCACAGACAATGACCACCATAGTGTTCTAGAAACATTAATACATCATAGCACAGCAAATCACCACCATAGTCTTCTAGAAACATTAATACATCATATCACAGACAATCACTACCATAGGCTTCTAGAAACATTAATATATCATAGGACAGACAATCACCACCATAGGCTTCTAGAAACATTAATACATCATAGCACAGACAATCAACACCATAGTCTTCTAGAAACATTAATACATCATATCACAGACATTCACTACCATAGGCTTCTAGAAACATTAATATATCATAGGACAGACAATCGCCACCAGAGGCTTCTAGAAACATTAATACATCATAGCACAGACAATCACTACCATAGTCTTCTAGAAACATTAATACATCATAGCACAGACAATCACTATCATAAGCTTCTAGAAACATTAATATATCATAGCACAGACAATCACTACCATAGGTTTCTAGAAACATTAATAGAACATAGCACAGACAATCACCACCATAGGCTTCTGGAAACATTAATACATCATAGCACAGACAATCACCACCATAGTCTTCTAGAAACATTAATACATCATAGCACAGACAATCACCACCATTGTGTTCTAGAAACATTAATACATCATAGCACAGACAATCACCACCATAGTCTTCTAGAAACATTAATACATCATAGCACAGACAATCACCATCATAGTGTTTTAGAAACATTAATACATCATAGCACAGACAATCACCACCATAGTGTTCTAGAAACATTAATACATCATAGCATAGACAATCACTACCATAGTGTTCTAGAAATATTAATACATCATAGCACAGACAATCACCACCATAGGCTTCTAGAAATATTAATACATCATAGCACAGACAATCACTACCATAGTCTTCTAGAAACATTAATACATCATAGCACAGACAATCACCACCATAGTCTTCTAGAAACATTAATACATCATATCACAGACAATCACTACCATAGTCTTCTAGAAATATTAATACATCATAGCACAGACAATCACTACCATAGTCTTCTAGAAACATTAATATATCATAGCACAGACAATCACTACTATAATCTTCTAGAAATATTAATACATCATAGCACAGACAATCACTACCATAGTCTTCTAGAAACATTAATACATCATAGCACAGACAATCACTACCATAGTCTTCTAGAAACATTAATACATCATAGCACAGACAATCACTACCATAGTCTTCTAGAAATATTAATACATCATAGCACAGACAATCACCACCATAGTCATCTAGAAACATTAATACATCATAGCACAGACAATCACCACCATAGTGTTCTAGAAACATTAATACATCATAGCACAGACAATCACTACCATAGTCTTCTAGAAACATTAATACATCATAGAACAGACTATCACTATCATAGGCTTCTAGAAACATTAATATATCATAGCACAGACAATCACTACCATAGGCTTCTAGAAACATTAATACATCATAGCACAGACAATCACCACCATAGGCTTCTAGAAACATTAATACATCATAGCACAGACAATCACCACCATAGTCTTCTAGAAACATTAATTCATAATAGCACAGACAATCACCACCATTGTGTTCTAGAAACATTGATATATCATAGCACAGACAATCACTACCATAGTCTTCTAGAAACATTAATACATCATAGCACAGACAATCATCACCATAGTGTTCTAGAAACATTAATACATCATAGCACAGACAATCACTACCATAGTCTTCTAGAAACATTAATACATCATAGCATGGACAATCACTACCATAGGCTTCTAGAAACATTAATACATCATAGCACAGACAATCACTACCATAGTCTTCTAGAAATATTAATACATCATAGCACAGACAATCATTACCATAGGCTTCTAGAAACATTAATACATCATAGCACAGACAATCACCACCATAGGCTTCTAGAAACATTAATACATCATAGCACAGACAATCACCACCATAGTCTTCTAGAAACATTGATACATCATAGCACAGACAATCACCACCATAGGCTTCTAGAAACATTAATACATCATAGGACAGACAATCACCACCATAGTCTTCTAGAAACATTAATTCATCATAGCACAGACAATCACCACCATTGTGTTCTAGAAACATTGATATATCATAGCACAGACAATCACTACCATAGTCTTCTAGAAACATTAATACATCATAGCACAGACAATCACCACCATAGTCTTCTAGAAACATTAATACATCATAGCACAGACAATCACTATCATAGTCTTCTAAAAACATTAATACATCATAGCACAGACAATCACCACCATAGGCTTCTAGAAACATTAATACATCATAACACAGACAATCACCACCATAGTGTTCTAGAAACATTAATACATCATAGCACAGACAATCACTACCATAGTCTTCTAGAAACATTAATACATCATAGCACAGACAATCACTACCATAGTCTTCTAGAAACATTAATACATCATAGCACAGACAATCACTACCATAGTCTTCTAGAAATATTAATACATCATAGCACAGACAATCACCACCATAGTCATCTAGAAACATTAATACATCATAGCACAGACAATCACCACCATAGTGTTCTAGAAACATTAATACATCATAGCACAGACAATCACTACCATAGTCTTCTAGAAACATTAATACATCATAGCACAGACAATCACTACCATAGTCTTCTAGAAATATTAATACATCATAGCACAGACAATCACCACCATAGTCATCTAGCAACATTAATACATCATAGCACAGACAATCACCACCATAGTGTTCTAGAAACATTAATACATCATAGCACAGACAATCACCACCATAATCTTCTAGAAACATTAATACATCATAGCACAGACAATCACTATCATAGGCTTCTAGAAACATTAATATATCATAGCACAGACAATCACTACCATAGGCTTCTAGAAACATTAATACATCATAGCACAGACAATCACCACCATAGGCTTCTAGAAACATTAATACATCATAGCACAGACAATCACGACCATAGTCTTCTAGAAACATTAATTCATCATAGCACAGACAATCACCACCAATGTGTTCTAGAAACATTGATATATCATAGCACAGACAATCACTACCATAGTCTTCAAGAAACATTAATACATCATAGCACAGACAATCACCACCATAGTGTTCTAGAAACATTAATACATCATAGCACAGACAATCACTATCATAGTCTTCTAGAAACATTAATACATCATAGCACAGACAATCACCACGATAGGCTTCTAGAAACATTAATACATCATAGCACAGACAATCACCACCATAGTGTTCTAGAAACATTAATACATCATAGCACAGACAATCACTACCATAGTCTTCTAGAAACATTAATACATCATAGCACAGACAATCACTACCATTGTCTTCTAGAAATATTAATACATCATAGCACAGACAATCACCACCATAGTCATCTAGAAACATTAATACATCATAGCACAGAAAATCACCACCATAGTGTTCTAGAAACATTAATACATCATAGCACAGACAATCACTATCATAGTCTTCTAGAAACATTAATACATCATAGCACAGACAATCACCACCATAGGCTTCTAGAAACATTAATACATCATAGCACAGACAATCACCACCATAGTGTTCTAGAAACATTAATACATCATAGCACAGACAATCACTACCATAGTCTTCTAGAAACATTAATACATCATAGCATGGACAATCACTACCATAGGCTTCTAGAAACATTAATACATCATAGCACAGACAATCACTACCATAGTCTTCTAGAAATATTAATACATCATAGCACAGACAATCACCACCATAGTCTTCTAGAAACATTAATACATCATAGCACAGACAATGACCACCATAGTGTTCTAGAAACATTAATACATCATAGCACAGCAAATCACCACCATAGTCTTCTAGAAACATTAATACATCATATCACAGACAATCACTACCATAGGCTTCTAGAAACATTAATATATCATAGGACAGACAATCACTACCATAGTCTTCTAGAAACATTAATACATCATAGCACAGACAATCACTACCATAGTCTTCTAGAAATATTAATACATCATAGCACAGACAATCACCACCATAGTCATCTAGCAACATTAATACATCATAGCACAGACAATCACCACCATAGTGTTCTAGAAACATTAATACATCATAGCACAGACAATCACCACCATAATCTTCTAGAAACATTAATACATCATAGCACAGACAATCACTATCATAGGCTTCTAGAAACATTAATATATCATAGCACAGACAATCACTACCATAGGCTTCTAGAAACATTAATACATCATAGCACAGACAATCACCACCATAGGCTTCTAGAAACATTAATACATCATAGCACAGACAATCACGACCATAGTCTTCTAGAAACATTAATTCATCATAGCACAGACAATCACCACCATTGTGTTCTAGAAACATTGATATATCATAGCACAGACAATCACTACCATAGTCTTCAAGAAACATTAATACATCATAGCACAGACAATCACCACCATAGTGTTCTAGAAACATTAATACATCATAGCACAGACAATCACTATCATAGTCTTCTAGAAACATTAATACATCATAGCACAGACAATCACCACGATAGGCTTCTAGAAACATTAATACATCATAGCACAGACAATCACCACCATAGTGTTCTAGAAACATTAATACATCATAGCACAGACAATCACTACCATAGTCTTCTAGAAACATTAATACATCATAGCACAGACAATCACTACCATTGTCTTCTAGAAATATTAATACATCATAGCACAGACAATCACCACCATAGTCATCTAGAAACATTAATACATCATAGCACAGAAAATCACCACCATAGTGTTCTAGAAACATTAATACATCATAGCACAGACAATCACTATCATAGTCTTCTAGAAACATTAATACATCATAGCACAGACAATCACCACCATAGGCTTCTAGAAACATTAATACATCATAGCACAGACAATCACCACCATAGTGTTCTAGAAACATTAATACTTCATAGCACAGACAATCACTACCATAGTCTTCTAGAAACATTAATACATCATAGCATGGACAATCACTACCATAGGCTTCTAGAAACATTAATACATCATAGCACAGACAATCACTACCATAGTCTTCTAGAAATATTAATACATCATAGCACAGACAATCATTACCATAGGCTTCTAGAAACATTAATACATCATAGCACAGACAATCACCACCATAGGCTTCTAGAAACATTAATACATCATAGCACAGACAATCACCACCATAGTCTTCTAGAAACATTAATACATCATAGCACAGACAATCACCACCATAGGCTTCTAGAAACATTAATACATCATAGGACAGACAATCACCACCATAGTCTTCTAGAAACATTAATTCATCATAGCACAGACAATCACCACCATTGTGTTCTAGAAACATTGATATATCATAGCACAGATAATCACTACCATAGTCTTCTAGAAACATTAATACATCATAGCACAGACAATCAACACCATAGTCTTCTAGAAACATTAATACATCATAGCACAGACAATCACTATCATAGTCTTCTAAAAACATTAATACATCATAGCACAGACAATCACCACCATAGGCTTCTAGAAACATTAATACATCATAACACAGACAATCACCACCATAGTGTTCTAGAAACATTAATACATCATAGCACAGACAATCACTACCATAGTCTTCTAGAAACATTAATACATCATAGCACAGACAATCACTACCATAGTCTTCTAGAAACATTAATACATCATAGCACAGACAATCACTACCAGTCTTCTAGAAATATTAATACATCATAGCACAGACAATCACCACCATAGTCATCTAGAAACATTAATACATCATAGCACAGACAATCACCACCATAGTGTTCTAGAAACATTAATACATCATAGCACAGACAATCACTTCCATAGTCTTCTAGAAACATTAATACATCATAGCACAGACAATCACTACCATAGTCTTCTAGAAATATTAATACATCATAGCACAGACAATCACCACCATAGTCATCTAGCAACATTAATACATCATAGCACAGACAATCACCACCATAGTATTCTAGAAACATTAATACATCATAGCACAGACAATCACCACCATAATCTTCTAGAAACATTAATACATCATAGCACAGACAATCACTATCATAGGCTTCTAGAAACATTAATATATCATAGCACAGACAATCACTACCATAGGCTTCTAGAAACATTAATACATCATAGCACAGACAATCACCACCATAGGCTTCTAGAAACATTAATACATCATAGCACAGACAATCACGACCATAGTCTTCTAGAAACATTAATTCATCATAGCACAGACAATCACCACCAATGTGTTCTAGAAACATTGATATATCATAGCACAGACAATCACTACCATAGTCTTCAAGAAACATTAATACATCATAGCACAGACAATCACCACCATAGTGTTCTAGAAACATTAATACATCATAGCACAGACAATCACTATCATAGTCTTCTAGAAACATTAATACATCATAGCACAGACAATCACCACGATAGGCTTCTAGAAACATTAATACATCATAGCACAGACAATCACCACCATAGTGTTCTAGAAACATTAATACATCATAGCACAGACAATCACTACCATAGTCTTCTAGAAACATTAATACATCATAGCACAGACAATCACTACCATTGTCTTCTAGAAATATTAATACATCATAGCACAGACAATCACCACCATAGTCATCTAGAAACATTAATACATCATAGCACAGAAAATCACCACCATAGTGTTCTAGAAACATTAATACATCATAGCACAGACAATCACTATCATAGTCTTCTAGAAACATTAATACATCATAGCACAGACAATCACCACCATAGGCTTCTAGAAACATTAATACATCATAGCACAGACAATCACCACCATAGTGTTCTAGAAACATTAATACATCATAGCACAGACAATCACTACCATAGTCTTCTAGAAACATTAATACATCATAGCATGGACAATCACTACCATAGGCTTCTAGAAACATTAATACATCATAGCACAGACAATCACTACAATAGTCTTCTAGAAATATTAATACATCATAGCACAGACAATCACCACCATAGTCTTCTAGAAACATTAATACATCATAGCACAGACAATGACCACCATAGTGTTCTAGAAACATTAATACATCATAGCACAGCAAATCACCACCATAGTCTTCTAGAAACATTAATACATCATATCACAGACAATCACTACCATAGGCTTCTAGAAACATTAATATATCATAGGACAGACAATCACTACCATAGTCTTCTAGAAACATTAATACATCATAGCACAGACAATCACTACCATAGTCTTCTAGAAATATTAATACATCATAGCACAGACAATCACCACCATAGTCATCTAGCAACATTAATACATCATAGCACAGACAATCACCACCATAGTATTCTAGAAACATTAATACATCATAGCACAGACAATCACCACCATAATCTTCTAGAAACATTAATACATCATAGCACAGACAATCACTATCATAGGCTTCTAGAAACATTAATATATCATAGCACAGACAATCACTACCATAGGCTTCTAGAAACATTAATACATCATAGCACAGACAATCACCACCATAGGCTTCTAGAAACATTAATACATCATAGCACAGACAATCACGACCATAGTCTTCTAGAAACATTAATTCATCATAGCACAGACAATCACCACCATTGTGTTCTAGAAACATTGATATATCATAGCACAGACAATCACTACCATAGTCTTCAAGAAACATTAATACATCATAGCACAGACAATCACCACCATAGTGTTCTAGAAACATTAATACATCATAGCACAGACAATCACTATCATAGTCTTCTAGAAACATTAATACATCATAGCACAGACAATCACCACGATAGGCTTCTAGAAACATTAATACATCATAGCACAGACAATCACCACCATAGTGTTCTAGAAACATTAATACATCATAGCACAGACAATCACTACCATAGTCTTCTAGAAACATTAATACATCATAGCACAGACAATCACTACCATTTTCTTCTAGAAATATTAATACATCATAGCACAGACAATCACCACCATAGTCATCTAGAAACATTAATACATCATAGCACAGAAAATCACCACCATAGTGTTCTAGAAACATTAATACATCATAGCACAGCAAATCACCACCATAGTCTTCTAGAAACATTAATACATCATATCACAGACAATCACTACCATAGGCTTCTAGAAACATTAATATATCATAGGACAGACAATCACTACCATAGTCTTCTAGAAACATTAATACATCATAGCACAGACAATCACTACCATAGTCTTCTAGAAATATTAATACATCATAGCACAGACAATCACCACCATAGTCATCTAGCAACATTAATACATCATAGCACAGACAATCACCACCATAGTGTTCTAGAAACATTAATACATCATAGCACAGACAATCACCACCATAATCTTCTAGAAACATTAATACATCATAGCACAGACAATCACTATCATAGGCTTCTAGAAACATTAATATATCATAGCACAGACAATCACTACCATAGGCTTCTAGAAACATTAATACATCATAGCACAGACAATCACCACCATAGGCTTCTAGAAACATTAATACATCATAGCACAGACAATCACGACCATAGTCTTCTAGAAACATTAATTCATCATAGCACAGACAATCACCACCATTGTGTTCTAGAAACATTGATATATCATAGCACAGACAATCACTACCATAGTCTTCAAGAAACATTAATACATCATAGCACAGACAATCACCACCATAGTGTTCTAGAAACATTAATACATCATAGCACAGACAATCACTATCATAGTCTTCTAGAAACATTAATACATCATAGCACAGACAATCACCACGATAGGCTTCTAGAAACATTAATACATCATAGCACAGACAATCACCACCATAGTGTTCTAGAAACATTAATACATCATAGCACAGACAATCACTACCATAGTCTTCTAGAAACATTAATACATCATAGCACAGACAATCACTACCATTGTCTTCTAGAAATATTAATACATCATAGCACAGACAATCACCACCATAGTCATCTAGAAACATTAATACATCATAGCACAGAAAATCACCACCATAGTGTTCTAGAAACATTAATACATCATAGCACAGACAATCACTATCATAGTCTTCTAGAAACATTAATACATCATAGCACAGACAATCACCACCATAGGCTTCTAGAAACATTAATACATCATAGCACAGACAATCACCACCATAGTGTTCTAGAAACATTAATACTTCATAGCACAGACAATCACTACCATAGTCTTCTAGAAACATTAATACATCATAGCATGGACAATCACTACCATAGGCTTCTAGAAACATTAATACATCATAGCACAGACAATCACTACCATAGTCTTCTAGAAATATTAATACATCATAGCACAGACAATCATTACCATAGGCTTCTAGAAACATTAATACATCATAGCACAGACAATCACCACCATAGGCTTCTAGAAACATTAATACATCATAGCACAGACAATCACCACCATAGTCTTCTAGAAACATTAATACATCATAGCACAGACAATCACCACCATAGGCTTCTAGAAACATTAATACATCATAGGACAGACAATCACCACCATAGTCTTCTAGAAACATTAATTCATCATAGCACAGACAATCACCACCATTGTGTTCTAGAAACATTGATATATCATAGCACAGATAATCACTACCATAGTCTTCTAGAAACATTAATACATCATAGCACAGACAATCAACACCATAGTCTTCTAGAAACATTAATACATCATAGCACAGACAATCACTATCATAGTCTTCTAAAAACATTAATACATCATAGCACAGACAATCACCACCATAGGCTTCTAGAAACATTAATACATCATAACACAGACAATCACCACCATAGTGTTCTAGAAACATTAATACATCATAGCACAGACAATCACTACCATAGTCTTCTAGAAACATTAATACATCATAGCACAGACAATCACTACCATAGTCTTCTAGAAACATTAATACATCATAGCACAGACAATCACTACCAGTCTTCTAGAAATATTAATACATCATAGCACAGACAATCACCACCATAGTCATCTAGAAACATTAATACATCATAGCACAGACAATCACCACCATAGTGTTCTAGAAACATTAATACATCATAGCACAGACAATCACTTCCATAGTCTTCTAGAAACATTAATACATCATAGCACAGACAATCACTACCATAGTCTTCTAGAAATATTAATACATCATAGCACAGACAATCACCACCATAGTCATCTAGCAACATTAATACATCATAGCACAGACAATCACCACCATAGTATTCTAGAAACATTAATACATCATAGCACAGACAATCACCACCATAATCTTCTAGAAACATTAATACATCATAGCACAGACAATCACTATCATAGGCTTCTAGAAACATTAATATATCATAGCACAGACAATCACTACCATAGGCTTCTAGAAACATTAATACATCATAGCACAGACAATCACCACCATAGGCTTCTAGAAACATTAATACATCATAGCACAGACAATCACGACCATAGTCTTCTAGAAACATTAATTCATCATAGCACAGACAATCACCACCAATGTGTTCTAGAAACATTGATATATCATAGCACAGACAATCACTACCATAGTCTTCAAGAAACATTAATACATCATAGCACAGACAATCACCACCATAGTGTTCTAGAAACATTAATACATCATAGCACAGACAATCACTATCATAGTCTTCTAGAAACATTAATACATCATAGCACAGACAATCACCACGATAGGCTTCTAGAAACATTAATACATCATAGCACAGACAATCACCACCATAGTGTTCTAGAAACATTAATACATCATAGCACAGACAATCACTACCATAGTCTTCTAGAAACATTAATACATCATAGCACAGACAATCACTACCATTGTCTTCTAGAAATATTAATACATCATAGCACAGACAATCACCACCATAGTCATCTAGAAACATTAATACATCATAGCACAGAAAATCACCACCATAGTGTTCTAGAAACATTAATACATCATAGCACAGACAATCACTATCATAGTCTTCTAGAAACATTAATACATCATAGCACAGACAATCACCACCATAGGCTTCTAGAAACATTAATACATCATAGCACAGACAATCACCACCATAGTGTTCTAGAAACATTAATACATCATAGCACAGACAATCACTACCATAGTCTTCTAGAAACATTAATACATCATAGCATGGACAATCACTACCATAGGCTTCTAGAAACATTAATACATCATAGCACAGACAATCACTACAATAGTCTTCTAGAAATATTAATACATCATAGCACAGACAATCACCACCATAGTCTTCTAGAAACATTAATACATCATAGCACAGCAAATCACCACCATAGTCTTCTAGAAACATTAATACATCATATCACAGACAATCACTACCATAGGCTTCTAGAAACATTAATATATCATAGGACAGACAATCACTACCATAGTCTTCTAGAAACATTAATACATCATAGCACAGACAATCACTACCATAGTCTTCTAGAAATATTAATACATCATAGCACAGACAATCACCACCATAGTCATCTAGCAACATTAATACATCATAGCACAGACAATCACCACCATAGTATTCTAGAAACATTAATACATCATAGCACAGACAATCACCACCATAATCTTCTAGAAACATTAATACATCATAGCACAGACAATCACTATCATAGGCTTCTAGAAACATTAATATATCATAGCACAGACAATCACTACCATAGGCTTCTAGAAACATTAATACATCATAGCACAGACAATCACCACCATAGGCTTCTAGAAACATTAATACATCATAGCACAGACAATCACGACCATAGTCTTCTAGAAACATTAATTCATCATAGCACAGACAATCACCACCATTGTGTTCTAGAAACATTGATATATCATAGCACAGACAATCACTACCATAGTCTTCAAGAAACATTAATACATCATAGCACAGACAATCACCACCATAGTGTTCTAGAAACATTAATACATCATAGCACAGACAATCACTATCATAGTCTTCTAGAAACATTAATACATCATAGCACAGACAATCACCACGATAGGCTTCTAGAAACATTAATACATCATAGCACAGACAATCACCACCATAGTGTTCTAGAAACATTAATACATCATAGCACAGACAATCACTACCATAGTCTTCTAGAAACATTAATACATCATAGCACAGACAATCACTACCATTTTCTTCTAGAAATATTAATACATCATAGCACAGACAATCACCACCATAGTCATCTAGAAACATTAATACATCATAGCACAGAAAATCACCACCATAGTGTTCTAGAAACATTAATACATCATAGCACAGACAATCACTATCATAGTCTTCTAGAAACATTAATACATCATAGCACAGACAATCACCACCATAGGCTTCTAGAAACATTAATACATCATAGCACAGACAATCACCACCATAGTGTTCTAGAAACATTAATACATCATAGCACAGACAATCACTACCATAGTCTTCTAGAAATATTAATACATCATAGCACAGACAATCACCACCATAGTCTTCTAGAAACATTAATACATCATAGCACAGACAATGACCACCATAGTGTTCTAGAAACATTAATACATCATAGCACAGCAAATCACCACCATAGTCTTCTAGAAACATTAATACATCATATCACAGACAATCACTACCATAGGCTTCTAGAAACATTAATATATCATAGGACAGACAATCACCACCATTGGCTTCTAGAAACATTAATACATCATAGCACAGACAATCAACACCATAGTCTTCTAGAAACATTAATACATCATATCACAGACATTCACTACCATAGGCTTCTAGAAACATTAATATATCATAGGACAGACAATCGCCACCAGAGGCTTCTAGAAACATTAATACATCATAGCACAGACAATCACTACCATAGTCTTCTAGAAACATTAATACATCATAGCACAGACAATCACTACCATAGTCTTCTAGAAACATTAATACATCATAGCACAGACAATCACTATCATAAGCTTCTAGAAACATTAATACATCATAGCACAGACAATCACTACCATAGGCTTCTAGAAACATTAATACAACATAGCACAGACAATCACCACCATAGGCTTCTGGAAACATTAATACATCATAGCACAGACAATCACCACCATAGTCTTCTAGAAACATTAATACATCATAGCACAGACAATCACCACCATTGTGTTCTAGAAACATTAATACATCATAGCACAGACAATCACCACCATAGTCTTCCAAAAACATTAATACATCATAGCACAGACAATCACCATCATAGTGTTCTAGAAACATTAATACATCATAGCACAGACAATCACCACCATAGTGTTCTAGAAACATTAATACATCATAGCATAGAAGCATAGACAATCACTACCATAGTGTTCTAGAAATATTAATACATCATAGCACAGACAATCACCACCATAGGTTTCTAGAAATATTAATACATCATAGCACAGACAATCACTACCATAGTCTTCTAGAAACATTAATACATCATAGCACAGACAATCACCACCATAGTCTTCTAGAAACATTAATACATCATATCACAGACAATCACTACCATAGTCTTCTAGAAATATTAATACATCATAGCACAGACAATCACTACCATAGTCTTCTAGAAACATTAATATATCATAGCACAGACAATCACTACTATAATCTTCTAGAAATATTAATACATCATAGCACAGACAATCACTACCATAGTGTTCTAGAAACATTAATACATCATAGCACAGACAATCACCACCATAGTGTTCTAGAAACATTAATACATCATAGCACAGACAATCACCACCATAGTCTTCTAGAAACATTTATACATCATAGCACAGACAATCACTACCATAGGCTTCTAGAAACATTAATACATCATAGCACAGACAATCACCACCATATTGTTCTAGATGTTCTAGAAACATTAATACATCATAGCACAGACAATCACCACCATAGTGTTCTAGAAACATTAATACATCATAGCACAGACAATCACTACCATAGTCTTCTAGCAACATTAATACATCATAGCACAGACAATCACTACCATAGTCTTCTAGAAACATTAATACATCATAGCACAGACAATCACTACCATAGTCTTCTAGAAATATTAATACATCATAGCACAGACAATCACCACCATAGTCATCTAGAAACATTAATACATCATAGCACAGACAATCACCACCATAGTGTTCTAGAAACATTAATACATCATAGCACAGACAATCACTACCATAGTCTTCTAGAAACATTAATACATCATAGCACAGACAATCACCATCATAGGCTTCTAGAAACATTAATATATCATAGCACAGACAATCACTACCATAGGCTTCTAGAAACATTAATACATCATAGCACAGACATTCACCACCATAGGCTTCTTGAAACATTAATACATCATAGCACAGACAATCACCACCATTGTCTTCTAGAAACATTAATTCATCATAGCACAGACAATCACCACCATTGTGTTCTAGAAACATTGATATATCATAGCACAGACAATCACTACCATAGTCTTCTAGAAACATTAATACATCATAGCACAGAAAATCACCACCATAGTGTTCTAGAAACATTATACATCATAGCACAGACAATCACTACCATAGTCTTCTAGAAACATTAATACATCATAGCATGGACAATCACTACCATAGGCTTCTAGAAACATTAATGCATCATAGCACAGACAATCACTACCATAGTCTTCTAGAAATATTAATACATCATAGCACAGACAATCACTACCATAGGCTTCTAGAAACATTAATACATCATAGCAGAGACAATCACTACCATAGGCTTCTAGAAACATTAATACATCATAGCACAGACAATCACCACCATAGTCTTCTAGAAACATTGATACATCATAGCACAGACAATCACCACCATAGGCTTCTAGAAACATTAATACATCATAGCACAGACAATCACCACCATAGTCTTCTAGAAACATTAATTCATCATAGCACAGACAATCACCACCATTGTGTTCTAGAAACATTGATATATCATAGCACAGACAATCACTACCATAGTCTTCTAGAAACATCAATACATCATAGCACAGACAATCACCACCATAGTGTTCTAGAAACATTAATACATCATAGCACAGACAATCACTATCATAGTCTTCTTGAAACATTAATACATCATAGCACAGACAATCACCACCATAGGCTTCTAGAAACATTAATACATCATAACACAGACAATCACCACCATAGTGTTCTAGAAACATTAATACATCATAGCACAGACAATCACTACCATAGTCTTCTAGAAACATTAATACATCATAGCACAGACAATCACTACCATAGTCTTCTAGAAACATTAATACATCATAGCACAGACAATCACTACCATAGTCTTCTAGAAATATTAATACATCATAGCACAAACAATCACCACCATAGTCATCTAGAAACATTAATACATCATAGCACAGACAATCACCACCATAGTGTTCTAGAAACATTAATACATTATAGCACAGACAATCACTACCATAGTCTTCTAGAAACATTAATACATCATAGCACAGACAATCACTACCATAGTCTTCTAGAAATATTAATACATCATAGCACAGACAATCACCACCATAGTCATCTAGAAACATTAATACATCATAGCACAGACAATCACCACCATAGTGTTCTAGAAATATTAATACATCATAGCTCAGACAATCACTACCATAGTCTTCTAGAAACATTAATACATCATAGCACAGACAATCACTATCATAGGCTTCTAGAAACATTAATATATCATAGCACAGACAATCACTACCATAGGCTTCTAGAAACATTAATACATCATAGCACAGACAATCACCACCATAGGCTTCTAGAAACATTAATACATCATAGCACAGACAATCACCACCATAGTCTTGTAGAAAAATTAATTCATCATAGCACAGACAATCACCACCATTGTGTTCTAGAAACATTGATATATCATAGCACAGACAATCACCACCATAGTGTTCTAGAAACATTAATACATCATAGCACAGACAATCACTATCATAGTCTTCTAGAAACATTAATACATCATAGCACAGACAATCACCACCATAGGCTTCTAGAAACATTAATACATCAAAACACAGACCATCACCACCATAGTGTTCTAGAAACATTAATACATCATAGCACAGACAATCACTACCATAGTCTTCTAGAAACATTAATACATCATAGCACAGAAAATCACGACCAGTCTTCTAGAAACATTAATACATCATAGCACAGAAAATCACCACCATAGTGTTCTAGAAACATTATACATCATAGCACAGACAATCACTACCATAGTCTTCTAGAAACATTAATACATCATAGCATGGACAATCACTACCATAGGCTTCTAGAAACATTAATACATCATAGCACAGAAAATCACCACCATAGTGTTCTAGAAACATTATACATCATAGCACAGACAATCACTACCATAGTCTTCTAGAAATATTAATACATCATAGCACAGACAATCACTACCATAGGCTTCTAGAAACATTAATACATCATAGCAGAGACAATCACTACCATAGGCTTCTAGAAACATTAATACATCATAGCACAGACAATCACCACCATAGTCTTCTAGAAACATTGATACATCATAGCACAGACAATCACCACCATAGGCTTCTAGAAACATTAATACATCATAGCACAGACAATCACCACCATAGTCTTCTAGAAACATTAATTCATCATAGCACAGACAATCACCACCATTGTGTTCTAGAAACATTGATATATCATAGCACAGACAATCACTACCATAGTCTTCTAGAAACATCAATACATCATAGCACAGACAATCACCACCATAGTGTTCTAGAAACATTAATACATCATAGCACAGACAATCACTATCATAGTCTTCTAGAAACATTAATACATCATAGCACAGACAATCACCACCATAGGCTTCTAGAAACATTAATACATCATAACACAGACAATCACCACCATAGTGTTCTAGAAACATTAATACATCATAGCACAGACAATCACTACCATAGTCTTCTAGAAACATTAATACATCATAGCACAGACAATCACTACCATAGTCTTCTAGAAACATTAATACATCATAGCACAGACAATCACTACCATAGTCTTCTAGAAATATTAATACATCATAGCACAAACAATCACCACCATAGTCATCTAGAAAGATTAATACATCATAGCACAGACAATCACCACCATAGTGTTCTAGAAACATTAATACATTATAGCACAGACAATCACCACCATAGTCTTCTAGAAACATTAATACATCATAGCACAGACAATCACTACCATAGTCTTCTAGAAATATTAATACATCATAGCACAGACAATCACCACCATAGTCATCTAGAAACATTAATACATCATAGCACAGACAATCACCACCATAGTGTTCTAGAAATATTAATACATCATAGCTCAGACAATCACTACCATAGTCTTCTAGAAACATTAATACATCATAGCACAGACAATCACTATCATAGGCTTCTAGAAACATTAATATATCATAGCACAGACAATCACTACCATAGGCTTCTAGAAACATTAATACATCATAGCACAGACAATCACCACCATAGGCTTCTAGAAACATTAATACATCATAGCACAGACAATCACCACCATAGTCTTGTAGAAAAATTAATTCATCATAGCACAGACAATCACCACCATTGTGTTCTAGAAACATTGATATATCATAGCACAGACAATCACCACCATAGTGTTCTAGAAACATTAATACATCATAGCACAGACAATCACTATCATAGTCTTCTAGAAACATTAATACATCATAGCACAGACAATCACCACCATAGGCTTCTAGAAACATTAATACATCAAAACACAGACAATCACCACCATAGTGTTCTAGAAACATTAATACATCATAGCACAGACAATCACTACCATAGTCTTCTAGAAACATTAATACATCATAGCACAGAAAATCACGACCAGTCTTCTAGAAACATTAATACATCATAGCACAGACAATCACTACCATAGTCTTCTAGAAATATTAATACATCATAGCACAGACAATCACCACCATAGTCATCTAGAAACATTAATACATCATAGCACAGAAAATCACCACCATAGTGTTCTAGAAACATTAATACATCATAGCACAGACAATCACTATCATAGTCTTCTAGAAACATTAATACATCATAGCACAGACAATCACCACCATAGGCTTCTAGAAACATTAATACATCATAGCACAGACAATCACCACCATAGTGTTCTAGAAACATTAATACATCATAGCACATACAATCACTACCATAGGCTTCTAGAAACATTAATACAACATAGCACAGACAATCACCACCATAGGCTTCTGGAAACATTAATACATCATAGCACAGACAATCACCACCATAGTCTTCTAGAAACATTAATACATCATAGCACAGACAATCACCACCATTGTGTTCTAGAAACATTAATACATCATAGCACAGACAATCACCACCATAGTCTTCTAGAAACATTAATACATCATAGCACAGACAATCACCATCATAGTGTTTTAGAAACATTAATACATCATAGCACAGACAATCACCACCATAGTGTTCTAGAAACATTAATACATCATAGCATAGACAATCACTACCATAGTGTTCTAGAAATATTAATACATCATAGCACAGACAATCACCACCATAGGCTTCTAGAAATATTAATACATCATAGCACAGACAATCACTACCATAGTCTTCTAGAAACATTAATACATCATAGCACAGACAATCACCACCATAGTCTTCTAGAAACATTAATACATCATATCACAGACAATCACTACCATAGTCTTCTAGAAATATTAATACATCATAGCACAGACAATCACTACCATAGTCTTCTAGAAACATTAATATATCATAGCACAGACAATCACTACTATAATCTTCTAGAAATATTAATACATCATAGCACAGACAATCACTACCATAGTCTTCTAGAAACATTAATACATCATAGCACAGACAATCACTACCATAGTCTTCTAGAAACATTAATACATCATAGCACAGACAATCACTACCATAGTCTTCTAGAAATATTAATACATCATAGCACAGACAATCACCACCATAGTCATCTAGAAACATTAATACATCATAGCACAGACAATCACCACCATAGTGTTCTAGAAACATTAATACATCATAGCACAGACAATCACTACCATAGTCTTCTAGAAACATTAATACATCATAGCACAGACTATCACTATCATAGGCTTCTAGAAACATTAATATATCATAGCACAGACAATCACTACCATAGGCTTCTAGAAACATTAATACATCATAGCACAGACAATCACCACCATAGGCTTCTAGAAACATTAATACATCATAGCACAGACAATCACCACCATAGTCTTCTAGAAACATTAATTCATAATAGCACAGACAATCACCACCATTGTGTTCTAGAAACATTGATATATCATAGCACAGACAATCACTACCATAGTCTTCTAGAAACATTAATACATCATAGCACAGACAATCATCACCATAGTGTTCTAGAAACATTAATACATCATAGCACAGACAATCACTACCATAGTCTTCTAGAAACATTAATACATCATAGCATGGACAATCACTACCATAGGCTTCTAGAAACATTAATACATCATAGCACAGACAATCACTACCATAGTCTTCTAGAAATATTAATACATCATAGCACAGACAATCATTACCATAGGCTTCTAGAAACATTAATACATCATAGCACAGACAATCACCACCATAGGCTTCTAGAAACATTAATACATCATAGCACAGACAATCACCACCATAGTCTTCTAGAAACATTGATACATCATAGCACAGACAATCACCACCATAGGCTTCTAGAAACATTAATACATCATAGCACAGACAATCACCACCATAGTCTTCTAGAAACATTAATTCATCATAGCACAGACAATCACCACCATTGTGTTCTAGAAACATTGATATATCATAGCACAGACAATCACTACCATAGTCTTCTAGAAACATTAATACATCATAGCACAGACAATCACCACCATAGTGTTCTAGAAACATTAATACATCATAGCACAGACAATCACTATCATAGTCTTCTAGAAACATTAATACATCATAGCACAGACAATCACCACCATAGGCTTCTAGAAACATTAATACATCATAACACAGACAATCACCACCATAGTGTTCTAGAAACATTAATACATCATAGCACAGACAATCACTACCATAGTCTTCTAGAAACATTAATACATCATAGCACAGACAATCACTACCATAGTCTTCTAGAAACATTAATACATCATAGCACAGACAATCACTACCATTGTCTTCTAGAAATATTAATACATCATAGCACAGACAATCACCACCATAGTCATCTAGAAACATTAATACATCATAGCACAGACAATCACCACCATAGTGTTCTAGAAACATTAATACATCATAGCACAGACAATCACTACCATAGTCTTCTAGAAACATTAATACATCATAGCACAGACAATCACCACCATAGGCTTCTAGAAACATTAATACATCATAGCACAGACAATCACCACCATAGTCTTCTAGAAACATTAATTCATCATAGCACAGACAATCACCACCATTGTGTTCTAGAAACATTGATATATCATAGCACAGACAATCACTACCATAGTCTTCAAGAAACATTAATACATCATAGCACAGACAATCACCACCATAGTGTTCTAGAAACATTAATACATCATAGCACAGACAATCACTATCATAGTCTTCTAGAAACATTAATACATCATAGCACAGACAATCACCACCATAGGCTTCTAGAAACATTAATACATCATAGCACAGACAATCACCACCATAGTGTTCTAGAAACATTAATACATCATAGCACAGACAATCACTACCATAGTCTTCTAGAAACATTAATACATCATAGCACAGACAATCACTACCATAGTCTTCTAGAAACATTAATACATCATAGCACAGACAATCACTACCATTGTCTTCTAGAAATATTAATACATCATAGCACAGACAATCACCACCATAGTCATCTAGAAACATTAATACATCATAGCACAGAAAATCACCACCATAGTGTTCTAGAAACATTAATACATCATAGCACAGACAATCACTATCATAGTCTTCTAGAAACATTAATACATCATAGCACAGACAATCACCACCATAGGCTTCTAGAAACATTAATACATCATAGCACAGACAATCACCACCATAGTGTTCTAGAAACATTAATACATCATAGCACAGACAATCACTACCATAGTCTTCTAGAAACATTAATACATCATAGCATGGACAATCACTACCATAGGCTTCTAGAAACATTAATACATCATAGCACAGACAATCACTACCATAGTCTTCTAGAAATATTAATACATCATAGCACAGACAATCACCACCATAGTCTTCTAGAAACATTAATACATCATAGCACAGACAATGACCACCATAGTGTTCTAGAAACATTAATACATCATAGCACAGCAAATCACCACCATAGTCTTCTAGAAACATTAATACATCATATCACAGACAATCACTACCATAGGCTTCTAGAAACATTAATATATCATAGGACAGACAATCACCACCATTGGCTTCTAGAAACATTAATACATCATAGCACAGACAATCAACACCATAGTCTTCTAGAAACATTAATACATCATATCACAGACATTCACTACCATAGGCTTCTAGAAACATTAATATATCATAGGACAGACAATCACCACCATAGTGTTCTAGAAACATTAATACATCATAGCACAGACAATCACTACCATAGTCTTCTAGAAATATTAATACATCATAGCACAGACAATCACCACCATAGTCATCTAGAAACATTAATACATCATAGCACAGACAATCACCACCATAGTGTTCTAGAAACATTAATACATCATAGCACAGACAATCACTACCATAGTCTTCTAGAAACATTAATACATCATAGCACAGACTATCACTATCATAGGCTTCTAGAAACATTAATATATCATAGCACAGACAATCACTACCATAGGCTTCTAGAAACATTAATACATCATAGCACAGACAATCACCACCATAGGCTTCTAGAAACATTAATACATCATAGCACAGACAATCACCACCATAGTCTTCTAGAAACATTAATTCATAATAGCACAGACAATCACCACCATTGTGTTCTAGAAACATTGATATATCATAGCACAGACAATCACTACCATAGTCTTCTAGAAACATTAATACATCATAGCACAGACAATCATCACCATAGTGTTCTAGAAACATTAATACATCATAGCACAGACAATCACTACCATAGTCTTCTAGAAACATTAATACATCATAGCATGGACAATCACTACCATAGGCTTCTAGAAACATTAATACATCATAGCACAGACAATCACTACCATAGTCTTCTAGAAATATTAATACATCATAGCACAGACAATCATTACCATAGGCTTCTAGAAACATTAATACATCATAGCACAGACAATCACCACCATAGGCTTCTAGAAACATTAATACATCATAGCACAGACAATCACCACCATAGTCTTCTAGAAACATTGATACATCATAGCACAGACAATCACCACCATAGGCTTCTAGAAACATTAATACATCATAGCACAGACAATCACCACCATAGTCTTCTAGAAACATTAATTCATCATAGCACAGACAATCACCACCATTGTGTTCTAGAAACATTGATATATCATAGCACAGACAATCACTACCATAGTCTTCTAGAAACATTAATACATCATAGCACAGACAATCACCACCATAGTGTTCTAGAAACATTAATACATCATAGCACAGACAATCACTATCATAGTCTTCTAGAAACATTAATACATCATAGCACAGACAATCACCACCATAGGCTTCTAGAAACATTAATACATCATAACACAGACAATCACCACCATAGTGTTCTAGAAACATTAATACATCATAGCACAGACAATCACTACCATAGTCTTCTAGAAACATTAATACATCATAGCACAGACTATCACTACCATAGTCTTCTAGAAACATTAATACATCATAGCACAGACAATCACTACCATTGTCTTCTAGAAATATTAATACATCATAGCACAGACAATCACCACCATAGTCATCTAGAAACATTAATACATCATAGCACAGACAATCACCACCATAGTGTTCTAGAAACATTAATACATCATAGCACAGACAATCACTACCATAGTCTTCTAGAAACATTAATACATCATAGCACAGACAATCACCACCATAGGCTTCTAGAAACATTAATACATCATAGCATAGACAATCACCACCATAGTCTTCTAGAAACATTAATTCATCATAGCACAGACAATCACCACCATTGTGTTCTAGAAACATTGATATATCATAGCACAGACAATCACTACCATAGTCTTCAAGAAACATTAATACATCATAGCACAGACAATCACCACCATAGTGTTCTAGAAACATTAATACATCATAGCACAGACAATCACTATCATAGTCTTCTAGAAACATTAATACATCATAGCACAGACAATCACCACCATAGGCTTCTAGAAACATTAATACATCATAGCACAGACAATCACCACCATAGTGTTCTAGAAACATTAATACATCATAGCACAGACAATCACTACCATAGTCTTCTAGAAACATTAATACATCATAGCACAGACAATCACTACCATAGTCTTCTAGAAACATTAATACATCATAGCACAGACAATCACTACCATTGTCTTCTAGAAATATTAATACATCATAGCACAGACAATCACTACCATAGTCATCTAGAAACATTAATACATCATAGCACAGAAAATCACCACCATAGTGTTCTAGAAACATTAATACATCATAGCACAGACAATCACTATCATAGTCTTCTAGAAACATTAATACATCATAGCACAGACAATCACCACCATAGGCTTCTAGAAACATTAATACATCATAGCACAGACAATCACCACAATAGTGTTCTAGAAACATTAATACATCATAGCACAGACAATCACTACCATAGTCTTCTAGAAACATTAATACATCATAGCATGGACAATCACTACCATAGGCTTCTAGAAACATTAATACATCATAGCACAGACAATCACTACCATAGTCTTCTAGAAATATTAATACATCATAGCACAGACAATCACCACCATAGTCTTCTAGAAACATTAATACATCATAGCACAGACAATGACCACCATAGTGTTCTAGAAACATTAATACATCATAGCACAGCAAATCACCACCATAGTCTTCTAGAAACATTAATACATCATATCACAGACAATCACTACCATAGGCTTCTAGAAACATTAATATATCATAGGACAGACAATCACCACCATTGGCTTCTAGAAACATTAATACATCATAGCACAGACAATCAACACCATAGTCTTCTAGAAACATTAATACATCATATCACAGACATTCACTACCATAGGCTTCTAGAAACATTAATATATCATAGGACAGACAATCGCCACCAGAGGCTTCTAGAAACATTAATACATCATAGCACAGACAATCACTACCATAGTCTTCTAGAAACATTAATACATCATAGCACAGACAATCACTACCATAGTCTTCTAGAAACATTAATACATCATAGCACAGACAATCACTATCATAAGCTTCTAGAAACATTAATACATCATAGCACAGACAATCACTACCATAGGCTTCTAGAAACATTAATACAACATAGCACAGACAATCACCACCATAGGCTTCTGGAAACATTAATACATCATAGCACAGACAATCACCACCATAGTCTTCTAGAAACATTAATACATCATAGCACAGACAATCACCACCATTGTGTTCTAGAAACATTAATACATCATAGCACAGACAATCACCACCATAGTCTTCTAGAAACATTAATACATCATAGCACAGACAATCACCATCATAGTGTTCTAGAAACATTAATACATCATAGCACAGACAATCACCACCATAGTGTTCTAGAAACATTAATACATCATAGCATAGAAGCATAGACAATCACTACCATAGTGTTCTAGAAATATTAATACATCATAGCACAGACAATCACCACCATAGGCTTCTAGAAATATTAATACATCATAGCACAGACAATCACTACCATAGTCTTCTAGAAACATTAATACATCATAGCACAGACAATCACCACCATAGTCTTCTAGAAACATTAATACATCATATCACACACAATCACTACCATAGTCTTCTAGAAATATTAATACATCATAGCACAGACAATCACTACCATAGTCTTCTAGAAACATTAATATATCATAGCACAGACAATCACTACTATAATCTTCTAGAAATATTAATACATCATAGCACAGACAATCACTACCATAGTGTTCTAGAAACATTAATACATCATAGCACAGACAATCACCACCATAGTGTTCTAGAAACATTAATACATCATAGCACAGACAATCACCACCATAGGCTTCTAGAAACATTTATACATCATAGCACAGACAATCACCACCATATTGTTCTAGATGTTCTAGAAACATTAATACATCATAGCACAGACAATCACCACCATAGTGTTCTAGAAACATTAATACATCATAGCACAGACAATCACTACCATAGTCTTCTAGAAACATTAATACATCATAGCACAGACAATCACTACCATAGTCTTCTAGAAACATTAATACATCATAGCACAGACAATCACTACCATAGTCTTCTAGAAATATTAATACATCATAGCACAGACAATCACCACCATAGTCATCTAGAAACATTAATACATCATAGCACAGACAATCACCACCATAGTGTTCTAGAAACATTAATACATCATAGCACAGACAATCACTACCATAGTCTTCTAAAAACATTAATACATCATAGCACAGACAATCACTACCATAGGCTTCTAGAAACATTAATACATCATAGCACAGACAATCACCACCATTGTGTTCTAGAAACATTGATATATCATAGCACAGACAATCACTACCATAGTCTTCTAGAAACATTAATACATCATAGCACAGAAAATCACCACCATAGTGTTCTAGAAACATTATACATCATAGCACAGACAATCACTACCATAGTATTCTAGAAACATTAATACATCATAGCATGGACAATCACTACCATAGGCTTCTAGAAACATTAATACATCATAGCACAGACAATCACTACCATAGTCTTCTAGAAATATTAATACATCATAGCACAGACAATCACTACCATAGGCTTCTAGAAACATTAATACATCATAGCAGAGACAATCACCACCATAGGCTTCTAGAAACATTAATACATCATAGCACAGACAATCACCACCATAGTCTTCTAGAAACATTGATACATCATAGCACAGACAATCACCACCATAGGCTTCTAGAAACATTAATACATCATAGCACAGACAATCACCACCATAGTCTTCTAGAAACATTAATTCATCATAGCACAGACAATCACCACCATTGTGTTCTAGAAACATTGATATATCATAGCACAGACATTCACTACCATAGGCTTCTACAAACATTAATATATCATAGGACAGACAATCGCCACCATAGGCTTCTAGAAACATTAATACATCATAGCACAGACAATCACTACCATAGTCTTCTAGAAACATTAATACATCATAGCACAGACAATCACTATCATAAGCTTCTAGAAACATTAATATATCATAGCACAGACAATCACTACCATAGGCTTCTAGAAACATTAATACAACATAGCACAGACAATCACCACCATAGGCTTCTGGAAACATTAATACATCATAGCACAGACAATCACCACCATTGTGTTCTAGAAACATTAATACATCATAGCACAGACAATCACCACCATAGTCTTCTAGAAACATTAATACATCATAGCACAGACAATCACCATCATAGTGTTCTAGAAACATTAATACATCATAGCACAGACAATCACCACCATAGTGTTCTAGAAACATTAATACATCATAGCATAGACAATCACTACCATAGTGTTCTAGAAATATTAATACATCATAGCACAGACAATCACCACCATAGGCTTCTAGAAATATTAATACATCATAGCACAGACTATCACTACCATAGTCTTCTAGAAACATTAATGCATCATAGCACAGACAATCACCACCATAGTCTTCTAGAAACATTGATACATCACATCACAGACAATCACCACCATAGTCTTCTAGAAATATTAATACATCATAGCACAGACAATCACTACCATAGTCTTCTAGAAACATTAATATATCATAGCACAGACAATCACTACTATAGTCTTCTAGAAATATTAATACATCATAGCACAGACAATCACTACCATAGTCTTCTAGAAACATTAATACATCATAGCACAGAAAATCACCACCATAGTGTTCTAGAAACATTAATACATCATAGCACAGACAATCACTACCATAGTCTTCTAGAAATATTAATACATCATAGCACAGACAATCACCACCATAGTCTTCTAGAAACATTTATACATCATAGCACAGACAATCACTACCATAGGCTTCTAGAAACATTAATACATCATAGCACAGACAATCACCACCATATTGTTCTAGATGTTCTAGAAACATTAATACATCATAGCACAGACAATCACCACCATAGTCTTCTAGAAACATTAATACATCATAGCACAGACAATCACTACCATAGTCTTCTAGAAACATTAATACATCATAGCACAGACAATCACTATCATAGGCTTCTAGAAACATTAATATATCATAGCACAGACAATCACCACCATAGGTTTCTAGAAACATTGATACATCATAGCACAGACAATCACCACCATAGGCTTCTAGAAACATTAATACATCATAGCACAGACAATCACCACCATAGTCTTCTAGAAACATTAATTCATCATAGCACAGACAATCACCACCATTGTGTTCTAGAAACATTGATATATCATAGCACAGACAATCACTACCATAGTCTTCTAGAAACATTAATACATCATAGCACAGACAATCATCACCATAGTGTTCTAGAAACATTAATACATCATAGCACAGACAATCACTATCATAGTCTTCTAGAAACATTAATACATCATAGCACAGACAATCACCACCATAGGCTTCTAGAAACATTAATACATCATAACACAGACAATCACCACCATAGTGTTCTAGAAACATTAATACATCATAGCACAGACAATCACCACCATTGTGTTCTAGAAACATTAATACATCATAGCACAGACAATCACCACCATAGTCTTCTAGAAACATTAATACATCATAGCACAGACAATCACCATCATAGTGTTCTAGAAACATTAATACATCATAGCACAGACAATCACCACCATAGTGTTCTAGAAACATTAATACATCATAGCATAGACAATCACTACCATAGTGTTCTAGAAATATTAATACATCATAGCACAGACAATCACCACCATAGGCTTCTAGAAATATTAATACATCATAGCACAGACTATCACTACCATAGTCTTCTAGAAACATTAATGCATCATAGCACAGACAATCACCACCATAGTCTTCTAGAAACATTGATACATCACATCACAGACAATCACCACCATAGTCTTCTAGAAATATTAATACATCATAGCACAGACAATCACTACCATAGTCTTCTAGAAACATTAATATATCATAGCACAGACAATCACTACTATAGTCTTCTAGAAATATTAATACATCATAGCACAGACAATCACTACCATAGTCTTCTAGAAACATTAATACATCATAGCACAGAAAATCACCACCATAGTGTTCTAGAAACATTAATACATCATAGCACAGACAATCACTACCATAGTCTTCTAGAAATATTAATACATCATAGCACAGACAATCACCACCATAGTCTTCTAGAAACATTTATACATCATAGCACAGACAATCACTACCATAGGCTTCTAGAAACATTAATACATCATAGCACAGACAATCACCACCATATTGTTCTAGATGTTCTAGAAACATTAATACATCATAGCACAGACAATCACCACCATAGTCTTCTAGAAACATTAATACATCATAGCACAGACAATCACTACCATAGTCTTCTAGAAACATTAATACATCATAGCACAGACAATCACTATCATAGGCTTCTAGAAACATTAATATATCATAGCACAGACAATCACCACCATAGGTTTCTAGAAACATTGATACATCATAGCACAGACAATCACCACCATAGGCTTCTAGAAACATTAATACATCATAGCACAGACAATCACCACCATAGTCTTCTAGAAACATTAATTCATCATAGCACAGACAATCACCACCATTGTGTTCTAGAAACATTGATATATCATAGCACAGACAATCACTACCATAGTCTTCTAGAAACATTAATACATCATAGCACAGACAATCATCACCATAGTGTTCTAGAAACATTAATACATCATAGCACAGACAATCACTATCATAGTCTTCTAGAAACATTAATACATCATAGCACAGACAATCACCACCATAGGCTTCTAGAAACATTAATACATCATAACACAGACAATCACCACCATAGTGTTCTAGAAACATTAATACATCATAGCACAGACAATCACTACCATAGTCTTCTAGAAACATTAATACATCATAGCACAGACAATCACTACCATAGTCTTCTAGAAATATTAATACATCATAGCACAGACAATCACCACCATAGTCATCTAGAAACATTAATACATCATAGCACAGACAATCACCACCATAGTGTTCTAGAAACATTAATACATCATAGCACAGACAATCACTATCATAGTCTTCTAG
Organism: Bathymodiolus septemdierum; assembly: GCA_963383655.1. Classification (NCBI taxonomy): domain Eukaryota; kingdom Metazoa; phylum Mollusca; class Bivalvia; order Mytilida; family Modiolidae; genus Bathymodiolus; species Bathymodiolus septemdierum. The sequence continues at coordinate 2,579,168 of OY726517.1, read as the reverse complement.
AAACATTAATACATCATAGCACAGACAATCACCACCATAGGCTTCTAGAAACATTAATACATCATAGCACATACAATCACCACCATAGTGTTCTAGAAACATTAATACATCATAGCACAGACAATCACTACCATAGTCTTCTAGAAACATTAATACATCATATCACAGACATTCACTACCATAGGCTTCTAGAAACATTAATATATCATAGGACAGACAATCGCCACCAGAGGCTTCTAGAAACATTAATACATCATAGCACAGACAATCACTACCATAGTCTTCTAGAAACATTAATACATCATAGCACAGACAATCACTACCATAGTCTTCTAGAAACATTAATACATCATAGCACAGACAATCACTATCATAAGCTTCTAGAAACATTAATACATCATAGCACAGACAATCACTACCATAGTCTTCTAGAAATATTAATACATCATAGCACAGACAATGACCACCATAATGTTCTAGAAACATTAATACATCATAGCACAGAAAATCACCACCATAGTCTTCTAGAAACATTAATACATCATATCACAGACAATCACTACCATAGGCTTCTAGAAACATTAATATATCATAGGACAGACAATCACCACCATAGGCTTCTAGAAACATTAATACATCATAGCACAGACAATCAACACCATAGTCTTCTAGAAACATTAATACATCATATCACAGACATTCACTACCATAGGCTTCTACAAACATTAATATATCATAGGACAGACAATCGCCACCATAGGCTTCTAGAAACATTAATACATCATAGCACAGACAATCACTACCATAGTCTTCTAGAAACATTAATACATCATAGCACAGACAATCACTATCATAAGCTTCTAGAAACATTAATATATCATAGCACAGACAATCACTACCATAGGCTTCTAGAAACATTAATACAACATAGCACAGACAATCACCACCATAGGCTTCTGGAAACATTAATACATCATAGCACAGACAATCACCACCATTGTGTTCTAGAAACATTAATACATCATAGCACAGACAATCACCACCATAGTCTTCTAGAAACATTAATACATCATAGCACAGACAATCACCATCATAGTGTTCTAGAAACATTAATACATCATAGCACAGACAATCACCACCATAGTGTTCTAGAAACATTAATACATCATAGCATAGACAATCACTACCATAGTGTTCTAGAAATATTAATACATCATAGCACAGACAATCACCACCATAGGCTTCTAGAAATATTAATACATCATAGCACAGACTATCACTACCATAGTCTTCTAGAAACATTAATGCATCATAGCACAGACAATCACCACCATAGTCTTCTAGAAACATTGATACATCACATCACAGACAATCACCACCATAGTCTTCTAGAAATATTAATACATCATAGCACAGACAATCACTACCATAGTCTTCTAGAAACATTAATATATCATAGCACAGACAATCACTACTATAGTCTTCTAGAAATATTAATACATCATAGCACAGACAATCACTACCATAGTCTTCTAGAAACATTAATACATCATAGCACAGAAAATCACCACCATAGTGTTCTAGAAACATTAATACATCATAGCACAGACAATCACTACCATAGTCTTCTAGAAATATTAATACATCATAGCACAGACAATCACCACCATAGTCTTCTAGAAACATTTATACATCATAGCACAGACAATCACTACCATAGGCTTCTAGAAACATTAATACATCATAGCACAGACAATCACCACCATATTGTTCTAGATGTTCTAGAAACATTAATACATCATAGCACAGACAATCACCACCATAGTCTTCTAGAAACATTAATACATCATAGCACAGACAATCACTACCATAGTCTTCTAGAAACATTAATACATCATAGCACAGACAATCACTATCATAGGCTTCTAGAAACATTAATATATCATAGCACAGACAATCACCACCATAGGTTTCTAGAAACATTGATACATCATAGCACAGACAATCACCACCATAGGCTTCTAGAAACATTAATACATCATAGCACAGACAATCACCACCATAGTCTTCTAGAAACATTAATTCATCATAGCACAGACAATCACCACCATTGTGTTCTAGAAACATTGATATATCATAGCACAGACAATCACTACCATAGTCTTCTAGAAACATTAATACATCATAGCACAGACAATCATCACCATAGTGTTCTAGAAACATTAATACATCATAGCACAGACAATCACTATCATAGTCTTCTAGAAACATTAATACATCATAGCACAGACAATCACCACCATAGGCTTCTAGAAACATTAATACATCATAACACAGACAATCACCACCATAGTGTTCTAGAAACATTAATACATCATAGCACAGACAATCACTACCATAGTCTTCTAGAAACATTAATACATCATAGCACAGACAATCACTACCATAGTCTTCTAGAAATATTAATACATCATAGCACAGACAATCACCACCATAGTCATCTAGAAACATTAATACATCATAGCACAGACAATCACCACCATAGTGTTCTAGAAACATTAATACATCATAGCACAGACAATCACTATCATAGTCTTCTAGAAACATTAATACATCATAGCACAGACAATCACCACCATAGGCTTCTAGAAACATTAATACATCATAGCACATACAATCACCACCATAGTGTTCTAGAAACATTAATACATCATAGCACAGACAATCACTACCATAGTCTTCTAGAAACATTAATACATCATATCACAGACATTCACTACCATAGGCTTCTAGAAACATTAATATATCATAGGACAGACAATCGCCACCAGAGGCTTCTAGAAACATTAATACATCATAGCACAGACAATCACTACCATAGTCTTCTAGAAACATTAATACATCATAGCACAGACAATCACTACCATAGTCTTCTAGAAACATTAATACATCATAGCACAGACAATCACTATCATAAGCTTCTAGAAACATTAATACATCATAGCACAGACAATCACTACCATAGGCTTCTAGAAACATTAATACAACATAGCACAGACAATCACCACCATAGGCTTCTGGAAACATTAATACATCATAGCACAGACAATCACCACCATAGTCATCTAGAAACATTAATACATCATAGCACAGACAATCACCACCATAGTGTTCTAGAAACATTAATACATCATAGCACAGACAATCGCTACCATAGTCTTCTAGAAACATTAATACATCATAGCACAGACAATCACCATCATAGGCTTCTAGAAACATTAATATATCATAGCACAGACAATCACTACCATAGGCTTCTAGAAACATTAATACATCATAGCACAGACAATCACCACCATAGGCTTCTTGAAACATTAATACATCATAGCACAGACAATCACCACCATAGTCTTCTAGAAACATTAATTCATCATAGCACAGACAATCACCACCATTGTGTTCTAGAAACATTGATATATCATAGCACAGACAATCACTACCATAGTGTTCTAGAAACATTAATACATCATAGCACAGAAAATCACCACCATAGTGTTCTAGAAACATTATACATCATAGCACAGACAATCACTACCATAGTCTTCTAGAAACATTAAAACATCATAGCATGGACAATCACTACCATAGGCTTCTAGAAACATTAATACATCATAGCACAGACAATGACTACCATAGTCTTCTAGAAATATTAATACATCATAGCACAGACAATCACTACCATAGGCTTCTAGAAACATTAATACATCATAGCAGAGACAATCACCACCATAGGCTTCTAGAAACATTAATACATCATAGCACAGACAATCACCACCATAGTGTTCTAGAAACATTGATACATCATAGCACAGACAATCACCACCATAGGCTTCTAGAAACATTAATACATCATAGCACAGACAATCACCACCATAGTCTTCTAGAAACATTAATTCATCATAGCACAGACAATCACCACCATTGTGTTCTAGAAACATTGATATATCATAGCACAGACAATCACTACCATAGTCTTCTAGAAACATTAATACATCATAGCACAGACAATCACCACCATAGTGTTCTAGAAACATTAATACATCATAGCACAGACAATCACTATCATAGTCTTCTAGAAACATTAATACATCATAGCACAGACAATCACCACCATAGGCTTCTAGAAACATTAATATATCATAACACAGACAATCACCACCATAGTGTTCTAGAAACATTAATACATCATAGCACAGACAATCACTACCATAGTCTTCTAGAAACATTAATACATCATAGCACAGACAATCACTACCATAGTCTTCTAGAAACATTAATACATCATAGCACAGACAATCACTACCATAGTCTTCTAGAAATATTAATACATCATAGCACAAACAATCACCACCATAGTGTTCTAGAAACATTAATACATCATAGCACAGACAATCACTACCATAGTCTTCTAGAAATATTAATACATCATAGCACAGACAATCACCACCATAGTCATCTAGAAACATTAATACATCATAGCACAGACAATCACCACCATAGTGTTCTAGAAACATTAATACATCATAGCACAGACAATCACTATCATAGTCTTCTAGAAACATTAATACATCATAGCACAGACAATCACCACCATAGGCTTCTAGAAACATTAATACATCATAGCACATACAATCACCACCATAGTGTTCTAGAAACATTAATACATCATAGCACAGACAATCACTACCATAGTCTTCTAGAAACATTAATACATCATAGCATGGACAATCACTACCATAGGCTTCTAGAAACATTAATACATCATAGCACAGACAATCAACACCATAGTCTTCTAGAAACATTAATACATCATATCACAGACATTCACTACCATAGGCTTCTAGAAACATTAATATATCATAGGACAGACAATCGCCACCAGAGGCTTCTAGAAACATTAATACATCATAGCACAGACAATCACTACCATAGTCTTCTAGAAACATTAATACATCATAGCACAGACAATCACTACCATAGTCTTCTAGAAACATTAATACATCATAGCACAGACAATCACTATCATAAGTTTCTAGAAACATTAATACATCATAGCACAGACAATCACTACCATAGGCTTCTAGAAACATTAATACAACATAGCACAGACAATCACCACCATAGGCTTCTGGAAACATTAATACATCATAGCACAGACAATCACCACCATAGTCATCTAGAAACATTAATACATCATAGCACAGACAATCACCACCATAGTGTTCTAGAAACATTAATACATCATAGCACAGACAATCACTACCATAGTCTTCTAGAAACATTAATACATCATAGCACAGACAATCACCATCATAGGCTTCTAGAAACATTAATATATCATAGCACAGACAATCACTACCATAGGCTTCTAGAAACATTAATACATCATAGCACAGACAATCACCACCATAGGCTTCTTGAAACATTAATACATCATAGCACAGACAATCACCACCATAGTCTTCTAGAAACATTAATTCATCATAGCACAGACAATCACCACCATTGTGTTCTAGAAACATTGATATATCATAGCACAGACAATCACTACCATAGTGTTCTAGAAACATTAATACATCATAGCACAGAAAATCACCACCATAGTGTTCTAGAAACATTATACATCATAGCACAGACAATCACTACCATAGTCTTCTAGAAACATTAAAACATCATAGCATGGACAATCACTACCATAGGCTTCTAGAAACATTAATACATCATAGCACAGACAATGACTACCATAGTCTTCTAGAAATATTAATACATCATAGCACAGACAATCACTACCATAGGCTTCTAGAAACATTAATACATCATAGCAGAGACAATCACCACCATAGGCTTCTAGAAACATTAATACATCATAGCACAGACAATCACCACCATAGTCTTCTAGAAACATTGATACATCATAGCACAGACAATCACCACCATAGGCTTCTAGAAACATTAATACATCATAGCACAGACAATCACCACCATAGTCTTCTAGAAACATTAATTCATCATAGCACAGACAATCACCACCATTGTGTTCTAGAAACATTGATATATCATAGCACAGACAATCACTACCATAGTCTTCTAGAAACATTAATACATCATAGCACAGACAATCACCACCATAGTGTTCTAGAAACATTAATACATCATAGCACAGACAATCACTATCATAGTCTTCTAGAAACATTAATACATCATAGCACAGACAATCACCACCATAGGCTTCTAGAAACATTAATACATCATAACACAGACAATCACCACCATAGTGTTCTAGAAACATTAATACATCATAGCACAGACAATCACTACCATAGTCTTCTAGAAACATTAATACATCATAGCACAGACAATCACTACCATAGTCTTCTAGAAACATTAATACATCATAGCACAGACAATCACTACCATAGTCTTCTAGAAATATTAATACATCATAGCACAAACAATCACCACCATAGTCATCTAGAAACATTAATACATCATAGCACAGACAATCACCACCATAGTGTTCTAGAAACATTAATACATCATAGCACAGACAATCACTACCATAGTCTTCTAGAAACATTAATACATCATAGCACAGACAATCACTACCATAGTCTTCTAGAAATATTAATACATCATAGCACAGACAATCACCACCATAGTCATCTAGAAACATTAATACATCATAGCACAGACAATCACCACCATAGTGTTCTAGAAATATTAATACATCATAGCTCAGACAATCACTACCATAGTCTTCTAGAAACATTAATACATCATAGCACAGACAATCACTATCATAGGCTTCTAGAAACATTAATATATCATAGCACAGACAATCACTACCATAGGCTTCTAGAAACATTAATACATCATAGCACAGACAATCACCACCATAGGCTCCTAGAAACATTAATACATCATAGCACAGACAATCACCACCATAGTCTTGTAGAACAATTAATTCATCATAGCACAGACAATCACCACCATTGTGTTCTAGAAACATTGATATATCATAGCACAGACAATCACCACCATAGTGTTCTAGAAACATTAATACATCATAGCACAGACAATCACTATCATAGTCTTCTAGAAACATTAATACATCATAGCACAGACAATCACCACCATAGGCTTCTAGAAACATTAATACATCATAGCACAGACAATCACCACCATAGTCTTCTAGAAACATTAATACATCATAGCACAGACAATCACTACCATAGGCTTCTAGAAACATTAATACATCATAGCACAGACAATCACCACCATATTGTTCTAGATGTTCTAGAAACATTAATACATCATAGCACAGACAATCACCACCATAGTGTTCTAGAAACATTAATACATCATAGCACAGACAATCACTACCATAGTCTTCTAGAAACATTAATACATCATAGCACAGACAATCACTACCATAGTCTTCTAGAAACATTAATACATCATAGCACAGACAATCACTACCATAGTCTTCTAGAAATATTAATACATCATAGCACAGACAATCACCACCATAGTCATCTAGAAACATTAATACATCATAGCACAGACAATCACCACCATAGTGTTCTAGAAACATTAATACATCATAGCACAGACAATCACTACCATAGTCTTCTAGAAACATTAATACATCATAGCACAGACAATCACCATCATAGGCTTCTAGAAACATTAATATAACATAGCACAGACAATCACTACCATAGGCTTCTAGAAACATTAATACATCATAGCACAGACAATCACCACCATAGGCTTCTTGAAACATTAATACATCATAGAACAGACAATCACCACCATAGTCTTCTAGAAACATTAATTCATCATAGCACAGACAATCACCACCATTGTGTTCTAGAAACATTGATATATCATAGCACAGACAATCACTACCATAGTGTTCTAGAAACATTAATACATCATAGCACAGAAAATCACCACCATAGTGTTATAGAAACATTATACATCATAGCACAGACAATCACTACCATAGTCTTCTAGAAACATTAAAACATCATAGCATGGACAATCACTACCATAGGCTTCTAGAAACATTAATACATCATAGCACAGACAATCACTACCATAGTCTTCTAGAAATATTAATACATCATAGCACAGACAATCACTACCATAGGCTTCTAGAAACATTAATACATCATAGCAGAGACAATCACCACCATAGGCTTCTAGAAACATTAATACATCATAGCACAGACAATCACCACCATAGTCTTCTAGAAACATTGACACATCATAGCACAGACAATCACCACCATAGGCTTCTAGAAACATTAATACATCATAACACAGACAATCACCACCATAGTCTTCTAGAAACATTAATTCATCATAGCACAGACAATCACCACCATTGTGTTCTAGAAACATTGATATATCATAGCACAGACAATCACTACCATAGTCTTCTAGAAACATTAATACATCATAGCACAGACAATCACCACCATAGTGTTCTAGAAACATTAATACATCATAGCACAGACAATCACTATCATAGTCTTCTAGAAACATTAATACATCATAGCACAGACAATCACCACCATAGGCTTCTAGAAACATTAATACATCATAACACAGACAATCACCACCATAGTGTTCTAGAAACATTAATACATCATAGCACAGACAATCACTACCATAGTCTTCTAGAAACATTAATACATCATAGCACAGACAATCACTACCATAGTGTTCTAGAAACATTAATACATCATAGCACAGACAATCACTATCATAGTCTTCTAGAAACATTAATACATCATAGCACAGACAATCACCACCATAGGCTTCTAGAAACATTAATACATCATAGCACAGACAATCACCACCATAGTCTTCTAGAAACATTAATACATCATAGCACAGACAATCACTACCATAGGCTTCTAGAAACATTAATACATCATAGCACAGACAATCACCACCATATTGTTCTAGATGTTCTAGAAACATTAATACATCATAGCACAGACAATCACCACCATAGTGTTCTAGAAACATTAATACATCATAGCACAGACAATCACTACCATAGTCTTCTAGAAACATTAATACATCATAGCACAGACAATCACTACCATAGTCTTCTAGAAACATTAATACATCATAGCACAGACAATCACTACCATAGTCTTCTAGAAATATTAATACATCATAGCACAGACAATCACCACCATAGTCATCTAGAAACATTAATACATCATAGCACAGACAATCACCACCATAGTGTTCTAGAAACATTAATACATCATAGCACAGACAATCACTACCATAGTCTTCTAGAAACATTAATACATCATAGCACAGACAATCACCATCATAGGCTTCTAGAAACATTAATATAACATAGCACAGACAATCACTACCATAGGCTTCTAGAAACATTAATACATCATAGCACAGACAATCACCACCATAGGCTTCTTGAAACATTAATACATCATAGAACAGACAATCACCACCATAGTCTTCTAGAAACATTAATTCATCATAGCACAGACAATCACCACCATTGTGTTCTAGAAACATTGATATATCATAGCACAGACAATCACTACCATAGTGTTCTAGAAACATTAATACATCATAGCACAGAAAATCACCACCATAGTGTTATAGAAACATTATACATCATAGCACAGACAATCACTACCATAGTCTTCTAGAAACATTAAAACATCATAGCATGGACAATCACTACCATAGGCTTCTAGAAACATTAATACATCATAGCACAGACAATCACTACCATAGTCTTCTAGAAATATTAATACATCATAGCACAGACAATCACTACCATAGGCTTCTAGAAACATTAATACATCATAGCAGAGACAATCACCACCATAGGCTTCTAGAAACATTAATACATCATAGCACAGACAATCACCACCATAGTCTTCTAGAAACATTGACACATCATAGCACAGACAATCACCACCATAGGCTTCTAGAAACATTAATACATCATAACACAGACAATCACCACCATAGTCTTCTAGAAACATTAATTCATCATAGCACAGACAATCACCACCATTGTGTTCTAGAAACATTGATATATCATAGCACAGACAATCACTACCATAGTCTTCTAGAAACATTAATACATCATAGCACAGACAATCACCACCATAGTGTTCTAGAAACATTAATACATCATAGCACAGACAATCACTATCATAGTCTTCTAGAAACATTAATACATCATAGCACAGACAATCACCACCATAGGCTTCTAGAAACATTAATACATCATAACACAGACAATCACCACCATAGTGTTCTAGAAACATTAATACATCATAGCACAGACAATCACTACCATAGTCTTCTAGAAACATTAATACATCATAGCACAGACAATCACTACCATAGTCTTCTAGAAACATTAATACATCATAGCACAGACAATCACTACCATAGTCTTCTAGAAATATTAATACATCATAGCACAAACAATCACCACCATAGTCATCTAGAAACATTAATACATCATAGCACAGACAATCACCACCATAGTGTTCTAGAAACATTAATACATCATAGCACAGACAATCACTACCATAGTCTTCTAGAAACATTAATACATCATAGCACAGACAATCACTACCATAGTCTTCTAGAAATATTAATACATCATAGCACAGACAATCACCACCATAGTCATCTAGAAACATTAATACATCATAGCACAGACAATCACCACCATAGTGTTCTAGAAATATTAATACATCATAGCTCAGACAATCACTACCATAGTCTTTTAGAAACATTAATACATCATAGCACAGACAATCACTATCATAGGCTTCTAGAAACATTAATATATCATAGCACAGACAATCACTACCATAGGCTTCTAGAAACATTAATACATCATAGCACAGACAATCACCACCATAGGCTTCTAGAAACATTAATACATCATAGCACAGACAATCACCACCATAGTCTTGTAGAAAAATTAATTCATCATAGCACAGACAATCACCACCATTGTGTTCTAGAAACATTGATATATCATAGCACAGACAATCACCACCATAGTGTTCTAGAAACATTAATACATCATAGCACAGACAATCACCACCATAGGCTTCTAGAAACATTAATACATCAAAACACAGACAATCACCACCATAGTGTTCTAGAAACATTAATACATCATAGCACAGACAATCACTACCATAGTCTTCTAGAAACATTAATACATCATAGCACAGACAATCACGACCAGTCTTCTAGAAACATTAATACATCATAGCACAGACAATCACTACCATAGTCTTCTAGAAATATTAATACATCATAGCACAGACAATCACCACCATAGTCATCTAGAAACATTAATACATCATAGCACAGAAAATCACCACCATAGTGTTCTAGAAACATTAATACATCATAGCACAGACAATCACTATCATAGTCTTCTAGAAACATTAATACATCATAGCACAGACAATCACCACCATAGGCTTCTAGAAACATTAATACATCATAGCACAGACAATCACCACCATAGTGTTCTAGAAACATTAATACATCATAGCACAGACAATCACTACCATAGTCTTCTAGAAACATTAATACATCATAGCATGGACAATCACTACCATAGGCTTCTAGAAACATTAATACATCATAGCACAGACAATCACTACCATAGTCTTCTAGAAATATTAATACATCATAGCACAGACAATGACCACCATAATGTTCTAGAAACATTAATACATCATAGCACAGAAAATCACCACCATAGTCTTCTAGAAACATTAATACATCATATCACAGACAATCACTACCATAGGCTTCTAGAAACATTAATATATCATAGGACAGACAATCACCACCATAGGCTTCTAGAAACATTAATACATCATAGCACAGACAATCAACACCATAGTCTTCTAGAAACATTAATACATCATATCACAGACATTCACTACCATAGGCTTCTACAAACATTAATATATCATAGGACAGACAATCGCCACCATAGGCTTCTAGAAACATTAATACATCATAGCACAGACAATCACTACCATAGTCTTCTAGAAACATTAATACATCATAGCACAGACAATCACTATCATAAGCTTCTAGAAACATTAAGATATCATAGCACAGACAATCACTACCATAGGCTTCTAGAAACATTAATACAACATAGCACAGACAATCACCACCATAGGCTTCTGGAAACATTAATACATCATAGCACAGACAATCACCACCATAGTCTTCTAGAAACATTAATACATCATAGCACAGACAATCACCACCATTGTGTTCTAGAAACATTAATACATCATAGCACAGACAATCACCACCATAGTCTTCTAGAAACATTAATACATCATAGCACACACAATCACCATCATAGTGTTCTAGAAACATTAATACATCATAGCACAGACAATCACCACCATAGTGTTCTAGAAACATTAATACATCATAGCATAGACAATCACTACCATAGTGTTCTAGAAATATTAATACATCATAGCACAGACAATCACCACCATAGGCTTCTAGAAATATTAATACATCATAGCACAGACAATCACTACCATAGTCTTCTAGAAACATTAATACATCATAGCACAGACAATCACCACCATAGTCTTCTAGAAACATTGATACATCACATCACAGACAATCACCACCATAGTCTTTTAGAAATATTAATACATCATAGCACAGACAATCACTACCATAGTCTTCTAGAAACATTAATATATCATAGCACAGACAATCACTACTATAGTCTTCTAGAAATATTAATACATCATAGCACAGACAATCACTACCATAGTCTTCTAGAAACATTAATACATCATAGCACAGAAAATCACCACCATAGTGTTCTAGAAACATTAATACATCATTGCACAGACAATCACTACCATAGTCTTCTAGAAATATTAATACATCATAGCACAGACAATCACCACCATAGTCTTCTAGAAACATTTATACATCATAGCACAGACAATCACTACCATAGGCTTCTAGAAACATTAATACATCATAGCACAGACAATCACCACCATATTGTTCTAGATGTTCTAGAAACATTAATACATCATAGCACAGACAATCACCACCATAGTCTTCTAGAAACATTGATACATCACATCACAGACAATCACTACCATAGTCTTCTAGAAACATTAATACATCATAGCACAGACAATCACTATCATAGGCTTCTAGAAACATTAATATATCATAGCACAGACAATCACCACCATAGGTTTCTAGAAACATTGATACATCATAGCACAGACAATCACCACCATAGGCTTCTAGAAACATTAATACATCATAGCACAGACAATCACCACCATAGTCTTCTAGAAACATGAATTCATCATAGCACAGGCAATCACCACCATTGTGTTCTAGAAACATTGATATATCATAGCACAGACAATCACTACCATAGTCTTCTAGAAACATTAATACATCATAGCACAGACAATCATCACCATAGTGTTCTAGAAACATTAATACATCATAGCACAGACAATCACTATCATAGTCTTCTAGAAACATTAATACATCATAGCACAGACAATCACCACCATAGGCTTCTAGAAACATTAATACATCATAACACAGACAATCACCACCATAGTGTTCTAGAAACATTAATACATCATAGCACAGACAATCACTACCATAGTCTTCTAGAAACATTAATACATCATAGCACAGACAATCACTACCATAGTCTTCTAAAAATATTAATACATCATAGCACAGACAATCACCACAATAGTCATCTAGAAACAATAATACATCATAGCACAGACAATCACCACCATAGTGTTCTAGAAACATTAATACATCATAGCACAGACAATCACTATCATAGTCTTCTAGAAACATTAATACATCATAGCACAGACAATCACCACCATAGGCTTCTAGAAACATTAATACATCATAGCACATACAATCACCACCATAGTGTTCTAGAAACATTAATACATCATAGCACAGACAATCACTACCATAGTCTTCTAGAAACATTAATACATCATAGCATGGACAATCACTACCATAGGCTTCTAGAAACATTAATACATCATAGCACAGACAATCACTACCATAGTCTTCTAGAAACATTAATGCATCATAGCACAGACAATGACCACCATAGTGTTCTAGAAACATTAATACATCATAGCACAGACAATCACCACCATAGTCTTCTAGAAACATTAATACATCATATCACAGACAATCACTACCATAGGCTTCTAGAAACATTAATATATCATAGGACAGACAATCACCACCATAGGCTTCTAGAAACATTAATACATCATAGCACAGACAATCAACACCATAGTCTTCTAGAAACATTAATACATCATATCACAGACATTCACTACCATAGGCTTCTACAAACATTAATATATCATAGGACAGACAATCGCCACCATAGGCTTCTAGAAACATTAATACATCATAGCACAGACAATCACTACCATAGTCTTCTAGAAACATTAATACATCATAGCACAGACAATCACTACCATAGTCTTCTAGAAACATTAATACATCATAGCACAGACAATCACTATCATAAGCTTTTAGAAACATTAATATATCATAGCACAGACAATCACTACCATAGGCTTCTAGAAACATTAATACAACATAGCACAGACAATCACCACCATAGGCTTCTGGAAACATTAATACATCATAGCACAGACAATCACAACCATAGTCTTCTAGAAACATTAATACATCATAGCACAGACAATCACCACCATTGTGTTCTAGAAACATTAATACATCATAGCACAGACAAGCACCACCATAGTCTTCTAGAAACATTAATACATCATAGCAGAGACAATCACCATCATAGTGTTCTAGAAACATTAATACATCATAGCACAGACAATCACCACCATAGTGTTCTAGAAACATTAATACATCATAGCAGAGACAATCACTACCATAGTGTTCTAGAAATATTAATACATCATAGCACATACAATCACCACCATAGTGTTCTAGAAACATTAATACATCATAGCACAGACAATCACTACCATAGTCTTCTAGAAACATTAATACATCATAGCATGGACAATCACTACCATAGGCTTCTAGAAACATTAATACATCATAGCACAGACAATCACTACCATAGTCTTCTAGAAATATTAATACATCATAGCACAGACAATCACCACCATAGTCTTCTAGAAACATTAAAGCATCATAGCACAGACAATCACCACCATAGTGTTCTAGAAACATTAATACATCATAGCACAGACAATCACCACCATAGTCTTCTAGAAACATTAATACATCATATCACAGACAATCACTACCATAGGCTTCTAGAAACATTAATATATCATAGGACAGACAATCACCACCATAGGCTTCTAGAAACATTAATACATCATAGCACAGACAATCAACACCATAGTCTTCTAGAAACATTAATACATCATATCACAGACAATCACTACCATAGGCTTCTAGAAACATTAATATATCATAGGACAGACAATCACCATCATAGGCTTCTAGAAATATTAATACATCATAGCACAGACAACCACCACCATAGGCTTCTAGAAATATTAATACATCATAGCACAGACAATCACTACCATAGTCTTCTAGAAACATTAATATATCATAGCACAGACAATCACCACCATAGTCTTCTAGAAATATTAATACATCATAGCACAGACAATCACTACCATAGTCTTCTAGAAACATTAATATATCATAGCACAGACAATCACTACTATAGTCTTCTAGAAATATTAATACATCATAGCACAGACAATCACCACCATAGTGTTCTAGAAACATTAATACATCATAGCACAGACAATCACTACCATAGTCTTCTAGAAATATTAATACATCATAGCACAGACAATCACCACCATAGTCTTTTAGAAACATTAATACATCATAGCACAGACAATCACTACCATAGGCTTCTAGAAACATTAATACATCATAGCACAGACAATCACCACCATATTGTTCTAGATGTTCTAGAAACATTAATACATCATAGCACAGACACTCACTAACATAGGCTTCTAGAAACATTAATACATCATAGCACAGACAATCACCACCATAGTCTTCTAGAAACATTAATACATCATAGCACAGACAATCACTAACATAGGCTTCTAGAAACATTAATACATCATAGCACAGACAATCACTACCATAGTCTTCTAGAAACATTAATACATCATAGCGCAGACATTCACCACCATAGTCTTCTAAAAACATTAATACATCATAGCACAGACAATCACCACCATAGGCTTCTAGAAACATTAATACATCATAGCACAGACAATCACCACCAGTCTTCTAGAAACATTAATACATCATAGCACAGACAATCACTACGATAGGCTTCTAGAAACATTAATACATCTTAGCACAGACAATCACCACCATAGTGTTCTAGAAACATTAATACATCATAGCACAGACAATCACTAACATAGGCTTCTAGAAACATTAATACATCATAGAACAGACAATCACCACCATAGTGTTCTAGAAACATTAATATATCATAGCACAGACAATCACCACCATAGTCTTCTAGAAACATTAATACATCATAGCACAGACAATCACCACCATAGTCTTCTAGAAACATTAAAGCATCATAGCACAGACAATCACCACCATAGTGTTCTAGAAACATTAATACATCATAGCACAGACAATCACCACCATAGTCTTCTAGAAACATTAATACATCATATCACAGACAATCACTACCATAGGCTTCTAGAAACATTAATATATCATAGGACAGACAATCACCACCATAGGCTTCTAGAAACATTAATACATCATAGCACAGACAATCAACACCATAGTCTTCTAGAAACATTAATACATCATATCACAGACAATCACTACCATAGGCTTCTAGAAACATTAATATATCATAGGACAGACAATCACCACCATAGGCTTCTAGAAATATTAATACATCATAGCACAGACAACCACCACCATAGGCTTCTAGAAATATTAATACATCATAGCACAGACAATCACTACCATAGTCTTCTAGAAACATTAATATATCATAGCACAGACAATCACCACCATAGTCTTCTAGAAATATTAATACATCATAGCACAGACAATCACTACCATAGTCTTCTAGAAACATTAATATATCATAGCACAGACAATCACTACTATAGTCTTCTAGAAATATTAATACATCATAGCACAGACAATCACCACCATAGTGTTCTAGAAACATTAATACATCATAGCACAGACAATCACTACCATAGTCTTCTAGAAATATTAATACATCATAGCACAGACAATCACCACCATAGTCTTTTAGAAACATTAATACATCATAGCACAGACAATCACTACCATAGGCTTCTAGAAACATTAATACATCATAGCACAGACAATCACCACCATATTGTTCTAGATGTTCTAGAAACATTAATACATCATAGCACAGACACTCACTAACATAGGCTTCTAGAAACATTAATACATCATAGCACAGACAATCACCACCATAGTCTTCTAGAAACATTAATACATCATAGCACAGACAATCACTAACATAGGCTTCTAGAAACATTAATACATCATAGCACAGACAATCACTACCATAGTCTTCTAGAAACATTAATACATCATAGCGCAGACATTCACCACCATAGTCTTCTAAAAACATTAATACATCATAGCACAGACAATCACCACCATAGGCTTCTAGAAACATTAATACATCATAGCACAGACAATCACCACCAGTCTTCTAGAAACATTAATACATCATAGCACAGACAATCACTACGATAGGCTTCTAGAAACATTAATACATCTTAGCACAGACAATCACCACCATAGTGTTCTAGAAACATTAATACATCATAGCACAGACAATCACTAACATAGGCTTCTAGAAACATTAATACATCATAGAACAGACAATCACCACCATAGTGTTCTAGAAACATTAATATATCATAGCACAGACAATCACCACCATAGTCTTCTAGAAACATTAATACATCATAGCACAGACAATCACCACCATAGTCTTCTAGAAACATTAACACATCATAGCACAGACAATCACTAACATAGGCTTCTAGAAACATTAATACATCATAGCACAGACAATCACCACCATAGTGTTCTAGAAACATTAATACATCATAGCACAGACAATCACTAACATGGGCTTCTAGAAACATTAATACATCATAGCACAGACAATCACCACCATAGTCTTCTAGAAACATTAATACATCATAGCACAGACAATCACTAACATAGGCTTCTAGAAACATTAATACATCATAGCACAGACAATCACTACCATAGTCTTCTAGAAACATTAATACATCATAGCACAGACAATCACCACCATAGTCTTCTAGAAACATTAATACATCATAGCACAGACAATCACCACCATAGGCTTCTAGAAACATTAATACATCATAGCACAGACAATCACCACCGTAGTCTTCTAGAAACATTAATACATCATAGCACAGACAATCACTACGATGGGCTTCTAGAAACATTAATACATCATAGCACAGACAATCACCACCATAGTGTTCTAGAAACATTAATACATCATAGCACAGACAATCACTAACATAGGCTTCTAGAAACATTAATACATCATAGCACAGACAATCACCACCATAGTGTTCTAGAAACATTAATACATCATAGCACAGACAATCACCACCATAGTCTTCTAGAAACATTAATACATCATAGCACAGACAATCACCACCATAGTCTTCTAGAAATATTAATACATCATAGCACAGACAATCACTACCATAGTCTTCTAGAAACATTAATATATCATAGCACAGACAATCACCACCATAGTCTTCTAGAAATATTAATACATCATAGCACAGACAATCACTACCATAGTCTTCTAGAAACATTAATATATCATAGCACAGATAATCACTACTATAGTCTTCTAGAAATATTAATACATCATAGCACAGACAATCACCACCATAGTGTTCTAGAAACATTAATACATCATAGCACAGACAATCACTACCATAGTCTTCTAGAAATATTAATACATCATAGCACAGACAATCACCACCATAGTCTTTTAGAAACATTAATACATCATAGCACAGACAATCACTACCATAGGCTTCTAGAAACATTAATCCATCATAGCACAGACAATCACTAACATAGGCTTCTAGAAACATTAATACATCATAGCACAGACAATCACCACCATAGTCTTCTAGAAACATTAATACATCATAGCACAGACAATCACTAACATAGGCTTCTAGAAACATTAAAACATCATAGCACAGACAATCACTACCATAGTCTTCTAGAAACATTAATACATCATAGCACAGACAATCACCACCATAGGCTTCTAGAAACATTAATACATCATAGCACAGACAATCACTAACATAGGCTTCTAGAAACATTAATACATCATAGCACAGACAATCACCACCATAGTGTTCTAGAAACATTAATACATCATAGCACAGACAATCACTAACATAGGCTTCTAGAAACATTAATACATCATAGCACAGACAATCACCACCATAGTGTTCTAGAAACATTAATACATCATAGCACAGACAATCACTAACATAGGCTTCTAGAAACATTAATACATCATAGCACAGACAATCACCACCATAGTCTTCTAGAAACATTAATACATCATAGCACAGACAATCACTAACATAGGCTTCTAGAAACATTAATACATCATAGCACAGACAATCACTACCATAGTCTTCTAGAAACATTAATACATCATAGCACAGACAATCACCACCATAGTCTTCTAGAAACATTAATACATCATAGCACAGACAATCACTAACATAGGCTTCTAGAAACATTAATACATCATAGCACAGACAATCACCACCATAGTGTTCTAGAAACATTAATACATCATAGCACAGACAATCACTAACATAGGCTTCTAGAAACATTAATACATCATAGCACAGACAATCACCACCATAGAGTTCTAGAAACATTAATACATCATAGCACAGACAATCACTAACATAGGCTTCAAGAAACATTAATACATCATAGCACAGACAATCACCACCATAGTCTTCTAGAAACATTAATACATCATAGCACAGACAATCACTAACATAGGCTTCTAGAAACATTAATACATCATAGCACAGACAATCACTACCATAGTCTTCTAGAAACATTAATACATCATAACACAGACAATCACCACCATAGTCTTCTAGAAACATTAATACATCATAGCACAGACAATCACCACCATAGGCTTCTAGAAACATTAATACATCATAGCACAGACAATCACCACCATAGTCTTCTAGAAACATTAATACATCATAGCACAGACAATCACTACGATGGGCTTCTAGAAACATTAATACATCATAGCACAGACAATCACCACCATAGTGTTCTAGAAACATTAATACATCATAGCACAGACAATCACTAACATAGGCTTCTAGAAACATTAATACATCATAGCACAGACAATCACCACCATAGTGTTCTAGAAACATTAATACATCATAGCACAGACAATCACCACCATAGTCTTCTAGAAACATTAATACATCATAGCACAGACAATCACCACCATAGTCTTCTAGAAATGTTAATACATCATAGCACAGACAATCACTACCATAGTCTTCTAGAAACATTAATACATCATAGCACAGACAATCACCACCATAGTCTTTTAGAAACATTAATACATCATAGCACAGACAATCACTACCATAGGCTTCTAGAAACATTAATACATCATAGCACAGACAATCACTAACATAGGCTTCTAGAAACATTAATACTTCATAGCACAGACAATCACCACCATAGTGTTCTAGAAACATTAATACATCAGAGCACAGACAATCACCACCATAGTCTTCTAGAAACATTAATACATCATAGCACAGACAATCACTAACATAGGCTTCTAGAAACATTAATACATCATAGCACAGACAATCACCACCATAGTGTTCTAGAAACATTAATACATCATAGCACAGACAATCACTAACATAGGCTTCTAGAAACATTAATACATCATAGCACAGACAATCACCACCATAGTCTTCTAGAAACATTAATACATCATAGCACAGACAATCACTAACATAGGCTTCTAGAAACATTAATACATCATAGCACAGACAATCACTACCATAGTCTTCTAGAAACATTAATACATCATAGCACAGACAATCACCACCATAGTCTTCTAGAAACATTAATACATCATAGCACAGACAATCACTAACATAGGCTTCTAGAAGCATTAATACATCATAGCACAGACAATCACCACCATAGTGTTCTAGAAACATTAATACATCATAGCACAGACAATCACTAACATAGGCTTCTAGAAACATTAATACATCATAGCACAGACAATCACCACCATAGTGTTCTAGAAACATTAATACATCATAGCACAGACAATCACTAACATAGGCTTCTAGAAACATTAATACATCATAGCACAGACAATCACCACCATAGTCTTCTAGAAACATTAATACATCATAGCACAGACAATCACTAACATAGGCTTCTAGAAACATTAATACATCATAGCACAGACAATCACTACCATAGTCTTCTAGAAACATTAATACATCATAACACAGACAATCACCACCATAGTCTTCTAGAAACATTAATACATCATAGCACAGACAATCACCACCATAGGCTTCTAGAAACATTAATACATCATAGCACAGACAATCACCACCATAGTCTTCTAGAAACATTAATACATCATAGCACAGACAATCACTACGATGGGCTTCTAGAAACATTAATACATCATAGCACAGACAATCACCACCATAGTGTTCTAGAAACATTAATACATCATAGCACAGACAATCACTAACATAGGCTTCTAGAAACATTAATACATCATAGCACAGACAATCACCACCATAGTGTTCTAGAAACATTAATACATCATAGCACAGACAATCACCACCATAGTCTTCTAGAAACATTAATACATCATAGCACAGACAATCACCACCATAGTCTTCTAGAAATATTAATACATCATAGCACAGACAATCACTACCATAGTCTTCTAGAAACATTAATACATCATAGCACAGACAATCACCACCATAGTCTTTTAGAAACATTAATACATCATAGCACAGACAATCACTACCATAGGCTTCTAGAAACATTAATACATCATAGCACAGACAATCACTAACATAGGCTTCTAGAAACATTAATACATCATAGCACAGACAATCACCACCATAGTCTTCTAGAAACATTAATACATCATAGCACAGATAATCACTAACATAGGCTTCTAGAAACATTAATACATCACAGCACAGACAATCACTACCATAGTCTTCTAGAAACATCAATACATCATAGCGCAGACATTCACCACCATAGTCTTCTAGAAACATTAATACATCATAGCACAGACAATCACCACCATAGGCTTCTAGAAACATTAATACATCATAGCACAGACAATCACCACCATTGTGTTCTAGAAACATTAATACATCATAGCACAGACAATCACTAACATAGGCTTCTAGAAACATTAATACATCATAGCACAGACAATCACCACCATAGTGTTCTAGATACATTAATACATCATAGCACAGACAATCACTAACATAGGCTTCTAGAAACATTAATACATCATAGCACAGACAATCACCACCATAGTCTTCTAGAAACATTAATACATCATAGCACAGACAATCACTAACATAGGCTTCTAGAAACATTAATACATCATAGCACATACAATCACCACCATAGTCTTTTAGAAACATTCATACATCATAGCACAGACAATCACCACCATAGACTTCTAGAAACATTAATACATCATAGCACAGACAATCACCACCATAGTCTTCTAGAAACATTAATACATCATAGCACAGACAATCACTACGATAGGCTTCTAGAAACATTAATACATCATAGCACAGACAATCACCACCATAGTGTTCTAGAAACTTTAATACATCATAGCACAGACAATCACTAACATAGGCTTCTAGAAACATTAATACATCATAGCACAGACAATCACCACCATAGTGTTCTAGAAACATTAATACATCATAGCACAGACAATCACCACCATAGTCTTCTAGAAACATTAATACATCATAGGACAGACAATCACTACCATAGGCTTCTAGAAACATTAATACATCATACCACAGACAATCACTACCATAGGCTTCTACAAACATTAATATATCATAGGACAGACAATCGCCACCATAGGCTTCTAGAAACATTAATACATCATAGCACAGACAATCACTACCATAGTCTTCTAGAAACATTAATACATCATAGCACAGACAATCACTACCATAGTCTTCTAGAAACATTAATACATCATAGCACAGACAATCACTATCATAAGCTTCTAGAAACATTAATATATCATAGCACAGACAATCACTACCATAGGCTTCTAGAAAGATTAATACAACATAGCACAGACAATCACCACCATAGGCTTCTGGAAACATTAATACATCATAGCACAGACAATCACCACCATAGTCTTCTAGAAACATTAATACATCATAGCACAGACAATCACCACCATTGTGTTCTAGAAACATTAATACATCATAGCACAGACAAGCACCACCATAGTCTTCTAGAAACATTAATACATCATAGCAGAGACAATCACCATCATAGTGTTCTAGAAACATTAATACATCATAGCACAGACAATCACCACCATAGTGTTCTAGAAACATTAATACATCATAGCACAGACAATCACTACCATAGTGTTCTAGAAATATTAATACATCATAGCACATACAATCACCACCATAGTGTTCTAGAAACATTAATACATCATAGCACAGACAATCACTACCATAGTCTTCTAGAAACATTAATACATCATAGCATGGACAATCACTACCATAGTCTTCTAGAAATATTAATACATCATAGCACAGACAATCACCACCATAGTCTTCTAGAAACATTAATGCATCATAGCACAGACAATGACCACCATAGTGTTCTAGAAACATTAATACATCATAGCACAGACAATCACCACCATAGTCTTCTAGAAACATTAATACATCATATCACAGACAATCACTACCATAGGCTTCTAGAAACATTAATATATCATAGGACAGACAATCACCACCATAGGCTTCTAGAAACATTAATACATCATAGCACAGACAATCACTAACATAGGCTTCTAGAAACATTAATACATCATAGCACAGACAATCACCACCATAGTCTTCTAGAAACATTAATACATCATAGCACAGACAATCACTAACATAGGCTTCTAGAAACATTAATACATCATAGCACAGACAATCACTACCATAGTCTTCTAGAAACATTAATACATCATAACACAGACAATCACCACCATAGTCTTCTAGAAACATTAATACATCATAGCACAGACAATCACCACCATAGGCTTCTAGAAACATTAATACATCATAGCACAGACAATCACCACCATAGTCTTCTAGAAACATTAATACATCATAGCACAGACAATCACTACGATGGGCTTCTAGAAACATTAATACATCATAGCACAGACAATCACCACCATAGTGTTCTAGAAACATTAATACATCATAGCACAGACAATCACTAACATAGGCTTCTAGAAACATTAATACATCATAGCACAGACAATCACCACCATAGTGTTCTAGAAACATTAATACATCATAGCACAGACAATCACCACCATAGTCTTCTAGAAACATTAATACATCATAGCACAGACAATCACCACCATAGTCTTCTAGAAATATTAATACATCATAGCACAGACAATCACTACCATAGTCTTCTAGAAACATTAATACATCATAGCACAGACAATCACCACCATAGTCTTTTAGAAACATTAATACATCATAGCACAGACAATCACTACCATAGGCTTCTAGAAACATTAATACATCATAGCACAGACAATCACCACCATAGTCTTCTAGAAACATTAATACATCATAGCACAGACAATCACTAACATAGGCTTCTAGAAACATTAATACATCATAGCACAGACAATCACTACCATAGTCTTCTAGAAACATTAATACATCATAGCGCAGACATTCACCACCATAGTCTTCTAGAAACATTAATACATCATAGCACAGACAATCACCACCATAGGCTTCTAGAAACATTAATACATCATAGCACAGACAATCACCACCATTGTGTTCTAGAAACATTAATACATCATAGCACAGACAATCACTAACATAGGCTTCTAGAAACATTAATACATCATAGCACAGACAATCACCACCATAGTGTTCTAGAAACATTAATACATCATAGCACAGACAATCACCACCATAGTCTTCTAGAAACATTAATACATCATAGCACAGACAATCACCACCATAGTCTTCTAGAAACATTAATACATCATAGCACAGACAATCACTAACATAGGCTTCTAGAAACATTAATACATCATAGCACAGACAATCACCACCATAGTGTTCTAGATACATTAATACATCATAGCACAGACAATCACTAACATAGGCTTCTAGAAACATTAATATATCATAGCACAGACAATCACCACCATAGTCTTCTAGAAACATTAATACATCATAGCACAGACAATCACTAACATAGGCTTCTAGAAACATTAATACATCATAGCACATACAATCACCACCATAGTCTTTTAGAAACATTCATACATCATAGCACAGACAATCACCACCATAGACTTCTAGAAACATTAATACATCATAGCACAGACAATCACCACCATAGTCTTCTAGAAACATTAATACATCATAGCACAGACAATCACTACGATAGGCTTCTAGAAACATTAATACATCATAGCACAGACAATCACCACCATAGTGTTCTAGAAACATTAATACATCATAGCACAGACAATCACTAACATAGGCTTCTAGAAACATTAATACATCATAGCACAGACAATCACCACCATAGTGTTCTAGAAACATTAATACATCATAGCACAGACAATCACCACCATAGTCTTCTAGAAACATTAATACATCATAGGACAGACAATCACTACCATAGGCTTCTAGAAACATTAATACATCATACCACAGACAATCACTACCATAGGCTTCTACAAACATTAATATATCATAGGACAGACAATCGCCACCATAGGCTTCTAGAAACATTAATACATCATAGCACAGACAATCACTACCATAGTCTTCTAGAAACATTAATACATCATAGCACAGACAATCACTACCATAGTCTTCTAGAAACATTAATACATCATAGCACAGACAATCACTATCATAAGCTTCTAGAAACATTAATATATCATAGCACAGACAATCACTACCATAGGCTTCTAGAAACATTAATACAACATAGCACAGACAATCACCACCATAGGCTTCTGGAAACATTAATACATCATAGCACAGACAATCACCACCATAGTCTTCTAGAAACATTAATACATCATAGCACAGACAATCACCACCATTGTGTTCTAGAAACATTAATACATCATAGCACAGACAAGCACCACCATAGTCTTCTAGAAACATTAATACATCATAGCAGAGACAATCACCATCATAGTGTTCTAGAAACATTAATACATCATAGCACAGACAATCACCACCATAGTGTTCTAGAAACATTAATACATCATAGCACAGACAATCACTACCATAGTGTTCTAGAAATATTAATACATCATAGCACATACAATCACCACCATAGTGTTCTAGAAACATTAATACATCATAGCACAGACAATCACTACCATAGTCTTCTAGAAACATTAATACATCATAGCATGGACAATCACTACCATAGTCTTCTAGAAATATTAATACATCATAGCACAGACAATCACCACCATAGTCTTCTAGAAACATTAATGCATCATAGCACAGACAATGACCACCATAGTGTTCTAGAAACATTAATACATCATAGCACAGACAATCACCATCATAGTCTTCTAGAAACATTAATACATCATATCACAGACAATCACTACCATAGGCTTCTAGAAACATTAATATATCATAGGACAGACAATCACCACCATAGGCTTCTAGAAACATTAATACATCATAGCACAGACAATCAACACCATAGTCTTCTAGAAACATTAATACATCATATCACAGACATTCACTACCATAGGCTTCTACAAACATTAATATATCATAGGACAGACAATCGCCACCATAGGCTTCTAGAAACATTAATACATCATAGCACAGACAATCACTACCATAGTCTTCTAGAAACATTAATACATCATAGCACAGACAATCACTACCATAGTCTTCTAGAAACATTAATACATCATAGTACAGACAATCACTATCATAAGCTTCTAGAAACATTAATATATCATAGCACAGACAATCACTACCATAGGCTTCTAGAAACATTAATACAACATAGCACAGACAATCACCACCATAGGCTTCTGGAAACATTAATACATCATAGCACAGACAATCACCACCATAGTCTTCTAGAAACATTAATACATCATAGCACAGACAATCACCACCATTGTGTTCTAGAAACATTAATACATCATAGCACAGACAAGCACCACCATAGTCTTCTAGAAACATTAATACATCATAGCAGAGACAATCACCATCATAGTGTTCTAGAAACATTAATACATCATAGCACAGACAATCTCCACCATAGTGTTCTAGAAACATTAATACATCATAGCACAGACAATCACTACCATAGTGTTCTAGAAATATTAATACATCATAGCACAGACAACCACCACCATAGGCTTCTAGAAATATTAATACATCATAGCACAGACAATCACTACCATAGTCTTCTAGAAACATTAATATATCATAGCACAGACAATCACCACCATAGTCTTCTAGAAATATTAATACATCATAGCACAGACAATCACTACCATAGTCTTCTAGAAACATTAATATATCATAGCACAGACAATCACTACTATAGTCTTCTAGAAATATTAATACATCATAGCACAGACAATCACCACCATAGTGTTCTAGAAATATTAATACATCATAGCACAGACAATCACTACCATAGTCTTCTAGAAATATTAATACATCATAGCACAGACAATCACCACCATAGTCTTTTAGAAAAATTAATACATCATAGCACAGACAATCACTACCATAGGCTTCTAGAAACATTAATACATCATAGCACAGACAATCACCACCATATTGTTCTAGATGTTCTAGAAACATTAATACATCATAGCACAGACAATCACTAACATAGGCTTCTAGAAACATTAATACATCATAGCACAGACAATCACCACCATAGTCTTCTAGAAACATTAATACATCATAGCACAGACAATCACTAACATAGGCTTCTAGAAACATTAATACATCATAGCACAGACAATCACTACCATAGTCTTCTAGAAACATTAATACATCATAGCGCAGACATTCACCACCATAGTCTTCTAAAAACATTAATACATCATAGCACAGACAATCACCACCATAGGCTTCTAGAAACATTAATACATCATAGCACAGACAATCACCACCAGTCTTCTAGAAACATTAATACATCATAGCACAGACAATCACTACGATAGGCTTCTAGAAACATTAATACATCTTAGCACAGACAATCACCACCATAGTGTTCTAGAAACATTAATATATCATAGCACAGACAATCACCACCATAGTCTTCTAGAAACATTAATACATCATAGCACAGACAATCACCACCATAGTCTTCTAGAAACATTAACACATCATAGCACAGACAATCACTAACATAGGCTTCTAGAAACATTAATACATCATAGCACAGACAATCACCACCATAGTGTTCTAGAAACATTAATACATCATAGCACAGACAATCACTAACATAGGCTTCTAGAAACATTAATACATCATAGCACAGACAATCACCACCATAGTCTTCTAGAAACATTAATACATCATAGCACAGACAATCACTAACATAGGCTTCTAGAAACATTAATACATCATAGGACAGACAATCACTACCATAGTCTTCTAGAAACATTAATACATCATAGCACAGACAATCACCACCATAGTCTTCTAGAAACATTAATACATCATAGCACAGACAATCACCACCATAGGCTTCTAGAAACATTAATACATCATAGCACAGACAATCACCACCGTAGTCTTCTAGAAACATTAATACATCATAGCACAGACAATCACTACGATGGGCTTCTAGAAACATTAATACATCATAGCACAGACAATCACCACCATAGTGTTCTAGAAACATTAATACATCATAGCACAGACAATCACTAACATAGGCTTCTAGAAACATTAATACATCATAGCACAGACAATCACCACCATAGTGTTCAAGAAACATTAATACATCATAGCACAGACAATCACCACCATAGTGTTCTAGAAACATTAATACATCATAGCACAGACAATCACCACCATAGTGTTCTAGAAACATTAATACATCATAGCACAGACAATCACCACCATAGTGTTCTAGAAACATTAATACATCATAGCACAGACAATCACTACCATAGTGTTCTAGAAATATTAATACATCATAGCACAGACAACCACCACCATAGGCTTCTAGAAATATTAATACATCATAGCACAGACAATCACTACCATAGTCTTCTAGAAACATTAATATATCATAGCACAGACAATCACCACCATAGTCTTCTAGAAATATTAATACATCATAGCACAGACAATCATTACCATAGTCTTCTAGAAACATTAATATATCATAGCACAGACAATCACTACTATAGTCTTCTAGAAATATTAATACATCATAGCACAGACAATCACCACCATAGTGTTCTAGAAACATTAATACATCATAGCACAGACAATCACTACCATAGTCTTCTAGAAATATTAATACATCATAGCACAGACAATCACCACCATAGTCTTTTAGAAACATTAATACATCATAGCACAGACAATCACTACCATAGGCTTCTAGAAACATTAATACATCATAGCACAGACAATCACCACCATATTGTTCTAGATGTTCTAGAAACATTAATACATCATAGCACAGACAATCACTAACATAGGCTTCTAGAAACATTAATACATCATAGCACAGACAATCACCACCATAGTCTTCCAGAAACATTAATACATCATAGCACAGACAATCACTAACATAGGCTTCTAGAAACATTAATACATCATAGCACAGACAATCACTACCATAGTCTTCTAGAAACATTAATACATCATAGCGCAGACATTCACCACCATAGTCTTCTAAAAACATTAATACATCATAGCACAGACAATCACCACCATAGGCTTCTAGAAACATTAATACATCATAGCACAGACAATCACCACCAGTCTTCTAGAAACATTAATACATCATAGCACAGACAATCACTACGATAGGCTTCTAGAAACATTAATACATCTTAGCACAGACAATCACCACCATAGTGTTCTAGAAACATTAATACATCATAGCACAGACAATCACTAACATAAGCTTCTAGAAACATTAATACATCATAGAACAGACAATCACCACCATAGTGTTCTAGAAACATTAATATATCATAGCACAGACAATCACCACCATAGTCTTCTAGAAACATTAATACATCATAGCACAGACAATCACCACCATAGTCTTCTAGAAACATTAACACATCATAGCACAGACAATCACTAACATAGGCTTCTAGAAACATTAATACATCATAGCACAGACAATCACCACCATAGTCTTCTAGAAACATTAATACATCATAGCACAGACAATCACTAACATAGGCTTCTAGAAACATTAATACATCATAGCACAGACAATCACTACCATAGTCTTCTAGAAACATTAATACATCATAGCACAGACAATCACCACCATAGTCTTCTAGAAACATTAATACATCATAGCACAGACAATCACCACCATAGGCTTCTAGAAACATTAATACATCATAGCACAGACAATCACCACCGTAGTCTTCTAGAAACATTAATACATCATAGCACAGACAATCACTACGATGGGCTTCTAGAAACATTAATACATCATAGCACAGACAATCACCACCATAGTGTTCTAGAAACATTAATACATCATAGCACAGACAATCA
Organism: Bathymodiolus septemdierum; assembly: GCA_963383655.1. Taxonomy (NCBI): domain Eukaryota; kingdom Metazoa; phylum Mollusca; class Bivalvia; order Mytilida; family Modiolidae; genus Bathymodiolus; species Bathymodiolus septemdierum. Next base: position 2,547,735 of record OY726517.1, on the reverse strand, counting down.
CTAACATAGGCTTCTAGAAACATTAATACATCATAGCACAGACAATCACCACCATAGTGTTCAAGAAACATTAATACATCATAGCACAGACAATCACCACCATAGTCTTCTAGAAATATTAATACATCATAGCACAGACAATCACTACCATAGTCTTCTAGAAACATTAATATATCATAGCACAGACAATCACCACCATAGTCTTCTAGAAATATTAATACATCATAGCACAGACAATCACTACCATAGTCTTCTAGAAACATTAATATATCATAGCACAGACAATCACTACTATAGTCTTCTAGAAATATTAATACATCATAGCACAGACAATCACCACCATAGTGTTCTAGAAACATTAATACATCATAGCACAGACAATCACTACCATAGTCTTCTAGAAATATTAATACATCATAGCACAGACAATCACCACCATAGTCTTTTAGAAACATTAATACATCATAGCACAGACAATCACTACCATAGGCTTCTAGAAACATTAATACATCATAGCACAGACAATCACTAACATAGGCTTCTAGAAACATTAATACATCATAGCACAGAAAATCACCACCATAGTCTTCTAGAAACATTAATACATCATAGCACAGACAATCACTAACATAGGCTTCTAGAAACATTAATACATCATAGCACAGACAATCACTACCATAGTCTTCTAGAAACATTAATACATCATAGCGCAGACATTCACCACCATAGTCTTCTAGAAACATTAATATATCATAGCACAGACAATCACCACCATAGTCTTCTAGAAATATTAATACATCATAGCACAGACAATCACTACCATAGTCTTCTAGAAACATTAATATATCATAGCACAGACAATCACTACTATAGTCTTCTAGAAATATTAATACATCATAGCACAGACAATCACCACCATAGTGTTCTAGAAACATTAATACATCATAGCACAGACAATCACTACCATAGTCTTCTAGAAATATTAATACATCATAGCACAGACAATCACCACCATAGTCTTTTAGAAACATTAATACATCATAGCACAGACAATCACTACCATAGGCTTCTAGAAACATTAATACATCATAGCACAGACAATCACCACCATATTGTTCTAGATGTTCTAGAAACATTAATACATCATAGCACAGACAATCACTAACATAGGCTTCTAGAAACATTAATACATCATAGCACAGACAATCACCACCATAGTCTTCTAGAAACATTAATACATCATAGCACAGACAATCACTAACATAGGCTTCTAGAAACATTAATACATCATAGCACAGACAATCACTACCATAGTCTTCTAGAAACATTAATACATCATAGCACAGACAATCACCACCATAGGCTTCTAGAAACATTAATACATCATAGCACAGACAATCACCACCAGTCTTCTAGAAACATTGATACATCATAGCACAGACAATCACTACGATAGGCTTCTAGAAACATTAATACATCTTAGCACAGACAATCACCACCATAGTGTTCTAGAAACATTAATACATCATAGCACAGACAATCACTAACATAGGCTTCTAGAAACATTAATACATCATAGAACAGACAATCACCACCATAGTGTTCTAGAAACATTAATATATCATAGCACAGACAATCACCACCATAGTCTTCTAGAAACATTAATACATCATAGCACAGACAATCACCACCATAGTCTTCTAGAAACATTAACACATCATAGCACAGACAATCACTAACATAGGTTTCTAGAAACATTAATACATCATAGCACAGACAATCACCACCATAGTGTTCTAGAAACATTAATACATCATAGCACAGACAGTCACTAACATAGGCTTCTAGAAACATTAATACATCATAGCACAGACAATCACCACCATAGTCTTCTAGAAACATTAATACATCATAGCACAGACAATCACCACCATAGGCTTCTAGAAACATTAATACATCATAGCACAGACAATCACCACCGTAGTCTTCTAGAAACATTAATACATCATAGCACAGACAATCACTACGATGGGCTTCTAGAAACATTAATACATCATAGCACAGACAATCACCACCATAGTGTTCTAGAAACATTAATACATCATAGCACAGACAATCACTAACATAGGCTTCTAGAAACATTAATACATCATAGCACAGACAATCACCACCATAGTGTTCAAGAAACATTAATACATCATAGCACAGACAATCACCACCATAGTGTTCTAGAAACATTAATACATCATAGCACAGACAATCACCACCATAGTGTTCTAGAAACATTAATACATCATAGCACAGACAATCACCACCATAGTGTTCTAGAAACATTAATACATCATAGCACAGACAATCACTACCATAGTGTTCTAGAAATATTAATACATCATAGCACAGACAACCACCACCATAGGCTTCTAGAAATATTAATACATCATAGCACAGACAATCACTACCATAGTCTTCTAGAAACATTAATATATCATAGCACAGACAATCACCACCATAGTCTTCTAGAAATATTAATACATCATAGCACAGACAATCATTACCATAGTCTTCTAGAAACATTAATATATCATAGCACAGACAATCACTACTATAGTCTTCTAGAAATATTAATACATCATAGCACAGACAATCACCACCATAGTGTTCTAGAAACATTAATACATCATAGCACAGACAATCACTACCATAGTCTTCTAGAAATATTAATACATCATAGCACAGACAATCACCACCATAGTCTTTTAGAAACATTAATACATCATAGCACAGACAATCACTAACATAGGCTTCTAGAAACATTAATACATCATAGCACAGACAATCACTACCATAGTCTTCTAGAAACATTAATACATCATAGCGCAGACATTCACCACCATAGTCTTCTAGAAACATTAATATATCATAGCACAGACAATCACCACCATAGTCTTCTAGAAATATTAATACATCATAGCACAGACAATCACTACCATAGTCTTCTAGAAACATTAATATATCATAGCACAGACAATCACTACTATAGTCTTCTAGAAATATTAATACATCATAGCACAGACAATCACCACCATAGTGTTCTAGAAACATTAATACATCATAGCACAGACAATCACTACCATAGTCTTCTAGAAATATTAATACATCATAGCACAGACAATCACCACCATAGTCTTTTAGAAACATTAATACATCATAGCACAGACAATCACTACCATAGGCTTCTAGAAACATTAATACATCATAGCACAGACAATCACCACCATATTGTTCTAGATGTTCTAGAAACATTAATACATCATAGCACAGACAATCACTAACATAGGCTTCTAGAAACATTAATACATCATAGCACAGACAATCACCACCATAGTCTTCTAGAAACATTAATACATCATAGCACAGACAATCACTAACATAGGCTTCTAGAAACATTAATACATCATAGCACAGACAATCACTACCATAGTCTTCTAGAAACATTAATACATCATAGCGCAGACATTCACCACCATAGTCTTCTAAAAACATTAATACATCATAGCACAGACAATCACCACCATAGGCTTCTAGAAACATTAATACATCATAGCACAGACAATCACCACCAGTCTTCTAGAAACATTGATACATCATAGCACAGACAATCACTACGATAGGCTTCTAGAAACATTAATACATCTTAGCACAGACAATCACCACCATAGTGTTCTAGAAACATTAATACATCATAGCACAGACAATCACTAACATAGGCTTCTAGAAACATTAATACATCATAGAACAGACAATCACCACCATAGTGTTCTAGAAACATTAATATATCATAGCACAGACAATCACCACCATAGTCTTCTAGAAACATTAATACATCATAGCACAGACAATCACCACCATAGTCTTCTAGAAACATTAACACATCATAGCACAGACAATCACTAACATAGGTTTCTAGAAACATTAATACATCATAGCACAGACAATCACCACCATAGTGTTCTAGAAACATTAATACATCATAGCACAGACAATCACTAACATAGGCTTCTAGAAACATTAATACATCATAGCACAGACAATCACCACCATAGTCTTCTAGAAACATTAATACATCATAGCACAGACAATCACCACCATAGGCTTCTAGAAACATTAATACATCATAGCACAGACAATCACCACCGTAGTCTTCTAGAAACATTAATACATCATAGCACAGACAATCACTACGATGGGCTTCTAGAAACATTAATACATCATAGCACAGACAATCACCACCATAGTGTTCTAGAAACATTAATACATCATAGCACAGACAATCACTAACATAGGCTTCTAGAAACATTAATACATCATAGCACAGACAATCACCACCATAGTGTTCAAGAAACATTAATACATCATAGCACAGACAATCACCACCATAGTGTTCTAGAAACATTAATACATCATAGCACAGACAATCACCACCATAGTGTTCTAGAAACATTAATACATCATAGCACAGACAATCACCACCATAGTGTTCTAGAAACATTAATACATCATAGCACAGACAATCACTACCATAGTGTTCTAGAAATATTAATACATCATAGCACAGACAACCACCACCATAGGCTTCTAGAAATATTAATACATCATAGCACAGACAATCACTACCATAGTCTTCTAGAAACATTAATATATCATAGCACAGACAATCACCACCATAGTCTTCTAGAAATATTAATACATCATAGCACAGACAATCATTACCATAGTCTTCTAGAAACATTAATATATCATAGCACAGACAATCACTACTATAGTCTTCTAGAAATATTAATACATCATAGCACAGACAATCACCACCATAGTGTTCTAGAAACATTAATACATCATAGCACAGACAATCACTACCATAGTCTTCTAGAAATATTAATACATCATAGCACAGACAATCACCACCATAGTCTTTTAGAAACATTAATACATCATAGCACAGACAATCACTACCATAGGCTTCTAGAAACATTAATACATCATAGCACAGACAATCACCACCATATTGTTCTAGATGTTCTAGAAACATTAATACATCATAGCACAGACAATCACTAACATAGGCTTCTAGAAACATTAATACATCATAGCACAGACAATCACCACCATAGTCTTCCAGAAACATTAATACATCATAGCACAGACAATCACTAACATAGGCTTCTAGAAACATTAATACATCATAGCACAGACAATCACTACCATAGTCTTCTAGAAACATTAATACATCATAGCGCAGACATTCACCACCATAGTCTTCTAAAAACATTAATACATCATAGCACAGACAATCACCACCATAGGCTTCTAGAAACATTAATACATCATAGCACAGACAATCACAACCAGTCTTCTAGAAACATTAATACATCATAGCACAGACAATCACTACGATAGGCTTCTAGAAACATTAATACATCTTAGCACAGACAATCACCACCATAGTGTTCTAGAAACATTAATACATCATAGCACAGACAATCACTAACATAAGCTTCTAGAAACATTAATACATCATAGAACAGACAATCACCACCATAGTGTTCTAGAAACATTAATATATCATAGCACAGACAATCACCACCATAGTCTTCTAGAAACATTAATACATCATAGCACAGACAATCACCACCATAGTCTTCTAGAAACATTAACACATCATAGCACAGACAATCACTAACATAGGCTTCTAGAAACATTAATACATCATAGCACAGACAATCACCACCATAGTCTTCTAGAAACATTAATACATCATAGCACAGACAATCACTAACATAGGCTTCTAGAAACATTAATACATCATAGCACAGACAATCACTACCATAGTCTTCTAGAAACATTAATACATCATAGCACAGACAATCACCACCATAGTCTTCTAGAAACATTAATACATCATAGCACAGACAATCACCACCATAGGCTTCTAGAAACATTAATACATCATAGCACAGACAATCACCACCGTAGTCTTCTAGAAACATTAATACATCATAGCACAGACAATCACTACGATGGGCTTCTAGAAACATTAATACATCATAGCACAGACAATCACCACCATAGTGTTCTAGAAACATTAATACATCATAGCACAGACAATCACTAACATAGGCTTCTAGAAACATTAATACATCATAGCACAGACAATCACCACCATAGTGTTCAAGAAACATTAATACATCATAGCACAGACAATCACCACCATAGTCTTCTAGAAATATTAATACATCATAGCACAGACAATCACTACCATAGTCTTCTAGAAACATTAATATATCATAGCACAGACAATCACCACCATAGTCTTCTAGAAATATTAATACATCATAGCACAGACAATCACTACCATAGTCTTCTAGAAACATTAATATATCATAGCACAGACAATCACTACTATAGTCTTCTAGAAATATTAATACATCATAGCACAGACAATCACCACCATAGTGTTCTAGAAACATTAATACATCATAGCACAGACAATCACTACCATAGTCTTCTAGAAATATTAATACATCATAGCACAGACAATCACCACCATAGTCTTTTAGAAACATTAATACATCATAGCACAGACAATCACTACCATAGGCTTCTAGAAACATTAATACATCATAGCACAGACAATCACTAACATAGGCTTCTAGAAACATTAATACATCATAGCACAGAAAATCACCACCATAGTCTTCTAGAAACATTAATACATCATAGCACAGACAATCACTAACATAGGCTTCTAGAAACATTAATACATCATAGCACAGACAATCACTACCATAGTCTTCTAGAAACATTAATACATCATAGCGCAGACATTCACCACCATAGTCTTCTAGAAACATTAATATATCATAGCACAGACAATCACCACCATAGTCTTCTAGAAATATTAATACATCATAGCACAGACAATCACTACCATAGTCTTCTAGAAACATTAATATATCATAGCACAGACAATCACTACTATAGTCTTCTAGAAATATTAATACATCATAGCACAGACAATCACCACCATAGTGTTCTAGAAACATTAATACATCATAGCACAGACAATCACTACCATAGTCTTCTAGAAATATTAATACATCATAGCACAGACAATCACCACCATAGTCTTTTAGAAACATTAATACATCATAGCACAGACAATCACTACCATAGGCTTCTAGAAACATTAATACATCATAGCACAGACAATCACCACCATATTGTTCTAGATGTTCTAGAAACATTAATACATCATAGCACAGACAATCACTAACATAGGCTTCTAGAAACATTAATACATCATAGCACAGACAATCACCACCATAGTCTTCTAGAAACATTAATACATCATAGCACAGACAATCACTAACATAGGCTTCTAGAAACATTAATACATCATAGCACAGACAATCACTACCATAGTCTTCTAGAAACATTAATACATCATAGCGCAGACATTCACCACCATAGTCTTCTAAAAACATTAATACATCATAGCACAGACAATCACCACCATAGGCTTCTAGAAACATTAATACATCATAGCACAGACAATCACCACCAGTCTTCTAGAAACATTGATACATCATAGCACAGACAATCACTACGATAGGCTTCTAGAAACATTAATACATCTTAGCACAGACAATCACCACCATAGTGTTCTAGAAACATTAATACATCATAGCACAGACAATCACTAACATAGGCTTCTAGAAACATTAATACATCATAGAACAGACAATCACCACCATAGTGTTCTAGAAACATTAATATATCATAGCACAGACAATCACCACCATAGTCTTCTAGAAACATTAATACATCATAGCACAGACAATCACCACCATAGTCTTCTAGAAACATTAACACATCATAGCACAGACAATCACTAACATAGGTTTCTAGAAACATTAATACATCATAGCACAGACAATCACCACCATAGTGTTCTAGAAACATTAATACATCATAGCACAGACAATCACTAACATAGGCTTCTAGAAACATTAATACATCATAGCACAGACAATCACCACCATAGTCTTCTAGAAACATTAATACATCATAGCACAGACAATCACCACCATAGTCTTCTAGAAACATTAATACATCATAGCACAGACAATCACCACCATAGGCTTCTAGAAACATTAATACATCATAGCACAGACAATCACCACCGTAGTCTTCTAGAAACATTAATACATCATAGCACAGACAATCACTACGATGGGCTTCTAGAAACATTAATACATCATAGCACAGACAATCACCACCATAGTGTTCTAGAAACATTAATACATCATAGCACAGACAATCACTAACATAGGCTTCTAGAAACATTAATACATCATAGCACAGACAATCACCACCATAGTGTTCAAGAAACATTAATACATCATAGCACAGACAATCACCACCATAGTCTTCTAGAAATATTAATACATCATAGCACAGACAATCACTACCATAGTCTTCTAGAAACATTAATATATCATAGCACAGACAATCACCACCATAGTCTTCTAGAAATATTAATACATCATAGCACAGACAATCACTACCATAGTCTTCTAGAAACATTAATATATCATAGCACAGACAATCACTACTATAGTCTTCTAGAAATATTAATACATCATAGCACAGACAATCACCACCATAGTGTTCTAGAAACATTAATACATCATAGCACAGACAATCACTACCATAGTCTTCTAGAAATATTAATACATCATAGCACAGACAATCACCACCATAGTCTTTTAGAAACATTAATACATCATAGCACAGACAATCACTACCATAGGCTTCTAGAAACATTAATACATCATAGCACAGACAATCACTAACATAGGCTTCTAGAAACATTAATACATCATAGCACAGAAAATCACCACCATAGTCTTCTAGAAACATTAATACATCATAGCACAGACAATCACTAACATAGGCTTCTAGAAACATTAATACATCATAGCACAGACAATCACTACCATAGTCTTCTAGAAACATTAATACATCATAGCGCAGACATTCACCACCATAGTCTTCTAGAAACATTAATACATCATAGCGCAGACAATCACCACCATAGGCTTCTAGAAACATTAATACATCATAGCACAGACAATCACCACCATAGTGTTCTAGAAACATTAATACATCATAGCACAGACAATCACTAACATAGGCTTCTAGAAACATTAATACATCATAGCACAGACAATCACCACCATAGTGTTCTAGAAACATTAATACATCAGAGCACAGACAATCACCACCATAGTCTTCTAGAAACATTAATACATCATAGCACAGACAATCACTAACATAGGCTTCTAGAAACATTAATACATCATAGCACAGACAATCACCACCATAGTGTTCTAGAAACATTAATACATCATAGCACAGACAATCACTAACATAGGCTTCTAGAAACATTAATACATCATAGCACAGACAATCACCACCATAGTGTTCTAGAAACATTAATACATCATAGCACAGACAATCACTAACATAGGCTTCTAGAAACATTAATACATCATAGCACAGACAATCACCACCATAGTCTTCTAGAAACATTAATACATCATAGCACAGACAATCACTAACATAGGCTTCTAGAAACATTAATACATCATAGCACAGACAATCACTAACATAGGCTTCTAGAAACATTAATACATCATAGCACAGACAATCACCACCATAGTGTTCTAGAAACATTAATACATCATAGCACAGACAATCACTAACATAGGCTTCTAGAAACATTAATACATCATAGCACAGACAATCACCACCATAGTCTTCTAGAAACATTAATACATCATAGCACAGACAATCACTAACATAGGCTTCTAGAAACATTAATACATCATAGCACAGACAATCACTACCATAGTCTTCTAGAAACATTAATACATCATAACACAGACAATCACCACCATAGTCTTCTAGAAACATTAATACATCATAGCACAGACAATCACCACCATAGGCTTCTAGAAACATTAATACATCATAGCACAGACAATCACCACCATAGTCTTCTAGAAACATTAATACATCATAGCACAGACAATCACTACGATGGGCTTCTAGAAACATTAATACATCATAGCACAGACAATCACCACCATAGTGTTCTAGAAACATTAATACATCATAGCACAGACAATCACTAACATAGGCTTCTAGAAACATTAATACATCATAGCACAGACAATCACCACCATAGTGTTCTAGAAACATTAATACATCATAGCACAGACAACCACCACCATAGGCTTCTAGAAATATTAATACATCATAGCACAGACAATCACTACCATAGTCTTCTAGAAACATTAATATATCATAGCACAGACAATCACCACCATAGTCTTCTAGAAATATTAATACATCATAGCACAGACAATCATTACCATAGTCTTCTAGAAACATTAATATATCATAGCACAGACAATCACTACTATAGTCTTCTAGAAATATTAATACATCATAGCACAGACAATCACCACCATAGTGTTCTAGAAACATTAATACATCATAGCACAGACAATCACTACCATAGTCTTCTAGAAATATTAATACATCATAGCACAGACAATCACCACCATAGTCTTTTAGAAACATTAATACATCATAGCACAGACAATCACTACCATAGGCTTCTAGAAACATTAATACATCATAGCACAGACAATCACCACCATATTGTTCTAGATGTTCTAGAAACATTAATACATCATAGCACAGACAATCACTAACATAGGCTTCTAGAAACATTAATACATCATAGCACAGACAATCACCACCATAGTCTTCCAGAAACATTAATACATCATAGCACAGACAATCACTAACATAGGCTTCTAGAAACATTAATACATCATAGCACAGACAATCACTACCATAGTCTTCTAGAAACATTAATACATCATAGCGCAGACATTCACCACCATAGTCTTCTAAAAACATTAATACATCATAGCACAGACAATCACCACCATAGGCTTCTAGAAACATTAATACATCATAGCACAGACAATCACCACCAGTCTTCTAGAAACATTAATACATCATAGCACAGACAATCACTACGATAGGCTTCTAGAAACATTAATACATCATAGCACAGACAATCACCACCATAGTGTTCTAGAAACATTAATACATCATAGCACAGACAATCACTAACATAAGCTTCTAGAAACATTAATACATCATAGAACAGACAATCACCACCATAGTGTTCTAGAAACATTAATATATCATAGCACAGACAATCACCACCATAGTCTTCTAGAAACATTAATACATCATAGCACAGACAATCACCACCATAGTCTTCTAGAAACATTAACACATCATAGCACAGACAATCACTAACATAGGCTTCTAGAAACATTAATACATCATAGCACAGACAATCACCACCATAGTCTTCTAGAAACATTAATACATCATAGCACAGACAATCACTAACATAGGCTTCTAGAAACATTAATACATCATAGCACAGACAATCACTACCATAGTCTTCTAGAAACATTAATACATCATAGCACAGACAATCACCACCATAGTCTTCTAGAAACATTAATACATCATAGCACAGACAATCACCACCATAGGCTTCTAGAAACATTAATACATCATAGCACAGACAATCACCACCGTAGTCTTCTAGAAACATTAATACATCATAGCACAGACAATCACTACGATGGGCTTCTAGAAACATTAATACATCATAGCACAGACAATCACCACCATAGTGTTCTAGAAACATTAATACATCATAGCACAGACAATCACTAACATAGGCTTCTAGAAACATTAATACATCATAGCACAGACAATCACCACCATAGTGTTCAAGAAACATTAATACATCATAGCACAGACAATCACCACCATAGTCTTCTAGAAATATTAATACATCATAGCACAGACAATCACTACCATAGTCTTCTAGAAACATTAATATATCATAGCACAGACAATCACCACCATAGTCTTCTAGAAATATTAATACATCATAGCACAGACAATCACTACCATAGTCTTCTAGAAACATTAATATATCATAGCACAGACAATCACTACTATAGTCTTCTAGAAATATTAATACATCATAGCACAGACAATCACCACCATAGTGTTCTAGAAACATTAATACATCATAGCACAGACAATCACTACCATAGTCTTCTAGAAATATTAATACATCATAGCACAGACAATCACCACCATAGTCTTTTAGAAACATTAATACATCATAGCACAGACAATCACTACCATAGGCTTCTAGAAACATTAATACATCATAGCACAGACAATCACTAACATAGGCTTCTAGAAACATTAATACATCATAGCACAGAAAATCACCACCATAGTCTTCTAGAAACATTAATACATCATAGCACAGACAATCACTAACATAGGCTTCTAGAAACATTAATACATCATAGCACAGACAATCACTACCATAGTCTTCTAGAAACATTAATACATCATAGCGCAGACATTCACCACCATAGTCTTCTAGAAACATTAATATATCATAGCACAGACAATCACCACCATAGTCTTCTAGAAATATTAATACATCATAGCACAGACAATCACTACCATAGTCTTCTAGAAACATTAATATATCATAGCACAGACAATCACTACTATAGTCTTCTAGAAATATTAATACATCATAGCACAGACAATCACCACCATAGTGTTCTAGAAACATTAATACATCATAGCACAGACAATCACTACCATAGTCTTCTAGAAATATTAATACATCATAGCACAGACAATCACCACCATAGTCTTTTAGAAACATTAATACATCATAGCACAGACAATCACTACCATAGGCTTCTAGAAACATTAATACATCATAGCACAGACAATCACCACCATATTGTTCTAGATGTTCTAGAAACATTAATACATCATAGCACAGACAATCACTAACATAGGCTTCTAGAAACATTAATACATCATAGCACAGACAATCACCACCATAGTCTTCTAGAAACATTAATACATCATAGCACAGACAATCACTAACATAGGCTTCTAGAAACATTAATACATCATAGCACAGACAATCACTACCATAGTCTTCTAGAAACATTAATACATCATAGCGCAGACATTCACCACCATAGTCTTCTAAAAACATTAATACATCATAGCACAGACAATCACCACCATAGGCTTCTAGAAACATTAATACATCATAGCACAGACAATCACCACCAGTCTTCTAGAAACATTGATACATCATAGCACAGACAATCACTACGATAGGCTTCTAGAAACATTAATACATCTTAGCACAGACAATCACCACCATAGTGTTCTAGAAACATTAATACATCATAGCACAGACAATCACTAACATAGGCTTCTAGAAACATTAATACATCATAGAACAGACAATCACCACCATAGTGTTCTAGAAACATTAATATATCATAGCACAGACAATCACCACCATAGTCTTCTAGAAACATTAATACATCATAGCACAGACAATCACCACCATAGTCTTCTAGAAACATTAACACATCATAGCACAGACAATCACTAACATAGGCTTCTAGAAACATTAATACATCATAGCACAGACAATCACCACCATAGTGTTCTAGAAACATTAATACATCATAGCACAGACAATCACTAACATAGGCTTCTAGAAACATTAATACATCATAGCACAGACAATCACCACCATAGTCTTCTAGAAACATTAATACATCATAGCACAGACAATCACTAACATAGGCTTCTAGAAACATTAATACATCATAGCACAGACAATCACTACCATAGTCTTCTAGACACATTAATACATCATAGCACAGACAATCACCACCATAGTCTTCTAGAAACATTAATACATCATAGCACAGACAATCACCACCATAGGCTTCTAGAAACATTAATACATCATAGCACAGACAATCACCACCGTAGTCTTCTAGAAACATTAATACATCATAGCACAGACAATCACTACGATGGGCTTCTAGAAACATTAATACATCATAGCACAGACAATCACCACCATAGTGTTCTAGAAACATTAATACATCATAGCACAGACAATCACTAACATAGGCTTCTAGAAACATTAATACATCATAGCACAGACAATCACCACCATAGTGTTCAAGAAACATTAATACATCATAGCACAGACAATCACCACCATAGTCTTCTAGAAATAGTAATACATCATAGCACAGACAATCACTACCATAGTCTTCTAGAAACATTAATATATCATAGCACAGACAATCACCACCATAGTCTTCTAGAAATATTAATACATCATAGCACAGACAATCACCACCATAGTGTTCTAGAAACATTAATACATCATAGCACAGACAATCACTACCATAGGCTTCTAGAAACATTAATACATCATAGCACAGACAATCACTAACATAGGCTTCTAGAAACATTAATACATCATAGCACAGAAAATCACCACCATAGTCTTCTAGAAACATTAATACATCATAGCACAGACAATCACTAACATAGGCTTCTAGAAACATTAATACATCATAGCACAGACAATCACTACCATAGTCTTCTAGAAACATTAATACATCATAGCGCAGACATTCACCACCATAGTCTTCTAGAAACATTAATACATCATAGCACAGACAATCACCACCATAGGCTTCTAGAAACATTAATACATCATAGCACAGACAATCACCACCATAGTGTTCTAGAAACATTAATACATCATAGCACAGACAATCACTAACATAGGCTTCTAGAAACATTAATACATCATAGCACAGACAATCACCACCATAGTGTTCTAGAAACATTAATACATCAGAGCACAGACAATCACCACCATAGTCTTCTAGAAACATTAATACATCATAGCACAGACAATCACTAACATAGGCTTCTAGAAACATTAATACATCATAGCACAGACAATCACCACCATAGTGTTCTAGAAACATTAATACATCATAGCACAGACAATCACTAACATAGGCTTCTAGAAACATTAATACATCATAGCACAGACAATCACCACCATAGTGTTCTAGAAACATTAATACATCATAGCACAGACAATCACTAACATAGGCTTCTAGAAACATTAATACATCATAGCACAGACAATCACCACCATAGTCTTCTAGAAACATTAATACATCATAGCACAGACAATCACTAACATAGGCTTCTAGAAACATTAATACATCATAGCACAGACAATCACTAACATAGGCTTCTAGAAACATTAATACATCATAGCACAGACAATCACCACCATAGTGTTCTAGAAACATTAATACATCATAGCACAGACAATCACTAACATAGGCTTCTAGAAACATTAATACATCATAGCACAGACAATCACCACCATAGTCTTCTAGAAACATTAATACATCATAGCACAGACAATCACTAACATAGGCTTCTAGAAACATTAATACATCATAGCACAGACAATCACTACCATAGTCTTCTAGAAACATTAATACATCATAACACAGACAATCACCACCATAGTCTTCTAGAAACATTAATACATCATAGCACAGACAATCACCACCATAGGCTTCTAGAAACATTAATACATCATAGCACAGACAATCACCACCATAGTCTTCTAGAAACATTAATACATCATAGCACAGACAATCACTACGATGGGCTTCTAGAAACATTAATACATCATAGCACAGACAATCACCACCATAGTGTTCTAGAAACATTAATACATCATAGCACAGACAATCACTAACATAGGCTTCTAGAAACATTAATACATCATAGCACAGACAATCACCACCATAGTGTTCTAGAAACATTAATACATCATAGCACAGACAATCACCACCATAGTCTTCTAGAAACATTAATACATCATAGCACAGACAATCACCACCATAGTCTTCTAGAAATATTAATACATCATAGCACAGACAATCACTACCATAGTCTTCTAGAAACATTAATACATCATAGCACAGACAATCACCACCATAGTCTTTTAGAAACATTAATACATCATAGCACAGACAATCACTACCATAGGCTTCTAGAAACATTAATACATCATAGCACAGACAATCACTAACATAGGCTTCTAGAAACATTAATACATCATAGCACAGACAATCACTAACAAAGGCTTCTAGAAACATTAATACATCATAGCGCAGACATTCACCACCATAGTCTTCTAGAAACATTAATACATCATAGCACAGACAATCACCACCATAGGCTTCTAGAAACATTAATACATCATAGCACAGACAATCACCACCATTGTGTTCTAGAAACATTAATACATCATAGCACAGACAATCACTAACATAGGCTTCTAGAAACATTAATACATCATAGCACAGACAATCACCACCATAGTGTTCTAGAAACATTAATACATCATAGCACAGACAATCACCACCATAGTCTTCTAGAAACATTAATACATCATAGCACAGACAATCACCACCATAGTCTTCTAGAAACATTAATACATCATAGCACAGACAATCACTAACATAGGCTTCTAGAAACATTAATACATCATAGCACAGACAATCACCACCATAGTGTTCTAGAAACATTAATACATCATAGCACAGACAATCACTACCATAGTCTTCTAGAAACATTAATACATCATAGCACATACAATCACCACCATAGTCTTCTAGAAACACTAATACATCATAGCACAGACAATCACCACCATAAACTTCTAGAAACATTAATACATCATAGCACAGACAATCACCACCATTGTCTTCTAGAAACATTAATACATCATAGCACAGACAATCACTACGATAGGCTTCTAGAAACATTAATACATCATAGCACAGACAATCACCACCATAGTGTTCTAGAAACATTAATACATCATAGCACAGACAATCACTAACATAGGCTTCTAGAAACATTAATACATCATAGCACAGACAATCACCACCATAGTGTTCTAGAAACATTAATACATCATAGCACAGACAATCACCACCATAGTCTTCTAGAAACATTAATACATCATAGCACAGACAATCACCACCATAGTCTTCTAGAAACATTAATGCATCATAGCACAGACAATCACTAACATAGGCTTTTAGAAACATTAATACATCATAGCACAGACAATCACCACCATAGTGTTCTAGAAACATTAATACATCATAGCACAGACAATCACTAACATAGGCTTCTAGAAACATTAATACATCATAGCACAGACAATCACCACCATAGTGTTCTAGAAACATTAATACATCATAGCACAGACAATCACCACCATAGTCTTCTAGAAACATTAATACATCATAGGACAGACAATCACTACCATAGGCTTCTAGAAACATTAATACATCATACCACAGACAATCACTACCATAGGCTTCTAGAAACATTAATATATCATAGCACAGACAATCACTACCATAGTGTTCTAGAAACATTAATGCATCATAGCACAGACAATCATCACCATAGTCTTCTAGAAAAATTAATATATCAAAGCACAGACAATCACTAACATAGGCTTCTAGAAACATTAATACATCATAGCACAGACAATCACCACCATAGTGTTCTAGAAACATTGATACATCATAGCACAGACAATCACCACCATAGTCTTCTAGAAACATTAATACATCATAGCACAGACAATCACTACCATTGGCTTCTAGAAACATTAATACATCATAGCACAGACAATCACCACCATAGTCTTCTAGAAACATTAATATATCATAGCACAGACAATCACTAACATAGGCTTCTAGAAACATTAATACATCATAGCACAGACAGTCACCACCATAGTGTTCTAGAAACATTAATACATCATAGCACAGACAATCACTAACATAGGCTTCTAGAAACATTAATACATCATAGCACAGAAAATCACCACCATAGTCTTCTAGAAACATTAATACATCATAGCACAGACAATCACTAACATAGGCTTCTAGAAACATTAATACATCATAGCACAGACAATCACTACCATAGTCTTCTAGAAACATTAATACATCATAGCACATACAATCACCACCATAGTCTTCTAGAAACATTAATACATCATAGCACAGACAATCACCACCATAGACTTCTAGAAACATTAATACATCATAGCACAGACAATCACCACCATAGTCTTCTAGAAACATTAATACATCATAGCACAGACAATCACTACGATAGGCTTCTAGAAACATTAATACATCATAGCACAGACAATCACCACCATAGTGTTCTAGAAACATTAATACATCATAGCACAGACAATCACTAACACAGGCTTCTAGAAACATTAATACATCATAGCACAGACAATCACCACCATAGTGTTCTAGAAACATTAATACATCATAGCACAGACAATCACCACCATAGTCTTCTAGAAACATTAATACATCATAGCACAGACAATCACCACCATAGTCTTCTAGAAACATTAATGCATCATAGCACAGACAATCACTAACATAGGCTTTTAGAAACATTAATACATCATAGCACAGACAATCACCACCATAGTGTTCTAGAAACATTAATACATCATAGCACAGACAATCACTAACATAGGCTTCTAGAAACATTAATACATCATAGCACAGACAATCACCACCATAGTGTTCTAGAAACATTAATACATCATAGCACAGACAATCACCACCATAATCTTCTAGAAACATTAATACATCATAGGACAGACAATCACTACCATAGGCTTCTAGAAACATTAATACATCATACCACAGACAATCACTACCATAGGCTTCTAGAAACATTAATATATCATAGCACAGACAATCACTACCATAGTGTTCTAGAAACATTAATACATCATAGCACAGACAATCATCACCATAGTCTTCTAGAAAAATTAATATATCATAGCACAGACAATCACTAACATAGGCTTCTAGAAACATTAATACATCATAGCACAGACAATCACCACCATAGTGTTCTAGAAATATTGATACATCATAGCACAGACAATCACCACCATAGTCTTCTAGAAACATTAATACATCATAGCACAGACAATCACTACCATTGGCTTCTAGAAACATTAATACATCATAGCACAGACAATCACTACCATAGGCTTCTAGAAACATTAATATATCATAGCACAGACAATCACTACCATAGTGTTCTAGAAACATTAATACATCATAGCACAGACAATCACCACCATAGTCTTCTAGAAACATTAATATATCATAGCACAGACAATCACTAACATAGGTTTCTAGAAACATTAATACATCATAGCACAGACAATCACCACCATAGTGTTCTAGAAACATTAATACATCATAGCACAGACAATCACTACCATAGGCTTCTAGAAACATTAATATATCATAGCACAGACAATCACCACCATAGTCTTCTTGAAACATTAATATATCATAGCGCAGACAATCAACCCCATAGTCTTCTAGAAACATTAATACATCATATCACAGACAATCACTACCATAGGCTTCTAGAAACATTAATATATCATAGCACAGACAATCGCCACCATAGTCTTCTAGAAACATTAATACATCATAGCACAGACAATCACCAACATAGTCTTCTAGAAATATTATCTATTAATATATATATCATAGCACAGACAATCACCACCATAGGCTTCTAGAAATATTATGTATTAATATATCATAGCACAGACAATCGCCACCATAGGCTTCTAGAAATATTATCTATTGATATATCAGAGCACAGACAATCACCACCAATTGATGTATTGAAGTGGAACATGTACGACCCAATCATATATTTAAAAGTTTAAAAAGTCGATCCATTCCAGCGTCACGTCTGAATATATGCTTACATAGAACATTACTTAAATAATTCGCGTCAGTGTCCACAAACCTGCTTCTGTTGTCTGTGTTTATCTCAATGTTACACCAGTAAAAAGAATCATGGTTACACGCTCTGTTCGAATAGTAACAACAATCAAAATCAACTCGCCAAATATTAACAGGACTTGTGCCTTCTAACTCAGCTACAACAAAAATGTTTCTACATCAATTTAGCATACACTTACATAGTATTAACATTCATTAATTATTTAGTGACTTTCACATGTGTAATATATATGTACATTTAATTCTATCGCAAATAACAGAAGTTTTCAAAATTACAGTCAACAATTAATACTCGTGGAATCTACGACTTTCGTTGAAGAATCCATTTCTAGTTAATATGGACGATATTTATATTTATATTACTAACGCAAAGCTCAAAGACAGATTCAGTATTTAAACAGTGTGTCATAATAGAGAATGGCCAACGTTAGAAGGGACAAATCTTATTTTGGTAAAATTAAACACTGATTCTACCAACAAAGTTATGTGAAACTGATGACATTAACATGCTCCTGTTTTTGATTGACAGCATATTTGAAATGATGGTTTACATTTTGTGATTAATTTTCTGTATTTACATGAGAACACTGTAAGTATCAAGTGAGCAACAAGACAGATAATTACATCCTAAATATATTTGAACATACTCACTTACAAAACACAATGTTTACATTGTTACAGATATTTATATATACATATATAGAAAATCATATAAAAAGGTACAAACTACAAACCAAATGTCAAATATCACATCAAATTAACATCGACATTTATGTAATCTACTATTAGTTACCACAGTGTCTATAATAAGTCTGTTTGATTTGTCTACAATACCATGCTAATAGTTAACACAGTGTCTATAATAGGGTCTGTATGATTTGTCTACAATACCCTTCTAATAGTTAGCATAGTGTCTATGATAGGTATGTTTGATTTGTCTACAATACCATGCTAATAGTTAACACAGTGTCTATAATAGGGTCTGTATGATTTGTCTACAATACCCTTCTAATAGTTAGCAAAGTGTCTATAATATATCTGTTTGATTTGTCTACAATACCATTCTAATAGTTAGCATAGTGTCTATGATAGGTATGTTTGATTTGTCTACAATACCATACTAATAGTTAACACAGTGTCTATAATAGGGTCTGTACGATTTGTCTACAATACCCTTCTAATAGTGAGCAAAGTGTCTATAATATGTCTGTTTGATTTGTCTACAATACCATTCTAATAGTTAGCATAGTGTCTATGATAGGTATGTTTGATTTGTCTACAATACCGCTCTAATAGTTAACACAGTGTTTATAATAAGTCTGTTTGATTTGTCTACACTACCATTCTAATAGTTAGCAAAGTGTCTATAATAGGTCTGTTTGATTTGTCTACAATACCCTTCTAATAGTTAGCAAAGTGTCTATAATAGGTTTGTTTGATTTGTCTACAATACCATGCTAATAGTTAACACAGTGTCTATAATAGGTCTGTATGATTTGTCTACAATACCATGCTAATAGTTAACACAGTGTCTATAATAGGTCTGTTTGATTTGTCTACTATACCATTCTAATAGTTATCACAGTGTCTATGATAGATCTGTTTGATTTGTCTACAATACCCTTCTAAGAGTTAGCATAGTGACTATAATAGGTCTGTTTGATTTGTCTACAATACCATTATAATAGTTAACACAGGGACTATAATAGGTTTGTTTGATTTGTCTACAATGCCGTTCTAATAGTTAACAAAGTGACTATAACAGGTCTGTTTGATTTGTCTACAATACCCTTATAATAGTTAACACGGGGACTATAATATATCTGTTTGATTTGTCTACAATACTGTTATGATAGGTAACACAGTGACTATAATAGGTCTGTTTGATTTGTCTACAATACCGTTCCAATAGTTAACACAGTGTATTTGACAGGTCTGTTTGGTTGGATTACAATACCATTATAATAGTTATCACAATGGCTATGATAGATCTGGTTGATTTGTCTACAATATCCTTCTAATAGTTAGCACAGTGACTATAATAGGTCTGATTGATTCGTCTACAATACCGTTCTAATAGTTAACACAGTGACTATAATAGGTATGTTTGATTTGTCTACAATACCGTTCTGATAGTTAGCACAGAGATTATAATAGGTCTGTTTGATTGGTCTACAATACCGTTCTAATAATTAGCACAGTGACTATAGCAGGTCTGTTTCATTTGTCTACAAAACCCTTCTAATAGTTATAACAGTGTCTATGACAGGTCTGTTTGATTGGTCTGCAATACCGTTATAATAGTTAACACAGTGACTATAATAGGTATCTTTGATTTTTCTACAATATCGTTCTAATAGTTTGCACAGTGACTATAATAGGTCTGTTTGATTTGTCCACACAACCGTTCTGATTGTTAACACAGTGCATATGACAGGTCTGTTTGATTTGTCTACAATATCCTTCTAATAGTTAAAACAGTGTCTATAATAGGTCTGTCTGATTTGTCTACAATACCGTTCCAATAGTTAACACAGTGTATATGACAGGTCTGTTTGATTTGTCTACAATACCATTCTAATAGTTAACACAGGGACTATAATAGGTCTGTTTGATTTGTCCACTATACCATTGTAATAATTAACACAGGGACTATAATAGGTCTGTTTGATTTGTCTACAATACCATTATAATAGTTAACACAGGGACTATAATAGGTCTGTTTGATTTGTCCACTATACCATTGTAATAATTAACACAGGGACTATAATAGGTCTGTTTGATTTGTCTACAATACCGTTATGATAGTTAACACAGTGACTATGATAGTTCTGTTTGAATTGTCTACAATACCGTTCTCATAATTAACACAGTATATATGACAGGTCTGTTTGATAGGTCTACACTACCATTCTAATAGTTAACAGAGTGTCTATGACAGGCCTGTTTGATTCATCTACAATGCCTACCGTTCTAATAGTTAACACAGTGACTATAATAGGCATCTTTGATTTGTCAACAATACCGTTCTAATAGTTAGTATGGTGACTATAATAGGTCTATTTGATTGGTCTACAATATCGTTCTAATAGTTAACACAGTGACTATAGCAGATCTGTTTGATTTGTCTACCATATCCTTCTAATAGTTAACACAAGGACTATAATAGGTCTGGCTGATTTGTCTACAATAGCGTTCTAATAGTTAACACAGGGATTATAATAGATCTGTCTGATTTGTCTACAATACCATTCTAATAGTTAACACAGGGACTATACTAGGTCTGTTTGTTTTGTCTACAATACCCTTCTAATAGTTAACACAAGGACTGTAATATGTCAGTTTGATTTGTGTAAAATACCATTATAATAGTTAACACAGGGACTATATTAGGTCTGTTTTGATTTGTCTACTATACCATTCTAATAGTTAACAGGGGAACTATAATAGGTATGTTTGATTTGTCTACAATGCCATTCTAATAGTTAGCATAGTGTCTATGATAGGTCTGTTTGATTTGTCTACAATACGCTCTAATAGTTAACACAGTGTCTATAATAAGTCCGTTTGATTTGTCTACACTACCATTCTAATAGTTAGCAAAGTGTCTATAATAGGTCTGTTTGATTTGTCTACAATACCCTTCTAATAGTTAGCAAAGTGTCTATAATAGGTTTGTTTGATTTGTCTATAATACCATTCTAATAGTTAACACAGGGACTATAATAGGTCTGTTTGATTTGTCTACAATACCATGCTAATAGTTAACACAGTGTCTATAATAGGTCTGTTTGATTTGTCTACTATACCATTCTAATAGTTATCACAGTGTCTATGATAGATCTGTTTGATTTGTCTACAATACCCTTCTAAGAGTTAGCACAGTGACTATAACAGGTCTGTTTGATTTGTCTAAAATACCCTTATAATAGTTAACACGGGGACTATGATATGTCTGTTTGATTTGTCTACAATACCGTTATGATAGGTAACACAGTGACTATAATAGGTCTGTTTGATTTGTCTACAATACTGTTCTAATAGTTAACACAGTGTATATGACAGGTGTGTTTGGTTGGATTACAATACCATTATAATAGTTATCACAATGGCTATGATAGACCTGTTTGATTTGTCTACAATATCCTTCTAATAGTTAGCACAGTGACTATAATAGGTCTGATTGATTCGTCTACAATACCGTTCTAATAGTTAACACAGTGACTATAATAGGTCTGTTTGAATTGTCTACAATACCATTCTGATAGTCAACACATTGACTATAATAGGTCTGTTTGATTTGTCTACAATACTTTTCTGATAGTTAGCACAGAGATTATAATAGGTCTGTTTGATTGGTCTACAATAACATTCTAAAAATTAGCACAGTGACTATAGCAGGTCTGTTTCATTTGTCTACAATACCCTTCTAATAGTTAAAACAGTGTCTATGACAGGTCTGTTTGATTGGTCTACAATACCGTTATAATAGTTAACACAGTGACTATAATAGGTATCTTTGATTTTTCTACAATACCGTTCTAATAGTTAGTACAGTGACTATAATAGGTCTGTTTGATTTGTCCACACAACCGTTGTGATAGTTAACACAGTGCATATGAGAGGTCTGTTTGATTTGTCTACAATATCCTCCTAATAGTTAACACAGTGTCTATAATAGGTCTGTCTGATTTGTCTACAATACCGTTCCAATAGTTAACACAGTGTATATGACAGGTCTGTTTGATTTGTCTGCAATACCATTCTAATAGTTAACACAGGGACTACAATAGGCCTGTTTGATTTTTCCACTATACCATTGTAATAATTAACACAGGGACTATAATAGGTCTGTTTGATTTGCCTACAATACCATTATAATAGTTAATACAGTGACCATAGCAGGTCTGTTTGATCTGTGTACAATGCCGTTCTAATGGCTAACATAGGAACTATAATAGATTTGTTTGATTTTTCTACAATATTATTCTAATAGTTAACACAGGGACTATAATAGGTCTGTTTGATTTGTCTACAATACCGTTATGATAGTTAACACAGTGACTATGATAGTTCTGTTTGAATTGTCTACAATACCGTTCTCATAGTTAACACAGTATCTATGACAGATCTGATTGATAGGTCTACACTACCATTCTAATTGTTAATACAGTGTCTATGACAGGTCTGTTTGATTCATCTACAATGCCTACCGTTCTAATAGTTAACACAGTGACTATAATAGGCATCTTTGATTTGTCAACAATACCGTTCTAATAGTTAGTATTGTGACTATAATAGGTCTATTTGATTGGTCTACAATATCGTTCTAATAGTTAACACAGTGACTATAGCAGATCTGTTTGATTTGTCTACCATATCCTTCTAATAGTTAACACAGGGACTATAATAGGTCTGGCTGATTTGTCTACAATAGGGTTCTAATAGTTAACACAGGGACTATAATAGATCTGGCTGATTTGTCTACAATACCATTCTAATAGTTAACACAGGGACTATACTAGGTCTGTTTGTTTTGTCGACAATACCCTTCTAATAGTTAACACAAGACCATTATAATAGTTAACACAGGGACTATATTAGGTCTGTTTTGATTTGTCTACTATACCATTCTAATAGTTAACAGGGGAACTATAATAGGTATGCTTGATTTGTCTACAATGCCATTCTAATAGTTAACAAAGGGACTATAATAGGTTTGTTTCATCTGTCTACAATACCGTTCTGATAGTTAGCGCAGTGACCATAACAGGTCTGTTTGATTTGTCTACAATACCGTTCTAATAATTAATACAATGACCATAATAGGTCTGTTTGATTTGTTTACTATTCCGTTCTAATAGTTAATGCAGTGCCCATAATAGGTCTGTTTCATTTGTCTACAATACCGTTCTGATAGTTAACACAGGGACTGTAATAGGTCTGTTTCATTTGTCTACAATACCGTTCTAATAGTTAACGCAGTGACCATAATAGGTCTGTTTGATCTATCTACAATACCGTTCTGATAGTTAGTGCAGGGACCATAATAGGTCTGTTTGATTTGTCTACAATACCGTTCTAATAGTTAACATAATGACTATGTTAGGTCTTTTTGATTTGTCTATAATACCGTTCTAATAGCTAACGCAGTGACTATAAGATGGCTGTTTGACTTTTCTACAATACCGTTTAATAGTTAACACAGTCTCTATAATAGATCTGTTTGATTTGTGTACAATACCGTTCTAATAGTTAACACAGGTACTATAATAGGTCTGTCTGATTTTTCTACAATACCGTTCTAATAGTTAACACAGGGACTATAATAGGTCTGTTTGATTTGTCTACAATACCATTCTAATAGTTAACACAGGGACTATGCTAGATCTGTTTGATTTGTCTACAATACCGTTCTAATAGTTAACGCAGAGACTATAATAGGTCTGTTTGATTTGCCTACTATACCGTTCTAATAGTTAACGCAGCGACCATAACATTGTAGACAATGACTCTGTTGATCAACAATCACAATTGATACCTTACTAGATTTTTTTTTTTTCAAGATTTTTTCATTCATGAATCTTTATTCAAGAGCTCAGGCGCACATGTGCCGCACAAAAGCAAATAAACTAAATACAATTACATATAATAGAAAACAAGAAAAATAACTACAATTACATAAAAGCATGGGGGATAGTGAGTATGCATATTCAAAATAATACACTATTTTTTCTAGTAAACAATGATACATTAGTAAGTAATTCCGTTTGACAAAGATTGAAAAAAACCTATCAATTTGTTTTCATATGGGTTATTTATATAGTAATTTGGAATAAATTAATTTCGAATTTCAGCTACTTCTTTACACTGACAAATAAACAAATAGTGGAACTCATCGCCATTCATATCAGTTGTGCATTTACTGCAAAGTCTATTAGCTATAGATATATTTCTCCAGCGTCCAGTTTCGATCGGGAATTTTATATTGGATAATCGGAGTTTGGTAATAAACATTCTATGAATAGGTTTTAATCTTAATAAATAGGGTTCAATAATAAAATGACTTTTAAATGAGAAATATAATTATCCCCTTGACGTATTTGCCAGAACAGAATTCCATTTTTTGGATGAATTGTTCACGTCGGATCTGTTTGGCATACGTTTTCAGCCAATCAGCACTTACATACTGTTGATCAGAATACATAAAACTAAACCCAATGTCATCAACAGTCGATTTAGCAAATTCTATCCATTTGAAGCCTTGTGTTCCATTAATGTTCATAATAAATAACAAACGAGCTATCTTTGATTTTGATTTATTAGATGATATAAGCTTATTCCAAAAAAGTTAACATTCGACACTTTATATCTATAATGAGTGGAAAACGACCCAATTCACCATAAACCAAATAGTTTGGTGTAGTAGTTCCCACTCTAAGAATATTTTTGAGAAACTGAAGATGGACTTTTTCAATATTGATATTTTTTTCAAATCCATTTACTTTGCAAGCGAATAATAAAATGGGGGAGACTAAAGTATCAAAAATCTTTAATTGAAGGTCTAATGGAATTTTTATATTTCTTATCTTGTAGTAAACAGATTATAAAGCCTTTTGTGCTTGCTCTACAAGTTTTTTCTTCGCATTGAGGAAATTGTTATTGAAATTAAAAAGTATTCCCAAATAGTTGTATGATTCACAGATATCTAATTCCTTGCTATCAGACAAAAATCTTGCATTTTGAGTAACATTACTTTTTAAAAATATATTAACCACTTTTGTTTTTGCTATATTAACTTGTAATTTCCATGTATTACAATATTCCGAGAAAACATTCAACATTGTTTGCATACCATCATCATTTTCTGACATAA
This sequence comes from Bathymodiolus septemdierum, assembly GCA_963383655.1. Classification (NCBI taxonomy): domain Eukaryota; kingdom Metazoa; phylum Mollusca; class Bivalvia; order Mytilida; family Modiolidae; genus Bathymodiolus; species Bathymodiolus septemdierum. The sequence goes on along the minus strand of OY726517.1, from coordinate 2,519,829 downwards.
GAACAGTATCATCAGCAAATAACAAAAGAAATATCTTAAGATACATATCTAGTACTTCAAAGCTTACTTCATTAATTATATCTAATGACTTAACACCATTGTCTTCCAAATATTGCTCAATATCATTTATAAAAAGCGAAAAAAGGAAAGGGTTAATGTTTATGATTTGTCTAACACCTACATTACAGGCAAAATAATATGATTTTTGACCATTTTTGGAAACACAGGACTTTACAATTTGATAAAAACTTTTGATAACATTAAAACATTTTCCAGATATATTATTTTCTATTAATTTTTGCCATAAACCTACTCTCCATATTGTATCAAACGCTCTACCGAAGTCTATTAAGGTACAGAACAGTTTCTTCTTTATTGAAAGATATAAATGATTAAGACTATGCAAAATAAAAATATTGTCAGTAGTAGAGTGAGAATTTCTAAATCCAGCTGGTGCTGATGGTAATAAACCAATTTCATCTGATAAACTAGCCAATCTATTATTCAGTATGCCTGTGAATACTTTTCCTAAGCAACTCATTAAAGTGAATGCTCTATAGTTCTTAGGATATTTTGAGTTACCTTTGTTTTTGAAGATAGGTCCTATAACACCAACAGACCAACTTACAGGAACTACACCTTTATCAAAAATAAAGTTAAACAATTTAACATATATTGGAATCATAAAATACACAGTATTTTTTTAAAATATTCATTGGTAACATTGTCTATTCCACTAGATTTGTCATTGTGGAGATTTCTCCAAAATATATTCCCAATATGTCCTTTTCAGAAATAAATACAAATAGTTAATTTCTGCCCCTATTTCCTCACAGCGGACCAACAAAGTTAGGTAATCAAAAGCAACGAACGTCATTTTTTTCAGAATACAGAATTTACGACGTATCATTGTATTCTAATGCATATCTTAGAAAAACACACACAGAAAGATTAAAACTCAATAAACAAAGCATGCAATTAACTTAATTACAATGCGGTATTTATTTCAGGAGATAGAACAAAACATGTTCCAAAGCTGCATTATGAAATTAAAGTGAACAAATAGTAATATCGGAACGTCACCCATTTTCAACGGTCGTCTGTTGTCGACGATTTGTTTCACGCGATATAATCTTTCATTATTTTGATCGCTTCATTTGTTAGAGGTTATATTATGATGATGCAATTGCTTAAAATAATCGCAAGAAATCTGATCTAAAAATGTCATCTTTAAAGGTAAGAACTATGTGCCACGTTGGAAATCTCTTTTTTCGCAATTAATGTTTTCGTCACATTAAAAAAGCTTTAAAAGGGAATCTAGTGCATACCAGTTTTGATTTCATCATCTGCTATGATCTTGATAATGTAAATATTGCGATCATATCAATTCAGTAACTTATTAACATTGACCGTCGAAAACTGGTGACGTAGAACACATTATGTCTAAATTGGTATGTGTTGTTTTTCATGCCATCGTTTTGAAACGGAAAGAAAATACCGATATTATAATTAAGTAAATCATTCACAAACGATCCATGTTCTTGTAATGTTTGATATTAAAATAATAACCAACAATATCGCATGTATGGGCGTGTAAAACAGAACTATCTTACAGATCTAATCGATAGATTTAATTAGACAATAGTTGTCATTTTCATTTTTTTTAAACACTTTTTTTTAACCGTACTTAATTCTTAACGGCAAACAATGTGATGATATACTCCAGCACATTTCTACATTACAGCCATTACAAATCTATATAAAAATATCGTCAATGTGCGGGTTGAGACATATAGACTCTCCTTCAGTTGCCCGTGGGTACGATATTTCTCCACTCAAGAGAGTTAAATTAAAAATGTTAACCAAAAGCCGTCAGGGTAGTGGTTAGAATTTTAAATTTAACACTCGAGAGTGGAGAAATATCATAATCCACATGGGAAACTGAAGGAGAATTTGTTTCCCCCATTATTTAACATGAACTTTAATTCAAAATTTGAAATTAATGCGCTTGAAATTAATGCCGGGAAAGGCACGAGACATTTTAATCTTCTAGAGGATTACAGATTTTTCCACCACTGGTTCAGCGGAGTTAAAACACCGTTATAATGGGAGAAAAGTTCAATATTGCTTTTTTTAATAATATGGAAATATTTTGAGAAATGCAGTGAAGCAAAATGTTTAATGTGTAACGATTGTGGCTACGAAGCTGTGATTTGTTTTGTGTGGATGAACTGATAACATAGTAACTTCATCTACAAAATCATGGAAGATATCTACATATGTATTCCAGAAGATAAGTGGAGGATTGCTTTATATAAAACAAAAATTGTCAAATTTATGCATAGGCACGTGCCTACTTGACACTACGTTAGCTACGCCCCTGATTAGATGGATAAACCTATGTGCTAAACTGATGAAGACTATTATTTGTGGGCGGGTATTTTTTACGTGGTCACCAATAAATACACCAATTTGAAATCATATTTCAGTATCCCGGAATTAAATATCTAATCAATAATTGGGGGCATATGAAAACAATATTTAGGATTAAGTTGTGTTTATTATATATTTATTTTATATAACTGTTAATATTGGTTACATGCCGACATACCATTGTTTTATACGGCAAAGATAGGAAATAGCGTGCTTCTCAAACCTCGAAGCGTCATAGAAGCACTTGTAATATTTGAAGATTTTTCCGTCGTTTCTTTAGAAATTTAACACCTCCGCAGTCGCGCACCAAACAATACTTTAACGGTATTTGTGTTTCATTAATTTTAATAATCTGTTAAAATATTTATTTGGTGCACGACTGCGGAGGTGCTTAATTTCTTCAAATACCGTCGAAATATCTGCAAAATTTAACGAAATGCAGAAGATAAATGACGTACATGACGCCCCAATGACGTCAAAAACGTACCGATTTTGTTGGAAACAAGTTTTAACATCAAAAGTATGATGTTGTCTAAAAATTAAAACACATCTACTTTTGATCAAGTATTTTCTAAAATTCATTAAATATGATGCCATATAAGGCCTTATAGCCCCGAGTCCTTTATAAACCTTACTAGCTTCCGATAAGCGAATTCGGTTAGTTTCGTTTTTGAATCAGTTGTATATCTTTCTGGTAGAATGAAATTCTTGTCTTTTATGTTTACATATTTCGTCAAACCATGGGCGATTTACAGACTTGTTTGGTTTTGTCGATCGAAAAGTTCCAAAAGTTTCTTTGCAGTATTATCAAAAATGTCACTATTAAATTGATATTTTCCATATCGACTTCATTACTCGTGTTTTCAAGATTACTCAATTCATCAACCATATAATTTATTTCTGTAAATCTTTCGTCTACTATAACACGATGAACGAAATCGTCGCTAATTAGCTATAACAATGTCTAGTACAATAACAGTATCATCGAGTCTTATCGTTTTAAAATGATAGTTAATTACTTGATTTCGAACAAAAACTTTACTTTTTCATCATACTCTCCTGATTTTACAATTTAATTTGTGTATGCACATATATATCATTTCTAATACATCTAGTTCGGTTAAGTAACACAGGACATGTATTTGTACAACAATATACAGCTGGGTTTAACATCATAACTATTTTGATGTTTGTGGCTCTAAATATTCGGTTGAAAATCACAACAACTAATATAACAATATTATGATGATGTACACAACATAAACTGATTATTTCTACCAAGTGATGGTTTACATTATATGATTAATTTTCTGTATTTACAAATGTATGTAAGAATCAAGTGAACAACAAGACAGATAAGTACATCCTAAATATACTTGAATATAATCAACTACAAAACATATACATATACAGGAACAACACGATATAAATATGATTTATTGTATATTCATGGTCGACATTATGAAAAGTTTGAAGATACCAAAGAGAATCTGTATATCGAAGACGAACAGACATTACAATGACCACAGAAAACAGACAAAAGAACCAACAACAATCTACAAAACATTACACATACAACTAAAGATCGAGTAACACGAATCCTACTAAAAACAGGGGTTGTAGAGGTAGATAGGAATATGTACCATCATAAACAGAATAATGGTTTCTTAGCTCTTTATTCGTGATACATAAATGTCCATCGGTAAGAGAAATATAAAGTCAAATAATAATAAAAACTGAAGATGTTGACTTCACCATGACAAATACAAAATACCAATAAAAATGAATTTTAATTAAATAACAAGGGTTAAAGAAAACTTTATACAATATTCTGAGGGAGACTACATTTCGTGCATGACGTCACGTTATTTTCATTTTGTCGTTCATTCAACGATCCCACGTTACTGAGTTTTCTCTCTCATTCCAATGATATGACGTCATGACTAAATACTTCGGTAGAGGACGTCTCGTGCAACGTCGCGCCATTCTTTGATCACCACAGTGTGGTGATGCAACATCTTGTATCATGCACTTTGCATCAGATCGTTAATTTCAACGGAAAACGTACATAACGTTAGATAAAATATTTTCTGTAACAACTAGTGACAATCTTGACATTATAATGCATTTCTGTCTTAATAACAAGTTGTAAGCTATATAATACATTAGTCTGACAATGTCCAATAAACATCTCCATTTAATACCTCTTCAGCGGTTGGAATGGTATTGTAAGCGAAGGTACCTCGCCTCCAAGTGCTACACATGCTGGATTTTCCCTTGCTTTGACTTTCAATGGATCAAATCCACTTTCCATTTCCCAAACAAGGAACTTTTACAAATGAATTAACGCTGTTCCAGATTTCTTTACTGGTCTGTGGAAAAACAATATTCTTGTAAACAAGCGTACAATACTTACACAAGCTAGCATAAGCCACACATAAAGGAGAAATCCCCTCGCCTGCAATTCGCGTTGACAATCCACTAGGGAATAAGTGCCCCTTGAACTATAGACGAAGACACTTCAAACCTATCATGTAAATAGTTAGAAAACATATTGTCAAAAATTAAAGCAACATTAACACATACTTTATTATCAATAGAAATTATTTCAAAATAGTCACATTAAGACTTAGAATACAAGCAATATATTATTCATCTAATTCCAAAGCAAATACATGCCAAATATAAGTTTACTTTCCCTTTTGCTACTTTCATTTTGTCGCAATCTTTAACCCTTTCCACATTTGCTGATTTTTCTATCGAATCAATGCGATCTTCTAAGCTGTCAGTATCAGTATTCCACTCCCTTTTCCTCTTTCTGTTTTCTTCATTAGAGGTACCGCTACCACTTGTACCACTTGTACTGGGAACCTGGAAAATATAAGGTAATTTAATGCATACATATTCCACTTTCTGTCAAGATCAATAGATCACAAGTAATTGTTAAAATTAAACAATCTATTTCAAATTCATACATGTTATCATAAAAGGGGCAATATCTGCCAAAATCGTAAATGTTTGTTACCCATAAAGACTATCAGATATGATTGATGCCTTAATGAAACGTGTTTCTGTAACTTATAATTGTTATGAAATGTACGTGCATCGGGGGAAAAAGGTGCAACTGCTCGTGTTTTGAGATCGATCAAGAAATGGACGCCATCTTATTAATTATCGGCGTTAATTACGGTGTTTGCCGAATCGTCATTAAATCAGTACAACAATGCACTTATTTCTTATTTTCTGTGAATCTGCTTTTAGTCGGCGTTAATTGCGGGCAAAAAACCATGCAAGCTTGCAGTTAATAAGCGACAAAATACAAATTATTCATTCTTACCTGTCACCAGTAAGATCAGTTGCATTCGGAGAAAGCGAGATCAAATTATTTGGTTGCAAGGAAATAATAAATGGATGGTAATTTTCGTTCTCAAAAGGCGGAAATTGGTACGATAAGCTGTTTAATGTGAAATATTTACCTTTATTTCATCATTTTAAAGCTATTTACCAATTTCTAAAACATATATTTTATTTGGTCAAAATCGTAGTTAATGCATCTTTAAGCAAATAAATGAACTAAGTCACCCACGTGTAAAGAAGAAATCCACCTCACCCCATTAGTCAAATGCATCAATCTGTTTGGTAAATATTGTCCTTAAATGTTCTCAAGTTATACTGTATGTATTACACATTATACATTTGATATGAATATCAATTAAAATATAAGAAAGCTCACACAGTATATACATCTAATCCTGAAATAACATATCATATATGGTGTCTTCATGCTTCATACATGATTATAATAAACACGTTTCAAAAAAGGTAGTTATGGATACTAATAGTTAACACAGGTAATATAATAGGTCTGTTTGATTTGTCTACAATACCGTTCTAATAGTTAATGCAGTAACCATAAAAGGTCTGTTTGATTTGTCTACAATACTTTTCTAATAGTTAACACAGGGATTATAATAGGTCTGTTTGATTTGTCTACAATACCGTTCTAATAGTTAATGCAGTAACCATAAAAGGTCTGTTTGATTTGTCTACAATACTTTTCTAATAGTTAACACAGGGATTATAATAGGTCTGTTTGATTTGTCTACAATACCGTTCTAATAGTTAATGCAGTAACCATAAAAGGTCTGTTTGATTTGTCTACAATACCGTTCTATTAGTTAACGCAGTGACCATAATAGGTGTGTTTGATTTGTCTACTATACCGTTCTAATAGTTAGCGCAGTGACCATAATTGTTCTGTTTGATTTGTCCACAGTACCGTTCTAATAATTAACACAATGACTATAATAGGTATGTTTGATTTGTCTACAACACCGTTCTAATAGTTAACACAGGGATTATAATAGGTATGTTTGATATTTCTACTATACCATTATAATAGTTAACAAAGGGACTATACAAGTTCTGTTTGATTTGTTTACATTGCCGTTCTAATAGTTAACACAGGGACTATGATAGGTCTGTTTGATTTGTCTACAATTTCCTTCTAATAGTTAAAACAGGGACTATGATAAGTCTGTTTGAATTGTCTACAATACCCTTCTAATTGCTAACACAGGGACTATAATAGGTCTGTTTGACTTGTCTACTATAGCCTTCTTTTAGTTAACCAATGGACTATAATAAGTCTGTTTGATTTTCTTACAATACCCTTCTAATAGTTAAAACAGTATTTGTGATAGGTCTGTTTGATTTGTCTACAATACCGTTCTAATAGTTCATAGAGGGACATTAGTAGGTCGGTTTGATTTGTCTACAATACCCTTGTAATAGTTAGCACATGGACTATAATAGGTCTGTTTGATTGGTGTACAATACTTTTCTAATAGTTAATGCAGTGACTATGATAGGTCTACTTGTTTGTTTACTATTCCCTTCTATTTGTTAGCACATGGACTATACTAGGTCTGTTTGATTTGTCAATATTACCCTTCTAATAGTTAACTAATATACTATTATATATCAGTTTGATTTGTCTACAATACCCTTCTAATAGTTCACACAGGGAGTATAATAGGTGTGTTTGATTTGTCTACAATACCGTTCTAATAGCTAACACTGTCTATTATAGGTATGTTTGATTTGTCTACAATACCATTATAATAGTTAACACATGGACTATTATTGGTATGTTTGATTTGTCTACAATACCCTTCTAATAGTTCACACAGGGAGTATACTATGTTTGTTTGATTTGTATACAATACCGTTCTAATAGTTATCACAGTATCTATAATATGTCTGTTTGATTTGTCTACAATACGGTTCAAATAGATAACATAGTGTCTATGAAAAGTCTATTTGATTTGTCTACAATTCTGTTCTAATAGTTAACAGACTGTCTATGATAGGTTTGATTGATTTGCCCGCAATACCGTTCTAATAGTTAAGACAGTGTCTATGATAGATTTGCTTGATTTGTCTACAATACTATTTTAAGACTTAGCACAGTGTTTTTGATAGGTCTGTTTGATTTGTCTACAATACCATACTAAATATATGTATGTCATTGTACCAACATTATAATGAGGAACATATGGTGAAAGAATATGAATTAATTGTAACTCGATGCTACGTTTTATTTAGCATACAGCATTGTTACTGTTGTCTGTACAATGTCAAACAGAGGTAAGGTTAAACAATTTGATGAAGCTTAAGTAAAAGTAAAAGTTAACATTGATAAATATTGCAACATACTAATTTAAATATATCAATATAAATATGTTAATCTTACATTTTTAATTAAGTATCCAATTAATCTACTAGTCCATCAAGTATAATAAAATATGGAGTAATGTTGAAGGATGATGATCTACAATTAAACACATCAAACTAAAATATGTGTCCTAGTTTGTAAATAGTACAAACAAAAGTATGTGAAGATAACCCTGTTAACGGGTAGATTTTAAGTTTAGGAAATATCAAACAAGATGAAACTAAACCCTACCAGGTTTGTTTATCAACACATGATATTGTAAACAAAGATAAGGACAGAATAAAGAGGCGTACTTTCATATCAGGGGAGATAAATCTTTGTAGGTGCCTGACAGCTGACTAACAAGTTAGATTGTACTTGTTGTAGACAATGACTCTGTTGATCAACAATCACAATTGTTAAATTACTAGATTTATTTTTAATTAGTTATAGCAATGTCTAATACAATAACAGTATCATCAAGTCTTATCATCTTAAAATGTGAGTATACATATTCGAAATAATACACTCATTTTTTCTATTAAACAATGATACATTAGTAAGTAATTCTGTGTGAAAAAGATTGAAAAAACTATGATTTTGTTTTCATTTGGGTTATTTGTATAATGATTTGGAATAAATTAATTTCAAATTTCAACTACTTCTTTACACTGACAAATACACAAATAGTGAAACTCATCGCCAACCATACCAATTGTGCATTTACTGCAAAGTCTATTAGCTATTGGTATATTTCTCCAGCGTCCAGTTTCGATCGGGAATTTTATATTGGATAATCGGAGTTTGGTAATAAACATTCTATGAATAGGTTTTAATCTTAATAAATAGGGTTCAATGATAAAATGACTTTTAAATGACAGATATAATTATCTCCTTGACGTATTTGCCAGAACAGAATTCCATTTTTTGGATGAATTGATCACGTAGGATCTCTTTGGCACACGTTTTTAGCCAATAAGGGTAATAACAAAATTACCGAACTCCGAACAATCTTACAAAGGGAAAGTCAAAACTCATAAGTATGTAAACAGACAAAATCAGTCAACAACCGGAAAACTGTGAAAACCGTGATGACCCTGACTTGGTACAGTCATTTCTAAAGAAATGGTGGGTTGAATCAGATTTTAAAGCGCCAAACCTCCCCCTTTCATTATGGCTCAAAGTTTCCGGCTGTTACTATAACAGTATTTATAACAATACTTGAACAAAACAGGTAAAACAGTTGTCAAAGCAGCACCCAAACTCAGTGAAGTAAATGTCAAAGACACTTTTACGTCACACATTGATAAACAAATATTTTTGACATTTTTATTGACACCTTATCTTTATACATTTTCACTATATGAAAATCCAATCAACACTTTCATTCTGTTGATCAGAATACATAAAACTAAGCCCAATTTCATCAAAAGTCGATTTAACAAATTCTATCCATTTGAAACCTTGTGTTCCATTAATGTTCATAATATATAATAAACGAGCTATCTTCGACGATAATTTATTAGATGATATGAACTTATTCCAAAAAGTTAACATTCGACATTTTATATCTATAATGAGTGAAAAACGACCGAATTCAGCAACAGACCAACTTACAGGAACTACAACTTTATCAAAAATAAAGTTAAACAATTTAAAATATACTGGAATCATCAAATGCACATTATGTTTTTAATATTCATTGGTAACATTGTCTACTCCACTAGATTTGTCATTGCGTATAATCAAAATAACATTTTCAATTTCAGCTTGAGATATAGGAGCATTTAATACATCATCATGGTTATTTTCGTTCAAATTAATTACCATTTCAATATCGTCGTGTTCAATTTCATTCATTTCTTTGAAGTAGATATAAAGTTCGTCCAAAGACACATCAACTGATTGTCTACTCTTTTCTGAACAACCATTCAATATATTCAAGAATTTTTTAGGATCTGATTTAGCAGAGTTGCGGATGTCGCAAGTAATCTTATCTTGATACTTCTCAAACTTTCATTCATTGCAAATTTATAATCCTTACTAGCTTCCGATAAGTAAATTCGGTCTGTTTCGTTTTTGAATCGGTTGTATATCTTTCTGGCAGAATGAAACTCTTGTCTTTTATGTTTACATATTTCGTCAAGCCATGGCCGATTTACAGACTTGTTTAATTTTGTCGGTCGAAAAGTTCCAAAAGAGTTCTTTTCAGTATTATCAAAAAGGTCACTATTAAATTGATATTTTCCATATCGACTTCGCTACTCGTGTTTTCAAGATTACTCAATTCATCAACCATGCAATGTATTTCTGTAAATTTTTCGTCTTCTATAACACGATGAACGAAATCGTCGCTAATTAGTTATAGCAATGTCTACTACAATAACACTATCATAAAATAAAGTCTTATCATCTTAAAATGATAGTTAATTACTTGATTTCGAACAAAAACTTTACTTTTTCATCATATTCTCTTGATTTTATAATTTAATTTGTGTATGTACATATATATCATTTCTAATACATCTAGTTCATTTAAGTAGCAAAGATCATGTATTTGTACATCAATATACAGCTGGGTTTAACATCATAACTATTTTGATTTTTGTGGCTGTAAATATTCGGTTGAAAATCACAACAACTAATATAACAAGATGATGATGATGTACACAACATAAACTGATTATCTCTACCAAGTGATGATTTACATTATGTGATTCATTTTCTGTATTTACAGGTATGTGTAAGTATCAAGTGAACAACAAGGCAGATAAGTACATCCTAAATATACTTGAATATAATGAACTACAAAACATATACATATACAGGAACAACACGATATAAATATGATTTATTGTATATTCATGGTCGACATTATGAAAAGTTTGAAGATACCAAAGGGGTAATCAGAATATGTATATCGAAGACGAACAGACAATACAATGACCACAGAAAACAGACAAAAGAACCAACAACAATCTACAAAACATTACACATACAACTAAAGATCCAGTAACACGAATCCTACTAAAAACAGATGTTGTAGAGGTAGATAGGAATGTGTACCATTATAAGCAGAATAATAGTATCTTAGCTCTTTATTCGTGATACATAAATGTCCATCGATAAAAGAATGATAAAGTCAAATAATAATAAAAACTGAAGATGTTGATTTCACCACGACAAACACAGAATACCAATCAAAATGAATTTTAAACAAATAACAAGGGTTAAAGAAAAATGTATACAATATTCTGAGGGAGACTACATTTCGTGCATGAGGTCACGTTATTTTCATTTTGTCGTTCATTCAACGATGCCACGTTACTGTGTTTTCTCTGACATTCCAAAGATATGACGTCATGACTAAATACTTCGGCAGAGAACGTCTCGTGCAACGTCGCGGCATTCTTTGATCAAGATCTTGTATCAGACACTTTGCATCAAATTGTTAATTTCAAAGGAAAACGTACAGAACGTTAGATAAAATATTTTATGTAACAACTAGTGACAATCTTGACATTATAATGTATTTCTTATTAATTATATATAAATATTGTAATACAATCTGAATAAAAGTCAGAGAATACTAGACAAATTAATTGTATTTAAATATTGTAATACAATCTGAATAACAGTCATATAATACTAGGCACATTAATTATATATAAATATTGTAATACAATCTGAACAAAAGTCAGAGAATACTAGGCAAATTAATTATATATAAATAGTGTAATACAATCTGAATAAAAGTCAGGGAACACTAGACAAATTAATTATATATAAATATTGTAATACAATCTGAATAACAGTCAGAGAATACCAGACGAATCAATTATATATACATATTGTAATGCAATCTGCCCATATCCTCAGCGTTTATCATCTTCTTGCATTCAGCTCATGTTTAGTATTGGGAAATAAACACCTCTGCAAGAGTGGACTGAATGTAAGATAATATCAAACCACAAAATATCAAAATGTGGACAAGATATACACACACCAAACACATGCTTCACATTTTGATACACATCAACGACAAGTTGGGAGGGATAGGGCGGGTAAGAAATGTCTAAGTCATCAATAACCATATGGTAGTCATGAATCGTATAAGACAACAGTCAGCCTAATCTATTATTACCATTAAACCTCTAACATGGATGCTGAAATAATGAGAAAGTGTCACATGTACTTCCGCCCAAGATATAAACCAATGAGGTTATGCCCATATCCTCAGTGCTTAGCATCTTCCTGCATTCGGCTCATGTTTAGTTTTGGGAATTAAACACTCTGCTGTTTCCGAAAAGGGATCTCCGGATTCTATGCCTACTGGCCACAGGCCATGTGGGCCGTTGTATGTCATAAAACATTATTCCCATAACTCAAAATAAATATTCTAATTGACATTTATATTTTTTAATAACATGTTGTAAGCTCTATAATACATTAGTCTGACAATGTACAATAAGCATCTCCATGTAATACCTCTTCAGCGGTTGGAATGGTATTGTAAGCGAAGGTACCTCGCCTCCAAGTGCTACACATGCTGGATTTTCCCTTGCTTTGACTTTCAATGGATCAAATCCACTTTCCATTTCCCAAACAAGGAACTTTTACAAATGAATTAACGCTGTTCCAGATTTCTTTACTGGTCTGTGGAAAAACAATATTCTTGTAAACAAGCGTACAATACTTACACAAGCTAGCATAAGCCACACATAAAGGAGAAATCCCCTCGCCTACAATTCGCGTGGACAATCCACTAGGGAATAAGTGTCCCTTGAACTGTAGATGAAGACACTTCAAACCTATCATGTAAAAATTAGAAAACATATTGTGAAAAATTTAAGCAACATTAACACATAGTTTATTATCAATATAAATTATTTCAAAATAGTCACATTAAGATTTAGAATACAAGCAATATATTATTCATCTAATTCCAAAACAAATACATGCCAAATATAAGTTTACTTTCCCTTTTGCTACTTTCATTTTGTCACAATCTTTGACCCTTTCCACCTTTGCTGATTTTTCTATCGAATCAATACGATCTTCTAAGCTGTCAGTATCAGTATGCCTCTCCCTTTTCCTCTTTCTGTTTTCTTCATTAGAGGTACCGCTACCACTTGTACCACTTGTACTGGGAGCCTGGAAAATATAAGGTAATTTAATGCATACATATGCCACTTTCTGTCAAGATCAATATATCACAAGTAATTGTTAAAATTAAACAATCTATTTCAAATTCATACATGTTATCATAAAGGGGCATTATCTGCCAAAATCGTCAATTTTTGTTACCCATAAAAACTATCAGATATGATTGATTCCTTAATAAAACGTGTTTCTGTAACTTATAATTGTTATGAAATGTATGTGCATCGGGGGAAATTACGGGCAAAGAACCATGCAAGCTTGCAGTTAATAAGCGACAAAATACAAATTATTAGTTTTGTCCTGTCACCAGTAAGGTCAGTTGCATACGGAGAAAGCGAGGTCAAATTATTTGGTTGCAAGGAAATAATAAATCGATGGTAATTTACGTTCTCAAAAGGCGAAAATTGGTACGATAAGCTGATTAATGTGAAATATTTACCTTTATTTCATCATTTTAAAGCTATTTACCAATTCCCAAAATATATATTTCTTTTGGTGAAAATCTTAGTTAATGCCTCTTAAAGCAAATGATTGAACTAAGTCACCCACGTGTACAGAAGAAATCCACCTCGCCCCATTAGTCAAATGCATCAATCTGTTTGGTAAATATTGTCCTTAAATGTTCTCAAGTTATAATGTATGTATTACACATTATACATTTGATATGAATATCAATTAAAATATAAGAAAGTTCACGCAGTAAATATACATCTAATCCTGAAATAACATATCATATATGGTGTCTTCATGTTTCATACATTATTCTAATAAACACGCTTCAAAAAAGGTAGTTATGGATACTAATAGTTAACACAGGTAATGTAATAGGTCTGTTTGATTTGTCTACAATACTTTTCTAATAGTTAACACAGGGATTATAATAGGTCTGTTTGATTTGTCTACAATACCGTTGTAATAGTTGATGCAGTAACCATAATAGGTCTGCTTGATTTGTCTACAATACCGTTCTATTAGTTAATGCAGTGACCATAATAGGTGTGTTTGATTTGTCTACTACACCGTTCTAATAGTTAGCGCAGTGACCATAATAGGTCTGTTTGATTTGTCCACAATGCCGTTCTAATAGTTAACACAGGGATTAAAATAGGTATATTTGATATTTCTACTATACCATTATAATAGTTAACACAGGGACTATACAAGTTCTGTTTGATTTGTCTACAATTTCCTTCTAATAGTTAAAACAGGGACTATAATAAGTCTGTTTGAATTGTCTACAATACCCTTCTATTTGCTAACACAGGGACTATAATAGGTCTGTTTGACTTGTCTACTATACCCTTCTATTAATAAACCAAGGGACTATAATAGGTCTGTTTGATTTTCCTACAATACCCTTCTAATAGTTAATGCAGTATCTGTGATAGGTCTGTTTGATTTGTCTACAATACCCTTGTAATAGTTAACACATGGACTATAATAGGTCTGTTTGATTGGTGTACAATACTGTTCTAATAGTTAATGCAGTGACTATGATAGGTCTACTTGTTTGTTTACTATTCCCTTCTATTTGTTAGCACATGGACTTTAATAGGTCTGTTTGATTTGTCAATAATAGCCTTCTATTAGTTAACACAGAGACTATTATATATTCGTTTGATTTGTCTACAATACCTTTCTAATAGTTCACACAGGGAGTATAATATGTTTGTTTGATTTGTCTACAATAAAATTCTAATAGTTAACACAGTGACTATCATAGGTCTGTTTGATTTGTCTACAATACCATTCTAATAGTTAACACAGGGACTATAATAGGTCTGTTTCATTTGTCTACAATACCGTTCTAATAGTTAACACAGTGACTATAATTGGTCTGTTTAATTTTTCTACAATACCATTCTAATAGTTAACCCAGGGAGTAACATAGGTCTGTCTTATTTGTCCACAATACCGTTCTAATAGATAACAGATTGACTGTAATAGGTCTGTTTGATTTGTCTACAATGTCGTTCTAATAGTTTGTACATTGACTATAATAGGTATGTTTAATTTGTCTAAAATACCGTTCTAATAGTTAACACAGTGACAGTACTATTTCTTTTTGATTTGTTTACAATACCGTTCTAATAGTTAAAACAGTGTCTATGATATGTTTGTTTGATTTGTCTACAATACTGTTCTAATAGTTAGCACAGTGACTATAATAGGTCTGTTTGACTTGTCTACAATACAGTTATAATAGTTAACACAGTGATTATAATAGGTCTGTTTGATTTGTCTATTAAGCCTATCTAATAGTTAAAACAGTGATTATAATGGGTCTGTTTGATTTGTCTACAATACCGTTCTAATATTTAAAACATTATCTATGATAGGTGTGTTTGATTTGTTTACAATACAGTTCTAATTGTTTGCACAGTGACTATAATAGGTCTGCATTATTTGTATACAATACCGTTCTAATAGTTAGCACAGTATCTATAATGTGTCTTTTTGATTTGTCTACAAATAGATAACATATTGTCTATGAAAGGTCTATTTGATTTGTCTACAATGCTGTTCTAATAGATAACAGACTGTCTATGATAGGTTTGATTGATTTGCCCACAATACTGTTCTAATAGTTAGCACAGTGTCTATGATAGATTTGCTTGATTTGTTTACAATACTATTCTAAGACTTAGCACAGTGTTTTTGATAGGTCTGTTTGATTTTTCTACAATACCGTTCTAATAGGTAACACAGTGTCTATGATAGGTCTGTTTGATTTGTCTACAATACTGTTCTAATAGTTAGCATAGTGACTATAATAGGTCTGTTTGACTTGTCTACAATACCATTATAATAGTTAACCCAGTGACTATAATAGGTATGTTTAATTTGTTTAAAATACCGTTCTAATAGTTAACACGGTGACAATACTATGTCTTTTTGATTTGTCTACAATACCGTTCTAATAGTTAAAAAAGTGTCTATGATATGTTTGTTTGATTTGTCTACAATACTGTTCTAATAGTTAGCATGGTGACTATAATAGGTCTGTTTGACTTGTCTACAATACCATTATAATAGTAAACACAGTGACTATAATAGGTATGTTTGATTTGTCTACTATACCGTTCTAATAGTTAAGACAGCGACTATCCTACGTGTTTTTGATTTGTCTACAATATCGTTCTAATAGTTTGTACATTGACTATAATAGGTATGTTTAATTTGTCTAAAATACCGTTCTAATAGTTAACACAGTGACAATACTATGTCTTTTTCATTTGTCTACAATACCGTTCTAATAGTTAACACAGTATCTATGATAGGTCTGTTTAATTGGTCTACACTACCGTTCTAAAAGTTAGCATAGTGACTATAATAGGTCTGTTTGACTTGTTTACAATACAGTTATAATAGTTAACACAGTGACTATAATAGGTCTGCTTGACTTGTCTATTAAGCCTATCTAATAGTTAACAAAGTGACAATACTAGGTCTTTTTGATTTGTCTACAATACCGTTCTAATATTTAATACAGTGTCTATGATATGTCTGCTTGATTGTCTACAATACCATTCTAATAGTTAAGATAGTGTCTATGATAGGTCTGTTTGATTTGTCTACAATACCGTTCTAATATTTAATACAGTGTCTATGATATGTCTGTTTGATTGTCTACAATACCGTTCTAATAGTTAAGATAGTGACTATAATAGGTTTGTTTGACTTCTCTACAATACAGTTATAATAGTTAACACAGTGACTATAATAGGTATAGGTCTGTTTGATTTGTCTATTAAACCGATCTAATAGTTAGCACACTGACAATAATAGGTCTGTGTTATTTGTTTACAATACCGTTCTAATAATTAGCATAGTGATTTTAATAGGTCTTTTTGACTTGTCTACGATACCGTTCTAATAGTTAACACAGTGACTATAATGGGTCTGTTTGATTTTTCTACAATACCATTCTAATAGTTAACACAGGGACTAACATAGGTCTGTCTTATTTGTCCACAATACCGTTCTAATAGTTTGTACATTGACTATAATAGGTATGTTTAATTTGTCTAAAATACCGTTCTAATAGTTAACACAGTGACAATACTATGTCTTTTTGATTTGTCTACAATACAGTTATAATAGTTAACACAGTGACTATAATAGATATGTTTAATTTGTCTTAAATACCGTCCTAATAGTTAACACAGTGACAATACTATGTCTTTTTGATTTGTCTACAATACCGTTCTAATAGTTAAAACAGTGTCTATGATATGTTTGTTTGATTTGTCTACAATACTGTTCTAATAGTTAGCATATTGACTATAATAGGTCTGTTTGACCTGTCTACAATACCATTATAATAGTTAACACAGTGACTATAATAGGTATATTTGATCTGTCTACAATACCGTTCTAATAGTTAACACAGTATATATGATAAGCTTGTTTAATTTGGCTCCAATACCGTTCTAATAGTTTGTACAGTGACTATACTAGATATGTTTGATTTATCTACTATACCGTTCTAATAGTTAGCAAAGTGTCTATGATAGGTCTGTTTGATTTGTCTACAATACTCTTCTAATAGTTAACACAGTGTCTATGATATGTTTGTTTGATTTGTCTACTATACCGTTCTAATAGTTAGCAAAGTGTCTATGATAGGTCTGTTTGACTTGTCTACAATACCGTTCTAATAGTTTGTACAGTGACTATACTAGATATGTTTGATTTGTCTACTACACCGTTCTAATAGCTAAGACAGAGACTATACTAGGTGTTTTTGATTTGTCTGCAATATCGTTCTAATAGTTTGTACATTGATTATAATAGGTATGTTTGATTTGTCTAAAATACAATTCTAATAGTTGGCATAGTGACTATAATAGGTCTGTTTGATTTGTCTACTACACCGTTCTAATAGTCAAGACAGCGACTATACTAGGTGTTTTTGATTTGTCTGCAATATCGTTCTAATAGTTTGTACATTGATTATAATAGGTATGTTTGATTTGTCTAAAATACCATTCTAATAGTTTGCATAGTGACTATAATAGGTCTGTTTGATTTATATATTAAGCCGATCCAATAGTTAACACAGTGACCATAATTGGTATGGTTGATTTGTCTTCAATACCGTTCTAATAGTTAAAACAGTGACTATGATATGTCTGTTTGATTTGTCGACAATACCGTTCTAATAGTTAAGAGAGTGTCTATGATAGGTCTGTTTGATTTGTCTACAATACCATTCTAATAGTTAGCATAGTGACTATAATAGGTGTGTTTGATTTATCTACAATACTGTTCTAATAGTTAACACATTGTGTAAGACCGCTTGATTTGTCTACAATACCATTCTAATAGTTATCACAAGGACTATTATAGGTCTGTTTGATTTGTCTACAATAACCTTCTAATAGCTAATACAGGGACTTTAACAGGTTAGTTTATTTGACTACAATACCATTCAAATAGTTAACAGTGACTATAATAGGCCTGTTTGATTTGTCTACAATGCCGTTCTAATAGTTAACACAGTGAATATAATAGGTTTGTTTGATTTGTCTACAATACCATTCTAATAATTAACACAGGGACTATAATAGGTCTGTTTTATCGGTCTACAATATACAATACCCTTCTAATTTTTAACACAGTGACTATAATAGGTCTGTTTGATTGGACTACACAACCATTCAAAAAGTTAACAGTGACTATACTAGGTCTGTTTGAATTGTCTACAATATTTTTCTAATAGTTAACACAGGGACTATAATAGGTCTGTTTGATTGGACTACATAACCATTCTAATTGCTAACACAGGGACTACAATAGGTTTCTTTGATTTTGTGTTACAATACTATTTTATTAGTTAACACAGGGACTATGATAGGTGTGCTTGATTGGTCTTCAATACCATTCAAATAGTTAGCACAGTGACTATAATAGGTCTGCTTGATTTGTCTGCAATACCCTTCTAATAGTCAACTCAGTGACTATAATAGGTCTGTCTGAATTATTTACAATACCCTTCTAATAGTTAACAGTGACAATAGTAGGTCTGTTTGATTGGACCACAAAGAAATTTCAATAGTCAACATAGGGACTACAATAGGTTTGCTTGATTTTGTGTTACAATACCATTTTAATAGTTAACACTGGGACTATAATAGGTATGTTTGATTTGTATATTAAGCTGATCTAATAGTTAACACAGTGACTACAATAGGTCTGTTTTATTTGTTTACAATACCGTTCTAATAGATAACACAGTATATATGATAAGTTTGTTTAATTTGTCTACAATACCGTTCTAATTGTTTATGCAGTGACTATACTAGATATGTTTGATTTGTCTACTATACCGTTCTAATAGTTAAGACAGCGACTATGCTAGGTCTGTTTGATTTGTCTACAATACCATTCTAATAATTAACACAGGGACTATAATAGCTCTGTTTTATCAGTCTACAATATACAATACCCTTCTAGTTTTTAGCTCAGGGACTATAATAGGTCTGTTTGATTGGACTACACAACCATTCAAAAAGTTTACAGTGACTATAATAGGTCTGTTTGATTGGACTACACAACCATTATAATAGCTAACACAGGGACTACAATAGGTTTGTTTGATTTTGTGTTATAATACCATTTTAATAGTTAACACAGGGACTATGATAGGTGTGCTTGATTGGTCTACAATACCATTATAATAATTAACACAGTGACTATAATAGGTCTGTTTGATTTGTCTGCAATACCATTATAATAGTTAACACAGTGACTATAATAGGTCTGTTTGATTTGTCTGCAATACCCTTCTAATAGTTAACACAGTGACTATAATAGGTCTGCTTGATTTGTCTGCAATACCCTTGTAATAGTCATCACAGTGAATATAATAGGTCTGTCTGAATTATTTACAATACCCTTCTAATAGTTAACAGTGACAATAGTAGGTCTGTTTGATTGGACCACAAAGCCATTTTAATAGTCAACATAGGGACTACAATAGGTTTGCTTGATTTTGTGTTACAATACCATTTTAATAGTTAACACTGGGACTATAATATGTCAATTTGATTGGTCTACAATACCATTCTAATAGTTAACACAGGCACTCTAATAGGTCTGTTTGATTTTTCTGCAATACCCTTTAAATAGTTTACACAGTGACTATAATAGGTATGTCTGATTTATTTACCATACCCTTCTAATATTTAACACAGGGACTATAATAGGTATATCTGATTTGTCTACAATACCATTATAATAGTTCACAAAGGGACTATAATAGGTCTGTTGATTTGTCTACAATACCCTTCTAGTATTTAACAGAGTGACTATAATAAGTCTATTTGATTGGACTACAAAACCATTCTAATAGTTAGCACAGAGACTATTATGTGTCTGTCTGATTTGTCTACAATACCCTTCTAATAGTTAACACAGTGACAATAATAGGTCTCTTTATTTGTCTACAATGCCATTCTAATAGTTAACACATGGATTATAATAGGTCTGTTTGATTTGTCTACAATCCCGTTTTAATCGTTAGCACAGTGACTATAATAGGTCTGTTTTATTTGTCTACAATGCCCTTCTAATAGTTAACACAGGGACTATAATAGGTCTGTTTGATTTGTCTGCAATCCCGTTTTAATCGTTAACACAGTGACTATAATAGGTCTGTTTTATTTGTCTACAAGACCATTCTAATAGTTAACACAGTGACTATAATAGTTCTGTTTGATTTGTCTACAATACCGCTATAATAGTTAAGACGGTGGCTATAATAGGTTTGTCTGATTTGTTTAAAAAGTCGATCCATTCTAGCAATACGTCTGTATTTATGTTTTCATACGACACAGCTTAAATAATTTGTCTACAATACTGTTTGATTTGTCTATTAATCCTATCTAATAGTTAAAACAGCGGATATAATCGGTGTGTTTGATTTGTCTACAATACTGTTCTAATAGTTTGCACAGTGACTATAATAGGTCTATTTGATTTGTGTACAATACCGTTCTAATAATTAACACTGTATCTATGATAGGTCTGTTTGATTTGTCTACTATACGGTTCTAATAGTTAACACAGTATATATTTGATATGTCTGTTTGATTTGTCTGCAATACCGTTCTAATAGTTAACATAGTGTCTATGATAGGTCTGTTTGATTTGTCTAAAATACAGTTCTAATAGTTAACACATTGTGTAATACAGGTCTGTTTGATTTGTCTACAATACCAAATATATGTATGTCATTGTACCAACATTATAATGAGGAATATATGGTGAAAGAATATAAGTTATTTGTAACTCGATGCTACGTTTTTAGTTAACATACAGCATTGTTACTTTTGTCTGTACAATGTCAAACAGAGGTCAAGGTAAACAATCTGGTGAAGCTTAAGTAAAGTAAAAGTTAACATTGATAAATATTTTAACATAAGAATTTAAATATATCAATATAAATATGTTAATCTTACATTTTTCATAAAGTATCCAATTAAAATACTAGTGCATCAAATATAATAAAATATGGAGGAATATTTAACGATGATGATGTACAATTAAACACATCAAACTATAATAACACTAACTCATTCGTTTTCTCAGTCAAAAAATATCAACTTACAATAAAAACTAGCAGAGGCTGGTGGAAATATGTGTCCTCGTTAGTAAATGGCACAAGCAAAAGTATGTGAAGATAACCCTGTTAATGGGATTATTCAGTAGATTTTAAGTTTAGAAAAAATCAAACAAGGTAAAACGAAACGCTACCAGGTTAATGTCTTATCAACAGATGACATTGTAAACAAACATAAGGACAGAATAAAGAGGGATACTTTAATATCAGGGGAGATAAATCGTTGTTGATAACTGACAGCTGATTAACAAGTTAAACTGTGCTTGTTGTAGACAATGACTGTTGATCAACAATCACAATTGATATCTTACTAGATTTATTTTTAATTAGTTATAACAATATATACTACAATAAGTCTTATCATCTTAAAAAGAGAGTTAATAACTTGATTTATTTTTATTTGTTTTTTTATTCAAGATTGTTTGATTCATGATTCTTTATTCAAGAACTCAGGCGAACATGTGCCCAACAAAAGCAACAAAACTAAATACAATTACATATAATAGAAAAAAAAAAAAAAAACTACAATCAATTATATATAAAAAATGTGGGATAGTGAGTATACACATTCAAAATAATACACTATTTTTTCTAGTAAACAATGATACATTAGTAAGTAATTCTGTGTGACAAAGATTTTAAAAAACTATGATTTTGTTTTCATTTGGGCTATTTATATAGTAATTTGGAATAAATTAATTTCTTTACACTGACAAATAAACAAATAGTGGAACTCATCGCCAATCATACCAGTTGTGCATTTACTGCAACGTCTAATAGCTATAGAGATATTTCTCCAGCGTCCAGTTTCGATCGGGAATTTTATATTGGATAATCGGAGTTTGGTAATAAACATTATATGAATAGGTTTTAATCTTAATAAATAGGGTTCAATAATAAATGACTTTTAAATGAGAAATATAATTATCCCCTTGACGTATTTGCCAGAACATAATTCCATTTTTTGGATGAAATGATCACGTCGGATCTGTTTGGCATACGTTTTTAGCCAATCAGCACTTACATACTGTTGATCGGAATACATAAAGCTAAGCCCAATGTCATCAACAGTCGATTTAACAAATTATATCCATTTGAAGCCTTATGTTCCATTAATGTTCATAATATATAACAAACGAACTATCTTTGACGATAATTTATTAGATGATATAAGCTTATTCCAAAAAAGTTAACATTCGACACTTTATATCTATAGCGAGTGGAAAACTACCCAATTTACCATAAACCAAATAGTTTGGAGTAGTAGTTCTCACTCTAAGAATATTTTTGAGAAACTGAAGATTGACTTTTTCAATATTGTCATTTTTTTTTCAAATCCAATTACTTCGCAACCGTATAATAAAATGGGGGAGACTAAAGTATCAAAAATCTTCAATTGAAGGTCTAATGGAAGTTTTATATTTCTTATCTTGTAGTATACAGATTATAAATCCTTTTGTGCTTGCTCTACAAGTTTTTTCTTCGCATTTAGGAAATTGTTATTGAAATTAAAAAGTATTCCCAAATAGTTGTATGATTCACAAATATCTAATTCCTTGCTATCAGACAAACATCTTGCATTTTGAGTAACCTTACTTTTTAAAAATATATTTACCACTTTTGTTTTTGCTATATTAACTTGTAATTTCTATGTATTACAATATTCTGAGAAAACATTCACCATTTTTTGCATATCATCAACATTTTCTGACATAAGAACAGTATCATCAGCAAATAACAAAAGAAATATCTTAAGATAAATATCTAGTACTTCAAAGCTGACTTCATTAATCATATCTAATGACTTAACACCATTGTCTTCCAAATATTGCTCAATATCATTTATAAAAAATGAAAAAAGGAAAGGGGAACACCTACATTACAGGCAAAGTAATCTGATTTTTGACCATTTTTTTTAGCAGAGTCGCAAGTAATCTTATCTTGATAATTCTCAAAACTTGTATTCATTAAAGACTATAAGGGCCAATATCGGCCCCACCTCAGATGTCCATAATTTTTTTCTCCAAAATATATTCCCAATATGTGCTTTTCAGAAATAAATACAAATAGTTAATTTGTGCCCCTATTTCCTCACAGAGGACCAACAAAGTTAGGTAATCAAAAGCAACGAACGTCATTTTATTCGGAATACAGAATTTACGACGTATCATTGTATTCTAATGCATATCTTAGAAAAACACACACAGAAAGATTAAAACTCAATAAACAAAGCATGCAATTAACTTAATTACAATGCGGTATTTATTTCAGGAGATAGAACAAAACATGTTCCAAAGCTGCATTATGAAATTAAAGTGAACGAATAATAATATCGGAACGTCACCCATTTCCACGGTCGTCTGTTGTCGACGATTTGTTTCACGCGATATAATCTCTCATTATTTTGATCGGTTCATTTGTTAGAGGTTATATTATGATGATGCAATTGCTTAAGATAATCGCAAGAAATCTGATTTAAAAATGTTATCTTTAAAGGTAAGAACTATGTGCCAGGTTGAAAATCTCTTTTTTCGCAATTCATTTTTTCGTCACATTAAAAAAGCTTTAAAAGGGAATCTAGTGCATACCAGTTTTGATTTCATCATCTGCTATGTTCTTGATAATGTAAATATTGCGATCATATCAATTCAGTAACTTATTAACATTGACCGTCGAAAACTGGGGACGTAGAACATATTATGTCTAAATTGATATGTGGTTTTTTTCATGCCATCGTTTTGAAACGGAAAGAAAATACCGATATTATAATTAAGTAAATCATTCATAAACGATCCATGTTCTTGTAATGTTTGATATTAAAATAATAACCAACAATATCGCATGTACGGGCGTGTAAAACAGAACTATCTTACAGATCTAATAGATAGATTTAATTAGACAATAGTTGTCATTTTCAATTTTTTTGAACACTTTATTTTAACCGTACTTAATTCTTAACGGCAAACAATGTGATGATATACTCCAGCACATTTCTACATTACAGCCATTACAAATCTATATGAAAAATATCGTCAATGTGCGGGTTGAGACATATAGACTCTCCTTCAGTTGCCCGTGGGTACGATATTTCTCCACTCAAGAGAGTTAGATTAAAAATGTTAATCAAAAGCCGTCAGGGTAGTGGTTAAAATTTTAAATTTAACACTCGAGAGTGGAGAAATATCGTAATCCACATGGGAAACTGAAGGAGAATTTGTTTCTCCCATTATTTAACATGAACTTTAATTCAAAATTTGAAATTAATGCGCTTGAAATTAATGCCGGGAAAGGCACGAGACATTTTAATCTTCTAGAGGATTACAGATTTTTCCACCACTGGTTCAGCGGGGTTAAAACACCGTAATAATGGGAGAAAAGTTCAATGTTGCTTTTTTTAATAATATGGAAATATTTTGAGAAATGCCGTGAAGCAAAATGTTTAATGTGTAGCGATTGTGGCTACGAAGCTGTGATTTGTTTTGTGTGGATAAACTGATAACATAGTAATTACAAATCTACAAAATCATGGAAGATATCTACATATGTATTCCAGAAGGAAAGTGGAGGATTGCTTTATATAAAACAAAAATTGTCAAATTTATGCATAGGCACGTGCCTACTTGACACTACGTTAGCTACGCCCCTGATTAGATGGATAAACTTATGTGCTAAACTGATGCCGACTATTTTTTGTGGGCGAGTATTTTTTACGTGGTCACCAATAAATACACCAATTTGAAATCATATTTCAGTATCCTGGAATAAAATATCTAATAAATAATTGGGGGTATATGAAAAAAATATTTAGGATTAAGTTGTGTTTATTATATATTTATTTTATATAACTGTTAATATTGGTTACATGCCGACATACCATTGTTTTATACGGCAAAGATAGGAAATAGCGTGCTTCTCAAACCTCGAAGCGTCATAGAAGCACTTGTAATATTTGAACATTTTTCCGTCGTTTCTTAAGAAATTTAACACCTCCGCAGTCGCGCACCAACAAATACTTTAACGGTATTTGTGTTTCATTAATTTTAATAATCTGTTAAAATATTTATTTGGTGCACGACTTGTTTAAGGTGTAAAGGTGCTTAATTTCTTCAAAAACCGTCGAAATATCGGCAAAATTCAACGAAATACAGAAGATAAATGACGTACATGACGTCCCAATGACGTCAAAAATGTACCGATGTTGTTGGAAACAAGTTTTAACATCAAAAGTATGATGTTGTCTAAAAAATAAAACACATCTACTTTTGATCAAGTATTTTCTAAAATTCATTAAATATGACGCCATATAAGGCCTTATAGCCCCGAGTCCTTTATAAACCTTACTAGCTTCCGATAAGCGAATTAGTTTCGTTTTTGAATCAGTTGTATATCTTTCTGGTAGAATGAAACTCTTGTCTTTTATGTTTACATATTTCGTCAAACCATGGACGATGTACAGACTTGTTTGGTTTTGTCGGTCGAAAAGTTCCAAAAGTTTCTTTGCAGTATTATCAAAAATGTCACTATTAAATTGATATTTTCCATATCGACTTCATTACTCGTGTTTTCAAGATTACTCAATTCATCAACCATAAAATTTATTTCTGTAAATCTTTCGTCTTCTATAAGGAAATCGTCGCTAATTAGCAATAACAATGTCTAGTACAATAACAGTATCATCGAGTCTTATCGTTTTAAAATGATAGTTAATTACTTGATTTCGAACAAAAACTTTACTTTTTCATCATACTCTCCTGATTTTACAATTTAATTTGTGTATGTACATATATATCATTTCTAATACATCTAGTTCGGTTAAGTAACACAGGACATGTATTTGTACATCAATATACAGCTGGGTTTAACATCATAACTATTTTGATGTTTGTGCCTCTAAATATTCGGTTGAAAATCACAACAACTAATATAACAATATGATGATGATGTAAACAATATAAACTGATTATTTCTACCAAGTGATGGTTTATATTATGTGATTAATTTTCTGTATTTACAGGCATTCGTAAGTATCAAGTGAAGAACAAGACAGATAAGTACATCCTAAATATACTTGAATATAATCAACTACAAAACATATACATATACAGGAACAACACGATATAAATATGATTTATTGTATATTCATGGTCGATATTATGGAAAGTTTGAAGATACCAAAGAGAATCTGTATATCGAAGACGAACAGACAATACAATGGCCACAGAAAACGGACAAAGGAACCAACGACAATCTACAAAACATTACACATAAAACTAAAGATCGAGTAACACGAATACCACTAAAACAGGAGTTGTAGAGGTAGATAGGAATGTGCACCATTATAAACATAGCTCTTTATTCGTGATACATAAATGTTCATCGGTAAAAGAATTATAATGTCAAATAATAATAAAACTGAAGATGTTGACTTCACCACGACAAACACAGAATACCAATAAAAATTAATTTTAAACAAATAACAAGGGTTAAAGTAAAATTTATACAATATTCTGATATATACATTCCGTGCAAGAGGTCACGTTATTTTCATTTTGTCGTTCATTCAACGATGCCACGTTACTGTGTTTTCTCTCACATTCCAATGATATGACGACATGACTAAAAACTTCGACAGAGAACGTCTCGTGCAACGTCGCGACATTCTTTTATAACCACAGTGTGGTGATAGCAATATCTTGTATCAGACACTTTGTATCAGACCGGCGACTTTCGTTAATTTCAAAGGAAAACGTACATAACGTTAGATAAAATATGTTATGTAACAACTAGTGACAACCTTGACATTATAATGTATCTCTGTCTTAGTATGTCATTTGTAGATGAAAATTTACAATTGATATTTCTTCTATGTTTATTGATATATTATTTCTTAATTGGCTCCATTCGTTTTAATTAAGTTGATAGAATACAAGTTCAAGGTTAAATATTGTAATACCATCTGAATAACAGTCAGAGAATACTAGATCGATTAATTATATATAAATATTGTAATACAATCTAAATAAAAGTAAGAGAATACTAGACAAATTAATTATATATAAATATTGTAATACAATCTGCATAAAAGTCAGAGAACACTAGACAAATTGATTATATATAAATATTGTAATACAATCTAAATAAAAGTCAGAGAACACTAGACAAATTAATTATATATAAATATTTTAGTACAATCTGAATAAAAGTCAGAGAACACTAGACAAATTAATTATATATAAATATTGTAATACAATCTGAATAAAAGTTAGCGAATACTAGACAAATTAATTATATATAAATATTGTAATACAATCTGAATAAAAGTCAGAGAATACTAGACAAATTAATTATATATAAATATTGTAATACAATCTGAATAACAGTCAGCGAAAACTAGACAAATTAATTATATATAAATATTTTAATACAATCTGAATAAAAGTCAGAGAATACTAGACAAATCAATTATATATAAATATTGTAATACAATCTGAATAAAAGTCAGAGAACACTAGACAAATTAATTATATATAAATATTGTAATGCAATCTGAATAAAAGTCAGAGAACACTAGACAAATTAATTATATATAAATATTATAATGCAATCCGAATAACAGTCAGAGAACACTAGACAAATTAATTATATATAAATATTGTAATACAATCTGAATAAAAGTAAGAGAATACTAGACAAATTAATTATATATAAATATTGTAATACAATCTAAATAAAAGTCAGAGAACACTAGACAAATTAATTATATATAAATATTGTAATACAATCCGAATAACAGTCAGATAACACTAGACAAATTAGTTATATATAAATATTGTAATACAATCTGAATAAAAGTAAGAGAATACTAGACAAATTAATTATATATAAATATTGTAATACAATCCGAATAACAGTCAGAGAACACTAGACAAATTAATTATATATAAATATTGTAATACAATCCGAATAACAGTCAGAGAACACTAGACAAATTAATTATATATAAATATTGTAATGCAATCTGAATAAAAGTCAGAGAACACTAGACAAATTAATTATATATAAATATTGTAATACAATCTAAATAAAAGTCAGAGAACACTAGACAAATTAATTATATATATAAATATTTTAATACAATCTGAATAAAAGTCAGAGAACACTAGACAAATTAATTATATATAACTATTGTAATACAATCTGAATAAAAGTTAGCGAATACTAGACAAATTAATTATATATAAATATTGTAATACAATCTGAATAAAAGTCAGAGAACACTAGACAAATTAATTATATATAAATATTGTAATACAATCCGAATAACAGTCAGATAACACTAGACAAATTAGTTATATATAAATATTGTAATGCAATCTGAATAAAAGTAAGAGAACACTAGACAAATTAATTATATATAAATATTGTAATACAATCCGAATAACAGTCAGATAACAGTAGACAAATTAATTATATATAAATATTGTAATACAATCTGAATAAAAGTCAGAGAATACTAGACAAATTAATTATATATAAATATTGTAATACAATCCGAATAACAGTCAGAGAACACTAGACAAATTAATTATATATAAATATTGTAATACAATCCTAATAACAGTCAGAGAACACTAGACAAATTAATTATATATAAATATTGTAATGCAATCTGAATAAAAGTCAGAGAATACTAGACAAATTAATTATATATAAATATTGTAATACAATCCGAATAACAGTCAGAGAACACTAGACAAATTAATTATATATAAATATTTTAATGCAATCTGAATAAAAGTCAGAGAACACTAGACAAATTAATTATATATAAATATTGTAATACAATCCGAATAACAGTCAGAGAACACTAGACAAATTAATTATATATAAATATTGTAATACAATCTGAATAAAAGTAAGAGAATACTAGACAAATTAATTATATATAAATATTGTAATACAATCTAAATAAAAGTCAGAGAACACTAGACAAATTAATTGTATATAAATATTTTAATACAATCTGAATAAAAGTCAGAGAACACTAGACAAATTAATTATATATAAATATTGTAATACAATCTGAATAAAAGTTAGCGAATACTAGACAAATTAATTATATATAAATATTGTAATACAATCTGAATAAAAGTCAGAGAACACTAGACAAATTAATTATATATAAATATTGTAATACAATCCGAATAACAGTCAGAGAACACTAGACAAATTAATTATATATAAATATTGTAATACAATCCGAATAACAGTCAGAGAACACTAGACAAATTAATTATATATAAATATTGTAATGCAATCTGAATAAAAGTCAGAGAACACTAGACAAATTAATTATATATAAATATTGTAATACAATCCGAATAACAGTCAGATAACACTAGACAAATTAATTATATATAAATATTGTAATACAATCTGAATAAAAGTCAGAGAATACTAGACAAATTAATTATATATAAATATTGTAATACAATCCTAATAACAGTCAGAGAACACTAGACAAATTAATTATATATAAATATTGTAATGCAATCTGAATAAAAGTCAGAGAATACTAGACAAATTAATTATATATAAATATTGTAATACAATCCGAATAACAGTCAGAGAACACTAGACAAATTAATTATATATAAATATTTTAATGCAATCTGAATAAAAGTCAGAGAACACTAGACAAATTAATTATATATAAATATTGTAATACAATCCGAATAACAGTCAGAGAACACTAGACAAATTAATTATATATAAATATTGTAATACAATCTGAATAAAAGTAAGAGAATACTAGACAAATTAATTATATATAAATATTGTAATACAATCTAAATAAAAGTCAGAGAACACTAGACAAATTAATTGTATATAAATATTTTAATACAATCTGAATAAAAGTCAGAGAACACTAGACAAATTAATTATATATAAATATTGTAATACAATCTGAATAAAAGTTAGCGAATACTAGACAAATTAATTATATATAAATATTGTAATACAATCTGAATAAAAGTCAGAGAACACTAGACAAATTAATTATATATAAATATTGTAATACAATCCGAATAACAGTCAGAGAACACTAGACAAATTAATTATATATAAATATTGTAATACAATCCGAATAACAGTCAGAGAACACTAGACAAATTAATTATATATAAATATTGTAATGCAATCTGAATAAAAGTCAGAGAACACTAGACAAATTAATTATATATAAATATTGTAATACAATCCGAATAACAGTCAGATAACACTAGACAAATTAATTATATATAAATATTGTAATACAATCTGAATAAAAGTCAGAGAATACTAGACAAATTAATTATATATAAATATTGTAATACAATCCGAATAACAGTCAGAGAACACTAGACAAATTAATTATATATAAATATTGTAATGCAATCTGAATAAAAGTCAGAGAACACTAGACAAATTAATTATATATAAATATTGTAATACAATCCGAATAACAGTCAGAGAACACTAGACAAATTAATTATATATAAATATTGTAATACAATCTGAATAAAAGTAAGAGAATACTAGACAAATTAATTATATATAAATATTGTAATACAATCTAAATAAAAGTCAGAGAACACTAGACAAATTAATTATATATAAATATTTTAATACAATCTGAATAAAAGTCAGAGAACACTAGACAAATTAATTATATATAAATATTGTAATACAATCTGAATAAAAGTTAGCGAATACTAGACAAATTAATTATATATAAATATTGTAATACAATCTGAATAAAAGTCAGAGAACACTAGACAAATTAATTATATATAAATATTGTAATACAATCCGAATAACAGTCAGAGAACACTAGACAAATTAATTATATATAAATATTGTAATACAATCCGAATAACAGTCAGAGAACACTAGACAAATTAATTATATATAAATATTGTAATGCAATCTGAATAAAAGTCAGAGAACACTAGACAAATTAATTATATATAAATATTGTAATACAATCCGAATAACAGTCAGATAACACTAGACAAATTAATTATATATAAATATTGTAATACAATCTGAATAAAAGTTAGCGAATACTAGACAAATTAATTATATATAAATATTGTAATACAATCTGAATAAAAGTCAGAGAATACTAGACAAATTAATTATATATAAATATTGTAATACAATCCGAATAACAGTCAGAGAACACTAGACAAATTAATTATATATAAATATTGTAATGCAATCTGAATAAAAGTCAGAGAACACTAGACAAATTAATTATATATAAATATTGTAATACAATCCGAATAACAGTCAGATAACATTAGACAAATTAATTATATATATATATTGTAATACAATCTGAATAAAAGTTAGCGAATACTAGACAAATTAATTATATATA
Source organism: Bathymodiolus septemdierum (assembly GCA_963383655.1). Lineage (NCBI taxonomy): Eukaryota > Metazoa > Mollusca > Bivalvia > Mytilida > Modiolidae > Bathymodiolus > Bathymodiolus septemdierum. The sequence goes on along the minus strand of OY726517.1, from coordinate 2,487,465 downwards.
AATATTGTAATACAATCTGAATAAAAGTCAGAGAATACTAGACAAATTAATTATATATAAATATTGTAATACAATCCGAATAACAGTCAGAGAACACTAGAAAAATTAATTATATATAAATATTGTAATGCAATCTGAATAAAAGTCAGAGAACACTAGACAAGTTAATTATATATAAATATTGTAATACAATCTGAATAAAAGTAAGAGAATACTAGACAAATTAATTATATATAAATATTGTAATACAATCTAAATAAAAGTCAGAGAACACTAGACAAATTAATTATATATAAATATTTTAATACAATCTGAATAAAAGTCAGAGAACACTAGACAAATTAATTATATATAAATATTGTAATACAATCTGAATAAAAGTTAGCGAATACTAGACAAATTAATTATATATAAATATTGTAATACAATCTGAATAAAAGTCAGAGAACACTAGACAAATTAATTATATATAAATATTGTAATACAATCCGAATAACAGTCAGAGAACACTAGACAAATTAATTATATATAAATATTGTAATACAATCCGAATAACAGTCAGAGAACACTAGACAAATTAATTATATATAAATATTGTAATGCAATCTGAATAAAAGTCAGAGAACACTAGACAAATTAATTATATATAAATATTGTAATACAATCCGAATAACAGTCAGATAACACTAGACAAATTAATTATATATAAATATTGTAATACAATCTGAATAAAAGTCAGAGAATACTAGACAAATTAATTATATATAAATATTGTAATACAATCCTAATAACAGTCAGAGAACACTAGACAAATTAATTATATATAAATATTGTAATGCAATCTGAATAAAAGTCAGAGAATACTAGACAAATTAATTATATATAAATATTGTAATACAATCCGAATAACAGTCAGAGAACACTAGACAAATTAATTATATATAAATATTTTAATGCAATCTGAATAAAAGTCAGAGAACACTAGACAAATTAATTATATATAAATATTGTAATACAATCCGAATAACAGTCAGAGAACACTAGACAAATTAATTATATATAAATATTGTAATACAATCTGAATAAAAGTTAGCGAATACTAGACAAATTAATTATATATAAATATTGTAATACAATCTGAATAAAAGTCAGAGAACACTAGACAAATTAATTATATATAAATATTGTAATACAATCCGAATAACAGTCAGAGAACACTAGACAAATTAATTATATATAAATATTGTAATACAATCCGAATAACAGTCAGAGAACACTAGACAAATTAATTATATATAAATATTGTAATGCAATCTGAATAAAAGTCAGAGAACACTAGACAAATTAATTATATATAAATATTGTAATACAATCCGAATAACAGTCAGATAACACTAGACAAATTAATTATATATAAATATTGTAATACAATCTGAATAAAAGTCAGAGAATACTAGACAAATTAATTATATATAAATATTGTAATACAATCCGAATAACAGTCAGAGAACACTAGACAAATTAATTATATATAAATATTGTAATGCAATCTGAATAAAAGTCAGAGAACACTAGACAAATTAATTATATATAAATATTGTAATACAATCCGAATAACAGTCAGAGAACACTAGACAAATTAATTATATATAAATATTGTAATACAATCTGAATAAAAGTAAGAGAATACTAGACAAATTAATTATATATAAATATTGTAATACAATCTAAATAAAAGTCAGAGAACACTAGACAAATTAATTATATATAAATATTTTAATACAATCTGAATAAAAGTCAGAGAACACTAGACAAATTAATTATATATAAATATTGTAATACAATCTGAATAAAAGTTAGCGAATACTAGACAAATTAATTATATATAAATATTGTAATACAATCTGAATAAAAGTCAGAGAACACTAGACAAATTAATTATATATAAATATTGTAATACAATCCGAATAACAGTCAGAGAACACTAGACAAATTAATTATATATAAATATTGTAATACAATCCGAATAACAGTCAGAGAACACTAGACAAATTAATTATATATAAATATTGTAATGCAATCTGAATAAAAGTCAGAGAACACTAGACAAATTAATTATATATAAATATTGTAATACAATCCGAATAACAGTCAGATAACACTAGACAAATTAATTATATATAAATATTGTAATACAATCTGAATAAAAGTTAGCGAATACTAGACAAATTAATTATATATAAATATTGTAATACAATCTGAATAAAAGTCAGAGAATACTAGACAAATTAATTATATATAAATATTGTAATACAATCCGAATAACAGTCAGAGAACACTAGACAAATTAATTATATATAAATATTGTAATGCAATCTGAATAAAAGTCAGAGAACACTAGACAAATTAATTATATATAAATATTGTAATACAATCCGAATAACAGTCAGATAACATTAGACAAATTAATTATATATATATATTGTAATACAATCTGAATAAAAGTTAGCGAATACTAGACAAATTAATTATATATAAATATTGTAATACAATCTGAATAAAAGTCAGAGAATACTAGACAAATTAATTATATATAAATATTGTAATACAATCCGAATAACAGTCAGAGAACACTAGAAAAATTAATTATATATAAATATTGTAATGCAATCTGAATAAAAGTCAGAGAACACTAGACAAGTTAATTATATATAAATATTGTAATACAATCTGAATAACAGTCAGAGAATACTAGACAAATTAATTATATATAAATATTGTAATACAATCCGAATAAGTCAGAGAACACTAGACAAATTAATTATATATAAATATTGTAATACAATCCGAATAACAGTCAGAGAACACTAGACAAATTAATTATATATAAATATTGTAATACAATCCGAATAACAGTCAGAGAACATTAGACAAATTAATTATATATAAATATTGTAATGCAATCTGAATAAAAGTCAGAGAACACTAGACAAATTAATTATATATAAATATTGTAATACAATCCGAATAACAGTCAGAGAACACTAGACAAATTAATTATATATAAATATTGTAATACAATCTGAATAAAAGTAAGAGAATACTAGACAAATTAATTATATATAAATATTGTAATACAATCTAAATAAAAGTCAGAGAACACTAGACAAATTAATTATATATAAATATTTTAATACAATCTGAATAAAAGTCAGAGAACACTAGACAAATTAATTATATATAAATATTGTAATACAATCTGAATAAAAGTTAGCGAATACTAGACAAATTAATTATATATAAATATTGTAATACAATCTGAATAAAAGTCAGAGAACACTAGACAAATTAATTATATATAAATATTGTAATACAATCCGAATAACAGTCAGAGAACACTAGACAAATTAATTATATATAAATATTGTAATACAATCCGAATAACAGTCAGAGAACACTAGACAAATTAATTATATATAAATATTGTAATGCAATCTGAATAAAAGTCAGAGAACACTAGACAAATTAATTATATATAAATATTGTAATACAATCCGAATAACAGTCAGATAACACTAGACAAATTAATTATATATAAATATTGTAATACAATCTGAATAAAAGTTAGCGAATACTAGACAAATTAATTATATATAAATATTGTAATACAATCTGAATAAAAGTCAGAGAATACTAGACAAATTAATTATATATAAATATTGTAATACAATCCGAATAACAGTCAGAGAACACTAGACAAATTAATTATATATAAATATTGTAATGCAATCTGAATAAAAGTCAGAGAACACTAGACAAATTAATTATATATAAATATTGTAATACAATCCGAATAACAGTCAGATAACATTAGACAAATTAATTATATATATATATTGTAATACAATCTGAATAAAAGTTAGCGAATACTAGACAAATTAATTATATATAAATATTGTAATACAATCTGAATAAAAGTCAGAGAATACTAGACAAATTAATTATATATAAATATTGTAATACAATCCGAATAACAGTCAGAGAACACTAGAAAAATTAATTATATATAAATATTGTAATGCAATCTGAATAAAAGTCAGAGAACACTAGACAAGTTAATTATATATAAATATTGTAATACAATCTGAATAACAGTCAGAGAATACTAGACAAATTAATTATATATAAATATTGTAATACAATCCGAATAAGTCAGAGAACACTAGACAAATTAATTATATATAAATATTGTAATACAATCCGAATAACAGTCAGAGAACACTAGACAAATTAATTATATATAAATATTGTAATACAATCCGAATAACAGTCAGAGAACATTAGACAAATTAATTATATATAAATATTGTAATACAATCCGAATAACAGTCAGAGAACACTAGACAAATTAATTATATATAAATATTGTAATACAATCCGAATAACAGTCAGAGAACACTAGACAAATTAATTATATATAAATATTGTAATACAATCCGAATAACAGTCAGAGAATACAAACGTTAAAATATTAAAACTAAACTGATATTTTACTGACAATAGCAATAATAAACTGATGTTTTACATGTGTCTAACTCTATGATATCTGAGATAGTTTATCTGTTTATCAGAACAACAACAGCATGGACTTCTACATGATAAAATTAGAGAGTACATAATGAGATATTTATATTTTAATTTGTAATAATTGTGTTAAAGTAATAAAGGAGGACTTTATATATTGATATAAGTTTTATTATAACATATACACGTCAGATAATTTAAATGTATTATTAATAATATAATTTTGTATACCTTCTTTTTACAGTTTTGATTGCCCTAAATGTAAACAAACGTAAGTATAATAATATATGTCGTAGATTATGTGTCATAAGATAAATATAAATACATAATAAGTCAAATGACACAGGTTACTGTTTTACTCAATATATGTTATAGCAGTAATATAACATCTTATGCCTATTATGTAGATTTGTATTACAAAAAATAGTTAAGCTAAAATGTTCTGCTCAGAAACTTGATCTGAAATAATCATCTTCAGGAAAGCTCCTATATTTCCTATAATATCTAACTGATATTTTACCTAAACTACCCTTTCGCTAATTTGGCAATGACATCTATCAAGTTTTAAGACTATATTCCCTAACCAGTAGTTTGACTAAGCTGTGTAACCGGTATTTCCACTAAGCTGACCAACTTGTATTGTTACTATACTACCTAACCGCTAGTTCGACCATGATCCTTGGCAGATAATTAAATTGTACTAACTATCAGTATTTTGACTATGCTATTTAACCAGCAGCTTGACTAAGCTGTGTAACTGGTATTTTCACTATTCTGTCTAACCGGTATTTACACAATGCTACTTAACCGCTAGTTCGACTGGTCATTAGCAGGTATTTCAATTGTACTACCTCTCAGTATGTTGACTATGCTATTTAACCAGTAGTTTGACTAAGCTATGTAACCGGTATATTCACTATGGTATCTAACTGGTATTGTTACTATGCTACCTAACCGCTAGTTCGGTTATGGTCCTTGGCAGGTATTTAGAATGTACAACCTATCAGTATTTTGACTATGTTTTTAACCAGTAATTTGACTAAGTTGTGTAACTGGTATTTTCACTATTCTGTCTAACCGGTATTTTGTCTATACTGTCTAACCGGTATTTACACTATGCTACTTAACCGCTAGTTTGACTATGGTCATTAGCAAGTATTTAAATTGTACTACCTCTCAGTATCTTGACTATCCTATATAACCAGTATTTTGACAATGCTGTATAACTGGTATTTTCACTATTCTGTCTAACCGGTTTTTTCACTATACTGTCTAACTGGTATTGTTACTATACTACCTGGCATCTAGTTCGGCTATGGTCCTTTGCAGGTATTTAGCCTGTACCACCTATCAGCATTTTGACTAAGCTGTGAAACTGGTATTTCCACTATTCTGTCTAACCGGTTTTTCATTATACTACACAACATCTAGTTCAGCAATGGCCCTTAGCATGTATCTAGATTGTACTACCTATATGTGCTGGGGTTTTTCATACATATTTTGGTTTCACACCTGACATATTTCGTGCGAAGTAAATTATATATCTCCATTTTACTATGTAACCACTATTTTGATCATATTCCCTTTATATATAAGATGAGTTATCTAGATATATTTTCGGACCTCTATTTGACTATATTACATAACCTCATTATCAACATCTTGTCTATATTGCCTGAACAGTATCGTTTAGACGATGCCATTTAATCGCTCTTTCTACCGTCCTCTCAAACTAATATTTTAAAAGGTATTTTGGCTATGTTATGTGTAGCAAGAAATGTCTATCCTTCCGGAGCACCAGAGCTAACCCTCGAATGTTAGCTGGTTTAGTGTTGCCTCATATGTATTTTCTATGTAATGTTTTGTAGATCATTGTTTGTTCTTTTCTCCTTGTTCTCTTAGCCATTGAATTGTCTGTCATACCATGTACTGTTTCTGATTACACATTTTTCTCTTAGCCATTACATTGTCTGTCATACCATGTACTGTTTCTGATTACACATTTTTCTCTTAGCCATTACATTGTCTGTCATACCATGTACTGTTTCTGATTACACATTTTTCTCTTAGCCATTACATTGTCTGTCATACCATGTACTGTTTCTGATTACACATTTTTCTCTTAGCCATTACATTGTCTGTCATACCATGTACTGTTTCTGATTACACATTTTTCTCTTAGCCATTACATTGTCTGTCATACCATGTACTGTTTCTGATTACACTTTTTTTCTCTTAGTCATTGAATTGTCTGTCATACCATGTACTGTTTCTGATTACACTTTGTTCTCTTAGCCATTGCATTGTCTGTCATACCATGTACTGTTTCTGATTACACATTTGTCTCTTAGTCATTGAATTGTCTGTCATACCATATACTGTTTCTGATTTCACTTTTTTCTCTTAGTCATTCCATTGTCTGTCATACCATGTACTGTTTCTGATTACACTTTTTTCTCTTAGCCATTACATTGTTTGTCATACCATGTACTGTTTCTGATTACACATTTTTCTCTTAGCCATTGCATTGTCTGTGATTCCATGTATTGTTTCTGATTACACTTTGTTTCTCTTAGCCATTCCATTGACTGTCATACCAAGTATTGTTTCTGATTACATTTTTTTTTCTCTTAGCCATTCCATTGTCTGTCATACCATGTACTGTTTCTGTTTCACTTTTTTCTCTTAGCCATTACATTGTTTGTCATACCATGTACTGTTTCTGATTACACTTTGTTCTCTTAGCCATTGCATTGTCTGTCATACCATGTACTGTTTCTGATTACACATTTGTCTCTTAGTCATTGAATTGTCTGTCATACCATATACTGTTTCTGATTTCACTTTTTTCTCTTAGTCATTCCATTGTCTGTCATACCATGTACTGTTTCTGATTACACTTTTTTCTCTTAGCCATTACATTGTTTGTCATACCATGTACTGTTTCTGATTACACATTTTTCTCTTAGCCATTGCATTGTCTGTGATTCCATGTATTGTTTCTGATTACACTTTGTTTCTCTTAGCCATTCCATTGACTGTCATACCAAGTATTGTTTCTGATTACATTTTTTTTTCTCTTAGCCATTCCATTGTCTGTCATACCATGTACTGTTTCTGTTTCACTTTTTTCTCTTAGCCATTACATTGTTTGTCATACCATGTACTGTTTCTGATTACACTTTTTTCTCTTAGCCATTGCATTGTCTGTCATACCATGTACTGTTTCTGATTACACTTTTTTCTCTTAGCCATTGCATTGTCTGTCATTCCATGTATTGCTTCTGATTACACTTTTTTTTCTCTTAGCCATTGCATTGTCTGTCATACCATGTACTGTTTCTGATTGCACTTTTTGGTATTTTCATTCTTTTCGTACTGTTCTCCCTAACTAGTATGTTAGCTATGCCATATAACGGCTATTTTGAATATGCTCCATAACATAATTGTTTTCTGCCTCGACCCATCTTGCCATTTAATCGCTCATTTTACCGTCCTCTCAAACTAATATTCTATATATATCATCTAACAGGTATTATGGCTACGTTGCGTGTTGCAGGAACTATTCACTCTTCCAGAGCACCTGTGTTTACCTGAGTTCACCCCGGATGTTAGTTGGTTTAGTGTTGCTCGTTCTTTAATTTTCTATGTAATGTTTTGTAGATCATTGTTTTTTTCGTTTCTCTTTTTTCTCTTAGTCATTGAATTGTCTGTCTTTCCATTAAAGGTTTCTGATCCCTTTGGTAACTTCAAATCTTCCTTATTATCCTCCCTAACTAGTATTTAACTGTATCTTGGATATGCTCCATGACAGGAATGTTTACTGCCCCCACCTTGATTACTATTTAAACTATATCATCTAAGTTATAATACTACATAACCGGTATAGCCTTGCTTATACACTAGTGTGACTTCGCTGTCCATCCACTCATTTAACTATACCACCATTCCACTATTTATGTTAGACTACTTCTTCTGATTGCCCCTCTGGTATCTTCAAACTCCTCTTGTATTAGCCTACGATTCTACAAGCTTGAAAAACCTCCATTACCTTTCGCTTGACTATCCCATCTATCCACTAGATTGAATAACCTCACTATCTACTATTTTGACTACCTACCAATCCACTAGTTTGACTACCCTACCTATCCACTAGTTTAACTACCCTACATATCCACTAGTTTAACAAATCTCCCTTTCCACAAGTTTGACTAACCTGCCTTTCCACTAGTTTCACTAAGCTCCCTATCCACTAGTTTGGCATACCTTCCTATCCACTAGTTTGACTACCCTACCAATTCACTAGTTTAACTAACCACCATATCCACTAGTTTTTCTACCCTTCCTATCCACTAGTTTTACTACCCAATCGATCCACTAGTTTGATTACACTAACTATGTACTTGTTTGGATACCCTACATATCCACTAGTTTGACTAACCTACATATCCACTAGTTTCACTACCTTACCTATCTCCTAGTTTGACTACCCTACCTATCCACTAGTTTGACTACCCTACATATCTACTAGTTTGGCCACCCTACCTATCTCCTAGTTTGACTACCCTACATATCTATTAGTTTGGCCACCCTATATATCTCATAGTTTGACTACCCTACCTATCCACTAGTTTGACTACCCTTCCTATCCACTAGTTTGACTACCCTACATATCTACTAGTTTGGCCACCCTAAATATCTACTAGTTTGGCCACCCTACCTATCTCCTAGTTTGACTACCCTACCTATCCACTAGTTTGACGACCCTACATATCCACCAGTTTGACTACCCTACCTATCCACTAGTTTGACTACCCTTCCTATCTGCTAGTTTGACTAACCTCCATATCCACTTGTTTGACTACTCTTCATTTCCACTAGTTTTACTACCCTACCAATCCACTAGTTTGACGACCCTACCTATCCACTAGTTTGACTACCCAAGCTATTCACTAGTTTGACTACCCTACCTATCTACTAGTTTGCCTACCCTACCTATCCACTAGTTTGCCTACCCTACCTATCCACTAGTTTGCCTATCCTACCTATCTACTAGTTTGACTACCCAAGCTATTCACTAGTTTGACTACCCTACCTATCTACTAATTTGACTACCCTACCTATCTACTAGTTTGACTACCATTCGTATCCACTAGTTTGACTACCCAGACTATTCACTAATTTGCCTACCCTACCTATTCACTAGTTTGACTACCTTTCCTATCAACTAGTTTGATTACCATTCGTATCCACTAGTTTGACTACCCTTCCTATTCACTAGTTTGACTAACCTACCTATTCACTAGTTTGACTACCCTTCCTATCTGCTAGTTTGACTAACCTACCTATTCACTAGTTTGACTACCCTTCCTATCTGCTAGTTTGACTAACCTACCTATTCACTAGTTTGACTACCCTTCCTATCTGCTAGTTTGACTAATCTACATATTCACTAGTTTGAATACCTTACCTAACTACTAGTTTGACTACCCTATTTATTCACTAGTTTGACTACCCTATCCTATTCACCTGTTTGACTACCCTACATATCCTCTAGTTTAACTACCCTACGTATCCTCTAGTTTGACCAATCTACCTTTCTAATTGTTTGACTATTTTTACCTATTTATTGGCTCCACAATGCTACACTAGATTTAATATTTTCCCTATCAACTAGTTTTTCAAAATTTCTTTTCGACTACTTTCAGTATCTACCTATCCACCAGCTTGACTTTCTCACATATCCACTAGTTTGACTACCGTACTTATTCACTAGTTTGACTAACCTCCCTATTCACTAGTTTGATTACCAAGCATATCCACTAGTTCGACTAAATACCTATCCACAAGCTGACTACCCTAACTATCCACTAGGTTTACTACCCTACCAAATCCACTAGTTTGACTAACCTATCTATTAGATTAGCTACCCTACCTTTCCAATAGTTTGACTACCCTTCCTAACCATTAGTTTCAATACCCTACATATTGACTACTTTCATTTCCCTACCTATCCACTTGTTCACTACCTTATCAATCCATTAGTTTCACTACCCTACCTATCCACTAGTTTCATTGCTCTACCTATCCACTAGTTTCACTAACCTACCTATCCACTAGTTTGACTACCATTCCTATCCACTATTTTCATGATCCTACCTATCCACTAGTTTCATTACCCTACCTATCCACTAGTTTCATTATCCTACCTAACCAATAGTTTCAATACCCTACATATCCACTACTTTCATTACCCTACCTATCCACTAGTTCACTACCCTACCAATCCACTAGTTTCACTACCCTACCTATCCGCTAGTTTCACTACCCTACCTATCCACTAGTTTCATTACACTAGCTATCCTCTAGTTTGACTACCCTACCTATTCACTAGTTTGACTACCATTCATATCCACTAGTTTGACTCACCTCCCATATACTAGTTCGACTGCCGTTCCTATTCACTTTTCTAATTACTATGCCTATCCACCAGTTTGACTATCCCACCCATCCACTAGTTTGACTATGCCACCCATCCTCTAGTTTGACTAGCCTACCTAACCACAATCGTGACCACATGCCTATCCACTAGTTTGACTACACTTACTATCCACTAGGTTGACCCCCCTACCTATTCACTAGTTTTAGTACCCTACCTATCCACTAGTTTGCCTACCCTACCTATCCACTAATTTCACTACCCTGCCTATCCACGAGTTTGACTACCCTACCTATCAACAAGTTTGACTCACTTCCATATATTCTAGTTTGAATACCATTCCTATCCACTATTTTACTTTCCCTACCAATCCACTAGTTTGACTACCCTACCTATCCACTAGTTTGATTACACTATATATCCACTAATTTCGCAACCCTACCTATCCAGTAGTTTCACTACCCTACCTATCCACCAGTTTCACTACCCTACATATCCACTAGTTTGACTACCCAATTTATTCACTAGTCTGACTACTCTACATATCCTCTAGTTTAACTGCCCTACGTATCCTCTAGTTTGACCAATCTACCTCTCCAATTGTTTGACTATTTTTACCTATTTATTGGCTCCACTATGCTACACTAGATTTAATATTTTCCCTATCAACTAGATTTTCAAACTTTCTTTTCGACTACTTTGAGTATCTATCTATCCACCAGCTTGACTTTCTCACCTATCCACTAGTTTCATTTCCCTACCTAACCACTAGTTGCACTACCCTACCTATTAACTAGTTTGACTACCCTACCTAACCAATAGTTTCAATACCCTACATATCCACTACTTTCATTACCCTACCTATCCACTAGTTCATTACCCTACCAATCCACTAGCTTCACTACCCTACCTATCCACTAGTTTCACTACCCTACCTATCCACTAGTTTCACTACCCTACCTATCCACTAGTTTCATTACACTAGCTATCCTCTAGTTTGACTACCCTACCTATTCACTAGTTTGACTACCATTCATATCCACTAGTTTGACTCACCTCCCATATACTAGTTCGACTGCCGTTTCTATTCACTATTCTAATTACTATACCTATCCACCAGTTTGACTATCTCACCCATCCACTAGTTTGACTATGCCACCCATCCTCTAGTTTGACTAGCCTACCTAACCACAATCGTGACCACATGCCTATCCACTAGTTTGACTACACTTCCTATCCACTAGGTTGACCCCCTACCTATCCACTACTTTCATTACCCTACCTATCCACTCGCTTCACTACCCTACCTATCCACTAGTTTCACTACCCTACCTATCCACTAGTTCCATTACACTAGCTATCCTCTAGTTTGACTACCCTACCTATTCACTAGTTTGACTACCATTCATATCCACTAGTTTGACTCACCTCCCATATACTAGTTCGACTGCCGTTCCTATTCACTAATCTAATTACTATACCTATCCACTTGTTTTACTACATTTCCTATCCACTAGGTTGACCCCCTACCTATTCACTAGTTTTAGTACCCTACCTATCCACTAGTTTGCCTACCCTACCTATCCACTAGTTTGCCTACCCTACCTATCCACTAATTTCACTACCATTCATATCCACTAGTTTGACTCACCTCCCATATACTAGTTCGACTGCCGTTCCTATTCACTATTCTAATTACTATGCCTATCCACCAGTTTGACTACCCTACCTATCCACTAGTTTGACTACCCTTCCTATCTGCTAGTTTGACTACTCTTCATTTCCACTAGTTTTACTACCCTACCAATCCACTAGTTTGACGACCCTACCTATCTACTAGTTTGCCTACCCTACCTATCCACTAGTTTGCCTACCCTACCTATCCACTAGTTTGCCTACCCTACCTATCTACTAGTTTGACTACCCTACATATCCACTAGTTTGACTACCATTCGTATCCACTAGTTTGACTACCCAAGCTATTCACTAGTTTGACTACCCTACCTATCTACTAGTTTGACCACCCTACATATCCACTAGTTTGACTACCCAGACTATTCACTAGTTTGAATACCCTACCTATTCACAAGTTTGACTACCCTACCTATCTACTAGTTTGACCACCCTACCTAACTACTAGTTTGACTACCATTCGTATCCACTAGTTTGACTACCCATACTATTCACTAGTTTGACTACCCTTCCTATTCACTAGTTTGACTACCCTACCTATCTACTAGTTTGACCACCCTACCTAACTACTAGTTTGACTACCCTTCCTATTCACTAGTTTGACTACCCTTCCTATCTGCTAGTTTGACTAACCTACCTATTCACTAGTTTGAATACCTTACCTAACTACTAGTTTGACTACCCTATTTATTCACTAGTTTGACTACCCTATCCTATTCACCTGTTTGACTACCCTACATATCCTCTAGTTTAACTACCCTACGTATCCTCTGGTTTGACCAATCTGCCTTTCTAATTGTTTGACTATTTTTACCTATTTATTGGCTCCACTATGCTACACTAGATTTAATATTTTCCCTATCAACTAGTTTTTCAAAATTTCTTTTCGACTACTTTGAGTATATACCTATCCACCAGCTTGACTTTCTCACATATCCACTAGTTTGACTACCCTACTTATCTACTAGTTTGACTAACCTCCCTATTCACTAGTTTGATTACCAAACATATCCACTAGTTCGACTACATACCTATCCACAAGCTGACTACCCTAACTATCCACTAGGTTTACTACCCTACCAAATCCACTAGTTTGACTAACCTATCTACTAGTTTAGCTACCCTACCTTTCCAATAGTTTGACTACCCTTCCTAACCAATAGTTTCAATACCCTACATATTGACTACTTTCATTTCCCTACCTATCCACTTGTTCACTACCTTATCAATCCACTAGTTTCAGTACCCTACCTATCCACTAATTTCATTGCCCTACCTATCCACTAGTTTCACTAACCTACATATCCACTAGTTTGACTACCATTCCTATCCACTAATTTCATGATCCTACCTATCCACTAGTTTCACTACCCTACCTATCCACTAGTTTCATTATCCTACCTAACCAATAGTTTCAATACCCTACATATCCACTACTTTCATTACCCTACCTATCCACTAGTTCACTACCCTACCAATCCACTAGTTTCACTACCCTACCAATCCACTAGTTTCACTACCCTACCTATCCGCTAGTTTCATTACTCTAGCTATCCTCTAGTTTGACTACCCTACCTATTCACTAGTTTGACTACCATTCATATCCACTAGTTTGACTCACCTCCCATATACTAGTTCGACTGCCGTTCCTATTCACTTTTCTAATTACTATGCCAATCCACCAGTTTGACTATCCCACCCATCCACTAGTTTGACTATGCCACCCATCCTCTAGTTTGACTAGCCTACCTAACCACAATCGTGACCACATGCCTATCCACTAGTTTGACTACACTTCCTATCCACTAGGTTGACCCCCCTACCTATTCACTAGTTTTAGTACCCTACCTATCCACTAGTTTGCCTACCCTACCTATCCACTAATTTCACTACCCTGCCTATCCACGAGTTTGACTACCCTACCTATCAACAAGTTGGACTCACTTCCATATATTCTAGTTTGAATACCATTCCTATCCACTATTTTAATTTCCCTACCAATCCACTAGTTTGACTACCCTACCTATCCACTAGTTTGATTGCTCTATATATCCACTAGTTTCGCAACCCTACCTATCCACTAGTTTCGCAACCCTACCTATCCGGTAGTTTCACTACCCTACCTATCCACCAGTTTCACTACCCTACATATCCACTAGTTTGACTACCGTACCTAACTACTAGTTTGACTACCCTATTTATTCACTAGTCTGACTACCCTACATATCCTCTAGTTTAACTACCCTACGTATCCTCTAGTCTGACCAATCTACCTCTCCAATTGTTTAACTATTTTTACCTATTTATTGGCTCCACTATGCTACACTAGATTTAATATTTTCCCTATCAACTAGATTTTCAAACTTTCTTTTCGACTACTTTGAGTATCTACCTATCCACCAGCTTGACTTTCTCACCTATCCACTAGTTTCATTTCCCTACCTAACCACTAGTTGCACTACCCTACCTATTCACCAGTTTGACTAACCTACCTAACCAATAGTTTCAATACCCTACATATCCACTACTTTCATTACCCTACCTATCCACTAGTTCACTACCCTACCAATCCACTAGCTTCACTACCCTACCTATCCACTAGTTTCACTACCCTAACTATCTTCTAGTTTCATTACACTAGCTATCCTCTAGTTTGACTACCCTACCTATTCACTAGTTTGACTACCATTCATATCCACTAGTTTGACTCACCTCCCATATACTAGTTCGACTGCCGTTCCTATTCACTATTCTAATTACTATACCTATCCACCAGTTTGACTATCCCACCCATCCACTAGTTTGACTATGCCACCCATCCTCTAGTTTGACTAGCCTACCTAACCACAATCGTGACCACATGCCTATCCTCTAGTTTGACTACACTTCCTATCCACTAGGTTGACCCCCTACCTATTCACTAGTTTTAGTACCCTACCCATCCACTAGTTTGCCTACCCTACCTATCCACTAATTTCACTACCCCGCCTATCCACGAGTTTGACTACCCTACCTATCAACAAGTTTGACTCACTTCCATATATTCTAATTTGAATACCATTCCTATCCACTATTTTAATTTCCCTACCAATCCACTAGTTTGACTACCCTACCTATCCACTAGTTTGATTACTCTATATATCCACTAGTTTCGCAACCCTACCTATCCAGTAGTTTCACTACCCTACCTATCCACCAGCTTCACTACCCTACATATCCACTAGTTTGACTACACTACCTATCCACTAGTTTGACTACCGTACCTAGCTACTAGTTTGACTACCCTATGTATTCACAAATCTGACTACCCTACATATCCTCTAGTTTAACTACCCTACGTATCATCTAGTCTGACCAATCTCCCTCTCCAAATGTTTGACTATTTTTACCTATTTATTGGCTCCACTATGCTACACTAGATTTAATATTTTCCCTATCAACTAGATTTCCAAACTTTCTTTTCGACTACTTTGAGTATCTACCTATCCACCAGCTTGACTTTCTCACCTATGCACTAGTTTGACTACCCTACCTATCCACTAGTTTGACTACCCTACATATCCACTAGTTTGACTAACCTCTCTATCCACTAGTTTGATTACCAAACATATCCATTAGTTAGACTACATACCTATCCACAAGCTGACTACCCTAACTATCCACTAATTTAACTACCCTACTAATCCACTAGTTTGACTATTCTACATATCTACTAGTTTGGCTACCCTACCTTTCCACTAGTTTGACTATCCTTCCTATCCACTCTTTTGACTACCAAACATATCCACTAGTTTGACTACATACCTATCCACTAGTTTGACTACCCTTCCTATTCACTACTTTGACTATCCTAGCTATCCACTAGTTTGATTACACTTCCTATCAGCTGTTTTGACTACCCTTCCTATCAACTGGTTTGACTAACCTCCTATCAACTGGTTTGACTGCCCTTCCTATCCACTAGTTTGACTACCCTACCTATCCACTAGTTTGACTACCCTTCCTATCCACTAGTTTGACTACCCTACCTATCCTCTAGTTTAACTATCCTACATATCCTCTAGTTTAACTATCCTACGTATACCCTAGTTTGACCAATTTACCTATCCACTAGTTTTAATAACCTACCTATCCAACTGTTTGACTACTTTTACCTATTTATTGACTATGCAACAATAGATTCAATATCTTCTCTATCAACTAGTTTTCCAACCCTTCTTTTCGACTAATTTGACTACATATCCACCAGTTTGACTTTCTCACCTAACTACTAGTTTTACTACCCTACCTATTCTCTAGTTTCACTACCCTACATATCCACTAGTTTCATTACCCAACTTATCCACTAGGTTGACTACCCTAGCTATTGACTGGTTTTAGTACCCTACCTATCCACTAATTTCACTACCCTACCTATCCACCAGTTTGACTACCCTACATATCCACGAGTTTGACTACCCTACCTATCAACTAGTTGTATTGCCTTACATATCTACTAGTTTGACTCACTTCCATATATACTAGTTTGAATACCGTTCCTATCCTCTATTTTAATTTCCCTACAAATCCACTAGTTTCACTACCATACCTATCCACTAGTTTGACTACCCGATCTATCCACTAGTTTCACAACCATATCTATCCACTAGGTTGACTACCCTACCTATTCAGTAATTTGACTATCTTACCTATCTACTAGTTGGTCTCACCTCCATATAAACTAGTTTCAATACCGTTCCTATCCACTCTTTTAATTACCATATCTATCGACAAGTTAGACTATCCCACCCATCCTCTAGTTTGACTATCCCACCCATCCACTAGTTTGACTATGCCACTCATCCTCTAGTTTGACTAGCCTCCCTAGCAACAATCGTTACCACATGCCTATCCACTAGTTTGACTACCTTTCATATCCACTAGTTTGACTCACCTCCCTATATACTACCTTGACTGCCGTTCCTATCCACTATTTTAATTATCACACATATCCACAAGTTTGACTATCCCACCCATCCTCTAGTTTGACTGTCCTACCTATTCACTAGTTTGACTACCATTCCTATCCACTAGTTTGACTCACCTCCCTATATACTAGCTTGACTGCCGTTCCTATCCACTATTTTAATTACCATGCATATCCACAAGTTTGACCATGCCACCCATCCTCTAATTTGACTATGCCACCCATCCTCTATTTTGACTATGCCACCCATCCTCTAGTTTGACTGTCCTACCTATCCTCTAGTTTGACTAATCTCCCTAACCACAATCGTGACCACATGCCTATCCACTAGTTTGACTACCCTTCCTATCCACTAGTTTGACTACCCTTCATATCCACTAGTTTGACTCACCTCCATATATATTACTTTGAATACTGTTCCTA
The DNA here is from genome assembly GCA_963383655.1 of Bathymodiolus septemdierum. NCBI lineage: Eukaryota > Metazoa > Mollusca > Bivalvia > Mytilida > Modiolidae > Bathymodiolus > Bathymodiolus septemdierum. Next base: position 2,469,361 of record OY726517.1, on the reverse strand, counting down.
TCCACCATTTTAATTACCATTCCTAGCCACAAGTTTGACTATCCCGCCCATCCATAAGTTTGACTATACCACCCATCCACTAGTTTGACTATACCACCAGTCCTCTAGCTTGACTGCCCTATCTATTCACTAGTTTGACTACATACATATTCACTAGTTTGACTACATACCTATTCACTAGTTTGACTACATACATATTCACTAGTTTGACTACATACCTATTCAATAGTTTGACTAACTTATCTATCCGTTTGTCTTGCTATGTTATCCAATCGATATGGTTACTAAGTTACATGTAATACACATTAAAGAGAACTAGACCACATCAAGTAAAATATACGACAGATAATCTGCTATAGGGACCATCGTGGTCGTAATCGTATGGTAGTTGAATTGACAACTATCTATGCAATCCTTGCATGTCAGCACTATAGTTATGAGTTCGAATCCTGCTCATGGTGAGGTGTACTCAATACAACATCATGTGATCAATTTATCATTGACTTACGACAGGCCGGTGGTTTTCTCCTGGTATTCTGGTTTCATTCATCAATAAAACTGACGATATAGCTGGAAGTGGCGTTAAGCAACATATCCTAACCTGATCAATTAAGATATACGTCAGAATATCTATTATATACTAGTAACACAGGACCATAATGAAATAATATGTACCACATGTTTTCTACTATATACCAATACTTTGTTTCACTATCGTAGAACATTTATTTAAATAGATAATACAGTCTGATCTTCTTTACGTTTCAGTTGGACTATGGAACACATCAAGGATGTGTAAGAAGACTGGTGTAGGTGTCTGGAATAGTGGAAGGAACCCGGATGCTTAAGTGAAAATTAACCTTAAAAAGATGTAGAATAAAAAATATATTGTAATTTGAAAAACATGACAGAAAATACCAAATGTGATTCCACAAAAAAATGAGTTTTTCAATCATAATAAACCAATTTAACAAACATACAGATAATCATAAAATATGGTTTTAAGTACTGTAGTTATAAAAGTAAAAGAAAAAAAATGGAAAAAGTTTAATTTATTGAGTTTTTTAAGTCATAAAAATAATTTTCAAAGAGAAAGAAAAAGTTTTTGAATTTGCTTTGATGAATAGGTAATTTTAGCATTCATAAAGACAAAAGGTTATTTCTTTTCTATCATACAGAATGAATATTTGTATAAATCTTTATATCTAATTAAACAGTAAAGTGAAAGCATCCCATATCTGGTTGAAAATTTTTTTTTTTAATTTTTGATAGCAATAGATTTCTCAATGTTATATAGTGACTGTATTTTCCTCTGCATTGTGACCAATGATAATTTTTTTCTCAAAATATTTACAGTTAAAAATATACTGCTTTATTTGTAGTAAAATGAGGTTGATAACATCTCCTCGAGACGATTTTGAAGTATCACCAAAAAGACAATAACTGCATATTAAATGGAATACTAACACCATTCGACAATAACCAAGAATCAATTTCATCAATAAAAGTTTGTACAATTTCACAGTTCCAAAATAAATGTTCTATAGTTTCCTCATCTTCCTGACAAAAAGTAGAAAAGGCATTGTCTTTTACTCTAATTTTATACAGAAATTTATTTGTTCCTAGGATACGTTGGTTAATTCTGTACTCTAACCATCGTAGTTTGGTATTTTGTGTGACTATAAAAGGTAGTTTGAATATTTGTTTCCATTTCGTTTCATCTAAACCTAAGACTAAAATTTCCTCCCACTTTTTCTGACCATTTGACACTATGTTATTCCTTATTAGTAACAAATACATATCTTTAGCTCCCCTTGTACTCTTCAAAATGGTCTTAACAAACGAAGGAATAAATGGAGCTTATAATTATTATACACAATCTGTTTTCCAGCATTTTTGAAAATGTTAAATTTTGCCTCTAATTGATCAATGGAGAGAAATTTTCCATCTTCTGACATAATATCATTAACAAAACAAATACCTTTTTTGAACCAGTCTTCATAGAATACTGGTTTGTTTTCTATTTTTATAGTTTTGTTCATCCACAGTGGAGAAGACAAAAAATATTCCCATGTAAAGTTGTCTTCGTTATCAATAAAGGTATTCCAAGCATGGAACACATCTTTCCAAAATTTATTTTTTACAACATTTTCTTTTATGTAAGAAATATAACCATAACCAAAATTGAATAATTTTTCCTGATTTATTGTCGAACATAAGATATTATCCCATTTACATTCAGTTCGAAATAGCTTTCTTACCCAGGTTGTTTTTAGGGCTAAAATAAATAAATTTAGATTAATCATTTTTAATCCTCCTTCACAGAAGTTTGTTTGTAACAATCCCTTTTTAACTCTGTGCACAGGTGAACTCCATATAAAGGTAAAAATAAGCTCGTTCACCTTCTTTAAGGTGTCTTGAGTAGGATTAGGCAATGTAATGATTAGTTGATTTAAGACAGGTAGAATCAGAGTTTTCGCAACAGTAATCTTTCTGAATTTAATTATCTGGGTGTTTTACTTTCAAAATCTGGGAACTTTTCAATGGCAAAAAAAGCTCAAGTAGAGAAAGCCACAAAAGCAATGTTCGAAGTTTTAAAAAGAGGAAAAGTACATAACCTATCAATTCAGTGCCAGTTAGACTTATTTGATAAAATAATAAAACCTATTTTATTGTATGGGTGTGAAGTTTGGGGGTTTTCAAAAAACGAAATTATAGAAAGGGTGCACTTGCGATTTTGTAAACTATTGCTTAATTTTAAAACTTCCACTCCAAGTTACATGGTTTATGGAGAACTAGGTAGATATCCCCTAGACATTGATATAAAAGTTAGAACAATATCTTTTTGGGCTAAATTAATCAGTGGAAAGCAAACAAAACTATCTGCTATCATTTATAAATGTATGTATAATATGTTGCGAGTGAGAGATAGAAACTTTATGTGGTTGAAATATGTAAAACATATATTGTGTAATTGTGGTTTTAATTATATTTGGGAGTCACAAACTTTTATTAATGAATTGTGGTTGAAACACTCAATTAAACAAAATCTCACTGATCAATATCTCCAAACGTGGCTTTCTTCAGTAAACGATTCTCCGAAGGCACTGAATTACAGAATATATAAAGATAATTTGGTTTTCGAAAACTACTTAAATATTTTAAATGATAAGGATAATTTGACATTAAGTAAATTTAGAACAACAAACCATAAGTTACCAGTCGAAAATGGTAGATGGAAAAACATAGCCAGAGAGAATAGAATATGTCCCTTATGTAATAATGGAGAAATTGGAGATGAATTTCATTATCTATTTAAATGTCAGTATTTCGGCAATCAAAGAAAAATTTATATAAAGAAAAACATTCGTATAAATCCAAACATAATAAAGTTCAAACTATTGATGACATCAACTTCAAAAATAGAACTTCAAAAATTATGTCGTTTTGTCAGAATTATTAATAAAGGTGTGTCGACTCCCGGTTAACCTCTTGTTATGACCTGTCTGTATATATTGTAAATAGTGTACATATTTTCATATCTCTATACCTGTATGTATTATGGTTTAAGAGAAATAAAGAATCTAATCTAATCTAATCAATGACAGTAAGATTCCTTTTTGACCATATCTTAACGGTCTGACCAATTAACTTGCAGGCGGAGGGGGAGGAGTGGGGGATTATGTTTTTTTGTTTCGTTCAGAAATTTTTTTTCGGACAACACGAGAGTTAGAATATTTATAATTTTTGTCGCGAAATTGTTTTCCCGAATTAAACATTAGGTTATATGACAAAAACTCTGAATCAGATTTTTTTTTTCCTCCACCAAAATCAGAATATTTTGTTCAACAACATTGAGAATCAGAATATTTGTTTAGAAAAAAACCATAAGCCCCCCCCCCCCCCCCCTTTCAAGTTAAATGGTCCGTCCCTAATTAGTTTTTTTTATTTGCAAAATTCTCTCATTATGATTAATATTTACAATTTTATCCAAATCAGCATCAAAATTAATACCCAATAGTTTGAAGGATGTTTTACCCCAGCATATATTTCTGTGTTGACCTAAAGTGTCATTACTGTATTTTTTACTCCCAATCCATACTACTTGTGTCTTAGTAAAATTAATGATTAGCCCAGAGAGTTTTGCATAGCAATCTAATTCAAGCAAAGCTTCATTTAGAGACGTTTCACTGCTATCTAAAATTAAAGATGTGTCATCTGCAAACTGTTCAATCCTTGTCACATTTATACCACCAATATTGTTATTACCTTTAATTACTTAATGGCTAAAACTTCTGCACATAAAATAAAAAGATAATGCGATATCGGATCTGATGGTCTACAACCACGGCCTATTTGGGAAAACTCTGAACGATTACCCCCCCCCCCCCCCCCTGAATGACTGCTGATGATATATTATTATAAAATACTTTAATCCAGTTTATAATAGATTCCCCAAAGTTGAAAACTTTTAATACAGATAAAAGAAAGTCCCAAGATATAGAATCAAATGCTTTTTCAAAGTCTATGAAAAGTAACAAAGCACGTATGTCGTTTTATTCTGTAAATTGTAGCATATCATAGATTAATCTAATGTTATCTCCAATATATCGTCCACTAATAAAACATGTTTGATCTAAATCAATCATTTTTTTCCAGAACTGTCTTCAATCTACTAGCAATAACACCAGAACCAATTTTGTATACAGTATTTAGTAGTAATATTGGTCTCCAATTTTTGAGAAAGTGTTGTTACCCGAATATCAAATCTATAAATGTTTTATTATGCTGAACAACTGTGCAAATCTAAAATGTATGACCTTTTCTGATGATTTCTGCTCTACTTTATTAGTATTTTTTTTTTTAATTAATACATGTTCATGTGTGTGTATTTGAAGAAGAAACATTTTTTATTTAGTTCGTTCTTTTTTGTATATACACATGTATATTGACATTTGTCCTCTATTAGAGGGCGATATGATCATTCCATTATATACGTCATTTAAATTGAATCAATGAGGTGAATGATTTAGAAAAGTCCGGAAAATATGATTGCTGAAATTACCACAGGGGGAATAGTCAGTGTTTACTTGTCGTATGTCGTCTCGGGATTTTAGCTCGCTCAAAGAAAAAGTCCGAGGATTTGCACGACGTCATTTAGCTTAAACCAATGAGATGAATGAAATAGAAAAGTACGGGAAATATGATTGCTGAAATTACCACAGAGGGGAATAGTCCTACAATTTTTGACCGGCACCACCAGAGGAATAGTCATGCAGTTGATTTTAGGATGAAATAGCAAAAATTCTGTCATGTTTTTATATAGGAAAAAAGATAGTGAAATATAATAAATATATCTATTATTGAAATTTACAGTTCCAATATAATGTAATTATTATTAACACTAAGGTCCTAATCCTTCACACAAATGTAATCTCAGTTCGAATTTGCTGTTCAATCTTTTGAATTTAAGGTTATTCCAGAAACACATTTTGCGCGCTAAATTAGATATTTACGCTTTTACTTATAAATGCATATAATTGACATGTTGATAAACAAACTGTCTTGATTGTAACTTTTGCTTCGAGCGACGACAAATTAATTTATCAATAAATATTGGAAAACTAATTAACTTAATAGTCTTTGGGAGCAAGAAAACCGAAGGTCCTAAACAGGGTAGTCAATAAAAACATAGAGAAAACCGAAGGTCCTTAACAGGGTAGTCAATAAAAACAGGGAAAACCGAAGGGCCTAAACAGGGTAGTCAATAAAAACACAGAGAAAACCGAAGGTCCTAAACAGGGTAGTCGATAAAAACAAAGAGAAAACCGAAGATCCTAAACAGGGTAGTCAATAAAAACACAGAGAAAACCGAAGGTCATAAACAGGGTAGTCAATAAAAACACAGAAAAAACCGAAGTTCCTAAACAGGGTAGTGAATAAAAACATAGATCAAATTTAGTACTCACGTCGTATTTTTGGAATAACCTTTATCATGTACGCTCAATTTAGAAATATTGGAAACAAAATAACTTAAAAGTGTTTGGTAGCAATGAACCAAAGGGCATACACCAGGATAGCCACAATCTGTAAAATTCACCTATGCCTGAGGAAGGAGAACCTGGAACAACCTTCATCAGGTACGATTAATATTGAAATATTGAAAAGACCTAGAAGGGCCTAAACAGGATAGCCAAATCTGACGAGGTCACCTCTACCTGAGGGAGGAGAATCTTAGTTTTGAAAATAAATACTTTAACTAGGAACTGTCAATTTCAATGATAAATATATCTAGTAAACCATGTCAGTGCCGCAGCACTCACTACTGGACGGATGACACCCTCGGGGACTAATAGTCCACCAGCAGAGGTATCGACCCAGTGATAGTAACACTGATTACTGGACGGATGACAACCTCGGGGACTAATAGTCCACCAGCAGAGGTATCGACCCAGTGATAGTAACACTGATTACTGGACGGATGATACCCTCGGGGACTAATAGTCCACCAGCAGAGGTATCGACCCAGTGATAGTAATAGAAAGTAGATATAAAATTTAGTACTCACGTCGTATTTCTGGAATAACCTTGATCATGTACGCTCAATTTCGAAATATTGGAAACAAAATAGCTTAAAAGTGCTTGGGAACAATGCACCAAAGGGCCTAAACAGGATAGCAAAATCGACAAAATTCACCTATACCTGAGGGAGGAAAACCTTAGTTTCGATAATAATTACATTTGTTAGGAACTGTAATATTTAATGATAAATGTATCTAGTAAGCCACACTAGTGCTGAAACACTGATTAATGGGCGGGTGATATGCTCGGGGACTACTATTCCATCCGCAGTGGTATCGACCCAATGATGGCAATATAATGTAGATATCATTGTTATTGCGCACGAATCATTTCTGGAACAGCTTTCATCAGATTAATATTGAAATATTGGAAAGACAAATAACTTAAAAGTTGTTGGGAGCAATGAACCAAAGGGTCTAAACAGGATAGTCAAAATCTGATGAGGTCACCTGAGGGAGGAGAACATTAGCTTTGATACTGAATACTTTAATTAGGAACTGTAAACTTCAATAATATATGGATTTAGTAAACCATGTCCATGCCGAAACACTGATTACTGGGCGGGTGATACCCTGGGGAACTACTAGTCCAACAGCAGTGGTATCAACACAGTGATAGTAATAAACACGTAGATATCAAATTTAGTCCGTACGGTGCATTTTTGGAATAACCTTCATGAGGTACTCCTAAGATAGAAAGATTGGAGATCCAAATAATTTTAATATATTTAAGAGCAGTATAGCCAAAGGGCACAACCAATCAAAATCTGCCACAGTTACATATGCCTGAGGGAGGAAGCACGTGATATTGATGTGTTTTGATAATTAATATATTATTTAGAAACTGCACATTTTGAACTCACCGTTTTTTATTGAAGTGCCTGTATCAATCAAGGTAAGTGACCGTCTTGTATTTATATTGTGACTTATCAGACTTCGTTTGTACTTTTTATTGAAGAGCCTGCGTCAATCCAGGTAAGTGACCGGTCTTGTATTTATATTGTGACTTATCAGACTTCGTTTGTACTTTTTATTGAAGTGCCTGTATCAATCCAGGTAAGTGACCGGTCTTGTATTTATATTGTGACTTATCAGACTTCGTTTGTACTTTTTATTGAAGTGCCTGTATCAATCAAGGTAAGTGACCGTCTTGTATTTATATTGTGACTTATCAGACTTCGTTGGTACTTTTTATTGAAGTGCCTGTGTCAATCCAGGTAAGTGACCAGTCTTGTATTTATATTGTGACTTATCAGACTTCGTTTGTACTTTTTATTGAAGAGCCTGTATCAATCCAGGTAAGTGACCGGTCTTGTATTTATATTGTGACTTATCAGACTTCGTTCGCACTTTTTATTGAAGTGCCTGTATCAATCCAGGTAAGTGACCGGTCTTGTATTTATATTGTGACTTATCAGACTTCGTTTGTACTTTTTATTGAAGTGCCTGTATCAATCCAGGTAAGTGACCGGTCTTGTATTTATATTGTGACTTATCAGACTTCGTTCGCACTTTTTATTGAAGTGCCTGTATCAATCCAGGTAAGTGACCGTCTTGTATTTATATTGTGACTTATCAGACTTCGTTTGTACTTTTTATTGAAGTGCCTGTATCAATCCAGGTAAGTGACCGGTCTTGTATTTATATTGTGACTTATCAGACTTCGTTTGTACTTTTTATTGAAGTGCCTGTGACAATCCAGGTAAGTGACCGGTCTTGTATTTATATTGTGACTTATCAGACTTCGTTTGTACTTTTTATTGAAGTGCCTGTATCAATCAAGGTAAGTGACCGTCTTGTATTTATATTGTGACTTATCAGACTTCGTTGGTACTTTTTATTGAAGTGCCTGTGTCAATCCAGGTAAGTGACCAGTCTTGTATTTATATTGTGACTTATCAGACTTCGTTTGTACTTTTTATTGAAGTACCTGTATCAATCCAGGTAAGTGACCGGTCTTGTATTTATATTGTGACTTATCAGACTTCGTTCGCACTTTTTATTGAAGTGCCTGTATCAATCCAGGTAAGTGACCGGTCTGGTATTTATATTGTGACTTATCAGACTTCGTTTGTACTTTTTATTGAAGCGACTGTGTCAATCCAGGTAAGTGACCGGTCTGTAGTTATATTGTGACTTATCAGACTTCGTTTGTACTTTTTATTGAAGTGCCTGTGACAATCCAGGTAAGTGACCGGTCTTGTATTTATATTGTGACTTATCAGACTTCGTTTGTACTTTTTATTGAAGTGCCTGTGACAATCCAGGTAAGTGACCGGTCTTGTATTTATATTGTGACTTATCAGACTTCGTTTGTACTTTTTATTGAAGTGCCTGTATCAATCCAGGTAAGTGACCGTCTTGTATTTATATTGTGACTTATCAGACTTCGTTTGTACTTTTTATTGAAGTACCTGTATCAATCCAGGTAAGTAACCGGTCTGGTATTTATATTGTGACTTATCAGACTTTGTTTGTACTTTTTATTGAAGTGCCTGTATCAATCCAGGTAAGTGACCGTCTTGTATTTATATTGTGACTTATCAGACTTCGTTTGTACTTTTTATTGAAGTGCCTGTATCAATCCAGGTAAGTGACCGGTCTTGTATTTATATTGTGACTTATCAGACTTCGTTTGTACTTTTTATTGAAGTGCCTGTGACAATCCAGGTAAGTGACCGGTCTTGTATTTATATTGTGACTTATCAGACTTCGTTTGTACTTTTTATTGAAGTGCCTGTATCAATCAAGGTAAGTGACCGTCTTGTATTTATATTGTGACTTATCAGACTTCGTTGGTACTTTTTATTGAAGTGCCTGTGTCAATCCAGGTAAGTGACCAGTCTTGTATTTATATTGTGACTTATCAGACTTCGTTTGTACTTTTTATTGAAGTACCTGTATCAATCCAGGTAAGTGACCGGTCTTGTATTTATATTGTGACTTATCAGACTTCGTTCGCACTTTTTATTGAAGTGCCTGTATCAATCCAGGTAAGTGACCGGTCTGGTATTTATATTGTGACTTATCAGACTTCGTTTGTACTTTTTATTGAAGCGACTGTGTCAATCCAGGTAAGTGACCGGTCTGTAGTTATATTGTGACTTATCAGACTTCGTTTGTACTTTTTATTGAAGTGCCTGTGACAATCCAGGTAAGTGACCGGTCTTGTATTTATATTGTGACTTATCAGACTTCGTTTGTACTTTTTATTGAAGTGCCCGTGACAATCCAGGTAAGTGACCGGTCTTGTATTTATATTGTGACTTATCAGACTTCGTTTGTACTTTTTATTGAAGTGCCTGTATCAATCCAGGTAAGTGACCGTCTTGTATTTATATTGTGACTTATCAGACTTCGTTTGTACTTTTTATTGAAGTACCTGTATCAATCCAGGTAAGTAACCGGTCTGGTATTTATATTGTGACTTATCAGACTTTGTTTGTACTTTTTATTGAAGTGCCTGTATCAATCCAGGTAAGTCACCGGTCTTGTATTTATATTGTGACTTATCAGACTTCGTTTGTACTTTTTATTGAAGTGCCTGTATCAATCCAGGTAAGTGACCGGGCTTGTATTTATATTGTGACTTATCAGACTTCGTTTGTACTTTTTATTGAAGTGCCTGTATCAATCCAGGTAAGTGACCGGTCTTGTATTTATATTGTGACATATCAGACTTCGTTTGTACTTTTTGTTGAAGTGCCTGTATCAATCCAGGTAAGTGACCGGTCTTTTGTTTATATTGTGACTTGTCAGACTTCGTTTGAACTTTTTATTGAAGTGCCTGTGACAATCCAGGTAGGTGACCGGTCTGGTATTTATATTGTGACTTACAATCCGTCAAAATTCAGCATGGACAATGCATGGACGAGTAAACCGACCTGCGCATACATGACCATGGAAATTCCCACTTTTTATTGAAGTGCCTGTGACAATCCAGGTAATTGACTGGTCTTGTATTTATATTGTGACTTATCAGACTTCGTTTGTACTTTTTATTAATGTGCCTGTATCAATCCAGGTAAGTGACCGGTCTAATATTTATATTGTGACTTATCAGACTTCGTTTGTACCTTTTATTGAAGTGCCTGTGTCAATCCAGGTAAGTGACCGGTCTTGTATTTATATTGTGACTTATCAGACTTCGTTTGTACTTTTTATTGAAGTGCCTGTGTCAATCCAGGTAAGTGACCGGTCTTGTATTTATATTGTGACTTATCAGACTTCGTTTGTACTTTTTATTGAAGTGCCTGTATCAATCAAGGTAAGTGACCGTCTTGTATTTATATTGTGACTTATCAGACTTCGTTGGTACTTTTTATTGAAGTGCCTGTGTCAATCCAGGTAAGTGACCAGTCTTGTATTTATATTGTGACTTATCAGACTTCGTTTGTACATTTTATTGAAGAGCCTGTGTCAATCCAGGTAAGTGACCGGTCTTGTATTTATATTGTGACTTATCAGATTTCGTTTGAACTTTTTATTGAAGTGCCTGTGACAATCCAGGTAGGTGACCGGTCTGGTATTTATATTGTGACTTACAATCCGTCAAAATTCAGCATGGACAATGCATGGACGAGTAAACCGACCTGCGCATACATGACCATGGAAATTCCCACTTTTTATTGAAGTGCCTGTGACAATCCAGGTAATTGACTGGTCTTGTATTTATATTGTGACTTATCAGACTTCGTTTGTACTTTTTATTGAAGAGCCTGCGTCAATCCAGGTAAGTGACCGGTCTTGTATTTATATTGTGACTTATCAGACTTCGTTCGCACTTTTTATTGAAGTGCCTGTATCAATCCAGGTAAGTGACCGGTCTGGTATTTATATTGTGACTTATCAGACTTCGTTTGTACTTTTTATTGAAGCGACTGTGTCAATCCAGGTAAGTGACCGGTCTGTAGTTATATTGTGACTTATCAGACTTCGTTTGTACTTTTTATTGAAGTGCCTGTGACAATCCAGGTAAGTGACCGGTCTTGTATTTATATTGTGACTTATCAGACTTCGTTTGTACTTTTTATTGAAGTGCCTGTATCAATCCAGGTAAGTGACCGGTCTTGTATTTATATTGTGACATATCAGACTTCGTTTGTACTTTTTGTTGAAGTGCCTGTATCAATCCAGGTAAGTGACCGGTCTTTTGTTTATATTGTGACTTGTCAGACTTCGTTTGAACTTTTTATTGAAGTGCCTGTGACAATCCAGGTAGGTGACCGGTCTGGTATTTATATTGTGACTTACAATCCGTCAAAATTCAGCATGGACAATGCATGGACGAGTAAACCGACCTGCGCATACATGACCATGGAAATTCCCACTTTTTATTGAAGTGCCTGTGACAATCCAGGTAATTGACTGGTCTTGTATTTATATTGTGACTTATCAGACTTCGTTTGTACTTTTTATTAATGTGCCTGTATCAATCCAGGTAAGTGACCGGTCTAATATTTATATTGTGACTTATCAGACTTCGTTTGTACCTTTTATTGAAGTGCCTGTGTCAATCCAGGTAAGTGACCGGTCTTGTATTTATATTGTGACTTATCAGACTTCGTTTGTACTTTTTATTGAAGTGCCTGTGTCAATCCAGGTAAGTGACCGGTCTTGTATTTATATTGTGACTTATCAGACTTCGTTTGTACTTTTTATTGAAGTGCCTGTATCAATCAAGGTAAGTGACCGTCTTGTATTTATATTGTGACTTATCAGACTTCGTTGGTACTTTTTATTGAAGTGCCTGTGTCAATCCAGGTAAGTGACCAGTCTTGTATTTATATTGTGACTTATCAGACTTCGTTTGTACTTTTTATTGAAGAGCCTGTGTCAATCCAGGTAAGTGACCGGTCTTGTATTTATATTGTGACTTATCAGATTTCGTTTGTACTTTTTATTGAAGTGCCTGTATCAATCCAGGTAAGTGACCGGGCTTGTATTTATATTGTGACTTATCAGACTTCGTTTGTACTTTTGATTGAAGTGCCTGTATCAATCCAGGTAAGTGACCGGTCTTGTATTTATATTGTGACATATCAGACTTCGTTTGTACTTTTTGTTGAAGTGCCTGTATCAATCCAGGTAAGTGACCGGTCTTTTGTTTATATTGTGACTTGTCAGACTTCGTTTGAACTTTTTATTGAAGTGCCTGTGACAATCCAGGTAGGTGACCGGTCTGGTATTTATATTGTGACTTACAATCCGTCAAAATTCAGCATGGACAATGCATGGACGAGTAAACCGACCTGCGCATACATGACCATGGAAATTCCCACTTTTTATTGAAGTGCCTGTGACAATCCAGGTAATTGACTGGTCTTGTATTTATATTGTGACTTATCAGACTTCGTTTGTACTTTTTATTGAAGAGCCTGCGTCAATCCAGGTAAGTGACCGGTCTTGTATTTATATTGTGACTTATCAGACTTCGTTCGCACTTTTTATTGAAGTGCCTGTATCAATCCAGGTAAGTGACCGGTCTGGTATTTATATTGTGACTTATCAGACTTCGTTTGTACTTTTTATTGAAGCGACTGTGTCAATCCAGGTAAGTGACCGGTCTGTAGTTATATTGTGACTTATCAGACTTCGTTTGTACTTTTTATTGAAGTGCCTGTGACAATCCAGGTAAGTGACCGGTCTTGTATTTATATTGTGACTTATCAGACTTCGTTTGTACTTTTTATTGAAGTGCCTGTGACAATCCAGGTAAGTGACCGGTCTTGTATTTATATTGTGACTTATCAGACTTCGTTTGTACTTTTTATTGAAGTGCCTGTATCAATCCAGGTAAGTGACCGTCTTGTATTTATATTGTGACTTATCAGACTTCGTTTGTACTTTTTATTGAAGTACCTGTATCAATCCAGGTAAGTCACCGGTCTTGTATTTATATTGTGACTTATCAGACTTCGTTTGTACTTTTTATTGAAGTGCCTGTATCAATCCAGGTAAGTGACCGGGCTTGTATTTATATTGTGACTTATCAGACTTCGTTTGTACTTTTTATTGAAGTGCCTGTATCAATCCAGGTAAGTGACCGGTCTTGTATTTATATTGTGACATATCAGACTTCGTTTGTACTTTTTGTTGAAGTGCCTGTATCAATTCAGGTAAGTGACCGGTCTTTTGTTGATATTGTGACTTGTCAGACTTCGTTTGAACTTTTTATTGAAGTGCCTGTGACAATCCAGGTAGGTGACCGGTCTGGTATTTATATTGTGACTTACAATCCGTCAAAATTCAGCATGGACAATGCATGGACGAGTAAACCGACCTGCGCATACATGACCATGGAAATTCCCACTTTTTATTGAAGTGCCTGTGACAATCCAGGTAATTGACTGGTCTTGTATTTATATTGTGACTTATCAGACTTCGTTTGTACTTTTTATTAATGTGCCTGTATCAATCCAGGTAAGTGACCGGTCTTATATTTATATTGTGACTTATCAGACTTCGTTTGTACCTTTTATTGAAGTGCCTGTGTCAATCCAGGTAAGTGACCAGTCTTGTATTTATATTGTGACTTATCAGACTTCGTTTGTACTTTTTATTGAAGTGCCTGTATCAATCCAGGTAAGTGACCGGTCTTGTATTTATATTGTGACTTATCAGACTTCGTTTGTACTTTTTATTGAAGTGCCTGTATCAATCCAGGTAAGTGACCGTCTTGTATTTATATTGTGACTTATTAGACTTCGTTGGTACTTTTTATTGAAGTGCCTGTGTCAATCCAGGTAAGTGACCAGTCTTGTATTTATATTGTGACTTATCAGACTTCGTTTGTACTTTTTATTGAAGAGCCTGTGTCAATCCAGGTAAGTGACCGGTCTTGTATTTATATTGTGACTTATCAGATTTCGTTTGTACTTTTTATTGAAGTGCCTGTATCAATCCAGGTAAGTGACCGGGCTTGTATTTATATTGTGACTTATCAGACTTCGTTTGTACTTTTGATTGAAGTGCCTGTATCAATCCAGGTAAGTGACCGGTCTTGTATTTATATTGTGACATATCAGACTTCGTTTGTACTTTTTGTTGAAGTGCCTGTATCAATCCAGGTAAGTGACCGGTCTTTTGTTTATATTGTGACTTGTCAGACTTCGTTTGAACTTTTTATTGAAGTGCCTGTGACAATCCAGGTAGGTGACCGGTCTGGTATTTATATTGTGACTTACAATCCGTCAAAATTCAGCATGGACAATGCATGGACGAGTAAACCGACCTGCGCATACATGACCATGGAAATTCCCACTTTTTATTGAAGTGCCTGTGACAATCCAGGTAATTGACTGGTCTTGTATTTATATTGTGACTTATCAGACTTCGTTTGTACTTTTTATTGAAGAGCCTGCGTCAATCCAGGTAAGTGACCGGTCTTGTATTTATATTGTGACTTATCAGACTTCGTTCGCACTTTTTATTGAAGTGCCTGTATCAATCCAGGTAAGTGACCGGTCTGGTATTTATATTGTGACTTATCAGACTTCGTTTGTACTTTTTATTGAAGCGACTGTGTCAATCCAGGTAAGTGACCGGTCTGTAGTTATATTGTGACTTATCAGACTTCGTTTGTACTTTTTATTGAAGTGCCTGTGACAATCCAGGTAAGTGACCGGTCTTGTATTTATATTGTGACTTATCAGACTTCGTTTGTACTTTTTATTGAAGTGCCTGTGACAATCCAGGTAAGTGACCGGTCTTGTATTTATATTGTGACTTATCAGACTTCGTTTGTACTTTTTATTGAAGTGCCTGTGACAATCCAGGTAAGTGACCGGTCTTGTATTTATATTGTGACTTATCAGACTTCGTTTGTACTTTTTATTAAAGTGCCTGTATCAATCCAGGTAAGTGACCGTCTTGTATTTATATTGTGACTTATCAGACTTCGTTTGTACTTTTTATTGAAGTACCTGTATCAATCCAGGTAAGTCACCGGTCTTGTATTTATATTGTGACTTATCAGACTTCGTTTGTACTTTTTATTGAAGTGCCTGTATCAATCCAGGTAAGTGACCGGGCTTGTATTTATATTGTGACTTATCAGACTTCGTTTGTACTTTTTATTGAAGTGCCTGTATCAATCCAGGTAAGTGACCGGTCTTGTATTTATATTGTGACATATCAGACTTCGTTTGTACTTTTTGTTGAAGTGCCTGTATCAATTCAGGTAAGTGACCGGTCTTTTGTTGATATTGTGACTTGTCAGACTTCGTTTGAACTTTTTATTGAAGTGCCTGTGACAATCCAGGTAGGTGACCGGTCTGGTATTTATATTGTGACTTACAATCCGTCAAAATTCAGCATGGACAATGCATGGACGAGTAAACCGACCTGCGCATACATGACCATGGAAATTCCCACTTTTTATTGAAGTGCCTGTGACAATCCAGGTAATTGACTGGTCTTGTATTTATATTGTGACTTATCAGACTTCGTTTGTACTTTTTATTAATGTGCCTGTATCAATCCAGGTAAGTGACCGGTCTTATATTTATATTGTGACTTATCAGACTTCGTTTGTACCTTTTATTGAAGTGCCTGTGTCAATCCAGGTAAGTGACCAGTCTTGTATTTATATTGTGACTTATCAGACTTCGTTTGTACTTTTTATTGAAGTGCCTGTATCAATCCAGGTAAGTGACCGGTCTTGTATTTATATTGTGACTTATCAGACTTCGTTTGTACTTTTTATTGAAGTGCCTGTATCAATCCAGGTAAGTGACCGTCTTGTATTTATATTGTGACTTATCAGACTTCGTTGGTACTTTTTATTGAAGTGCCTGTGTCAATCCAGGTAAGTGACCAGTCTTGTATTTATATTGTGACTTATCAGACTTCGTTTGTACTTTTTATTGAAGAGCCTGTGTCAATCCAGGTAAGTGACCGGTCTTGTATTTATATTGTGACTTATCAGATTTCGTTTGTACTTTTTATTGAAGTGCCTGTATCAATCCAGGTAAGTGACCGGTCTTTTGTTTATATTGTGACTTGTCAGACTTCGTTTGAACTTTTTATTGAAGTGCCTGTGACAATCCAGGTAGGTGACCGGTCTGGTATTTATATTGTGACTTACAATCCGTCAAAATTCAGCATGGACAATGCATGGACGAGTAAACCGACCTGCGCATACATGACCATGGAAATTCCCACTTTTTATTGAAGTGCCTGTGACAATCCAGGTAATTGACTGGTCTTGTATTTATATTGTGACTTATCAGACTTCGTTTGTACTTTTTATTGAAGAGCCTGCGTCAATCCAGGTAAGTGACCGGTCTTGTATTTATATTGTGACTTATCAGACTTCGTTCGCACTTTTTATTGAAGTGCCTGTATCAATCCAGGTAAGTGACCGGTCTGGTATTTATATTGTGACTTATCAGACTTCGTTTGTACTTTTTATTGAAGCGACTGTGTCAATCCAGGTAAGTGACCGGTCTGTAGTTATATTGTGACTTATCAGACTTCGTTTGTACTTTTTATTGAAGTGCCTGTGACAATCCAGGTAAGTGACCGGTCTTGTATTTATATTGTGACTTATCAGACTTCGTTTGTACTTTTTATTGAAGTGCCTGTGACAATCCAGGTAAGTGACCGGTCTTGTATTTATATTGTGACTTATCAGACTTCGTTTGTACTTTTTATTGAAGTGCCTGTATCAATCCAGGTAAGTGACCGTCTTGTATTTATATTGTGACTTATCAGACTTCGTTTGTACTTTTTATTGAAGTACCTGTATCAATCCAGGTAAGTGACCGGTCTGGTATTTATATTGTGACTTATCAGACTTTGTTTGTACTTTTTATTGAAGTGCCTGTATCAATCCAGGTAAGTCACCGGTCTTGTATTTATATTGTGACTTATCAGACTTCGTTTGTACTTTTTATTGAAGTGCCTGTATCAATCCAGGTAAGTGACCGGGCTTGTATTTATATTGTGACTTATCAGACTTCGTTTGTACTTTTTATTGAAGTGCCTGTATCAATCCAGGTAAGTGACCGGTCTTGTATTTATATTGTGACATATCAGACTTCGTTTGTACTTTTTGTTGAAGTGCCTGTATCAATCCAGGTAAGTGACCGGTCTTTTGTTTATATTGTGACTTGTCAGACTTCGTTTGAACTTTTTATTGAAGTGCCTGTGACAATCCAGGTAGGTGACCGGTCTGGTATTTATATTGTGACTTACAATCCGTCAAAATTCAGCATGGACAATGCATGGACGAGTAAACCGACCTGCGCTTACATGACCATGGAAATTCCCACTTTTTATTGAAGTGCCTGTGACAATCCTGGTAATTGACTGGTCTTGTATTTATATTGTGACTTATCAGACTTCGTTTGTACTTTTTATTAATGTGCCTGTATCAATCCAGGTAAGTGACCGGTCTAATATTTATATTGTGACTTATCAGACTTCGTTTGTACCTTTTATTGAAGTGCCTGTGTCAATCCAGGTAAGTGACCAGTCTTGTATTTATATTGTGACTTATCAGACTTCGTTTGTACTTTTTATTGAAGTGCCTGTATCAATCCAGGTAAGTGACCGGTCTTGTATTTATATTGTGACTTATCAGACTTCGTTTGTACTTTTTATTGAAGTGCCTGTATCAATCAAGGTAAGTGACCGTCTTGTATTTATATTGTGACTTATCAGACTTCGTTGGTACTTTTTATTGAAGTGCCTGTGTCAATCCAGGTAAGTGACCAGTCTTGTATTTATATTGTGACTTATCAGACTTCGTTTGTACTTTTTATTGAAGAGCCTGTGTCAATCCAGGTAAGTGACCGGTCTTGTATTTATATTGTGACTTATCAGACTTCGTTTGTACTTTTTATTGAAGTGCCTGTATCAATCCAGGTAAGTGACCGGGCTTGTATTTATATTGTGACTTATCAGACTTCGTTTGTACTTTTTATTGAAGTGCCTGTATCAATCCAGGTAAGTGACCGGTCTTTTGTTTATATTGTGACTTGTCAGACTTCGTTTGAACTTTTTATTGAAGTGCCTGTGACAATCCAGGTAGGTGACCGGTCTGGTATTTATATTGTGACTTACAATCCGTCAAAATTCAGCATGGACAATGCATAGCCGAGTAAACCGACCTGCGCATACATGACCATGGAAATTCCCACTTTTTATTGAAGTGCCTGTGACAATCCAGGTAATTGACTGGTCTTGTATTTATATTGTGACTTATCAGACTTCGTTTGTACTTTTTATTAATGTGCCTGTATCAATCCAGGTAAGTGACCGGTCTAATATTTATATTGTGACTTATCAGACTTCGTTTGTACCTTTTATTGAAGTGCCTGTGTCAATCCAGGTAAGTGACCAGTCTTGTATTTATATTGTGACTTATCAGACTTCGTTTGTACTTTTTATTGAAGTGCCTGTATCAATCCAGGTAAGTGACCGGTCTTGTATTTATATTGTGACTTATCAGACTTCGTTTGTACTTTTTATTGAAGTGCCTGTATCAATCAAGGTAAGTGACCGTCTTGTATTTATATTGTGACTTATCAGACTTCGTTGGTACTTTTTATTGAAGTGCCTGTGTCAATCCAGGTAAGTGACCAGTCTTGTATTTATATTGTGACTTATCAGACTTCGTTTGTACTTTTTATTGAAGAGCCTGTGTCAATCCAGGTAAGTGACCGGTCTTGTATTTATATTGTGACTTATCAGACTTCGTTTGTACTTTTTATTGAAGTGCCTGTATCAATCCAGGTAAGTGACCGGTCTTGTATTTATATTGTGACTTATCAGACTTCGTTTGTACTTTTTATTGAAGTGCCTGTATCAATCCAGGTAAGTGACCGGTCTTGTATTTATATTGTGACTTATCAGACTTCGTTTGTACTTTTTATTGAAGTGCCTGTGACAATCCAGGTAAGTGACCGGTCTTGTATTTATATTGTGATTTATCAGACTTCGTTTGTACTTTTTATTGAAGTGCCTGTATCAATCAAGGTAAGTGACCGTCTTGTATTTATATTGTGACTTATCAGACTTCGTTGGTACTTTTTATTGAAGTGCCTGTGTCAATCCAGGTAAGTGACCAGTCTTGTATTTATATTGTGACTTATCAGACTTCGTTTGTACTTTTTATTGAAGAGCCTGCGTCAATCCAGGTAAGTGACCGGTCTTGTATTTATATTGTGACTTATCAGACTTCGTTTGTACTTTTTATTGAAGTGCCTGTATCAATCCAGGTAAGTGACCGGTCTGGTATTTATATTGTGACTTATCAGACTTCGTTTGTACTTTTTATTGAAGCGACTGTGTCAATCCAGGTAAGTGACCGGTCTGTAGTTATATTGTGACTTATCAGACTTCGTTTGTACTTTTTATTGAAGTGCCTGTGACAATCCAGGTAAGTGACCGGTCTTGTATTTATATTGTGACTTATCAGACTTCGTTTGTACTTTTTATTGAAGTGCCTGTGACAATCCAGGTAAGTGACCGGTCTTGTATTTATATTGTGACTTATCAGACTTCGTTTGTACTTTTTATTGAAGTGCCTGTATCAATCCAGGTAAGTGACCGTCTTGTATTTATATTGTGACTTATCAGACTTCGTTTGTACTTTTTATTGAAGTACCTGTATCAATCCAGGTAAGTCACCGGTCTTGTATTTATATTGTGACTTATCAGACTTCGTTTGTACTTTTTATTGAAGTGCCTGTATCAATCCAGGTAAGTGACCGGGCTTGTATTTATATTGTGACTTATCAGACTTCGTTTGTACTTTTTATTGAAGTGCCTGTATCAATCCAGGTAAGTGACCGGTCTTGTATTTATATTGTGACATATCAGACTTCGTTTGTACTTTTTGTTGAAGTGCCTGTATCAATTCAGGTAAGTGACCGGTCTTTTGTTGATATTGTGACTTGTCAGACTTCGTTTGAACTTTTTATTGAAGTGCCTGTGACAATCCAGGTAGGTGACCGGTCTGGTATTTATATTGTGACTTACAATCCGTCAAAATTCAGCATGGACAATGCATGGACGAGTAAACCGACCTGCGCATACATGACCATGGAAATTCCCACTTTTTATTGAAGTGCCTGTGACAATCCAGGTAATTGACTGGTCTTGTATTTATATTGTGACTTATCAGACTTCGTTTGTACTTTTTATTAATGTGCCTGTATCAATCCAGGTAAGTGACCGGTCTTATATTTATATTGTGACTTATCAGACTTCGTTTGTACCTTTTATTGAAGTGCCTGTGTCAATCCAGGTAAGTGACCAGTCTTGTATTTATATTGTGACTTATCAGACTTCGTTTGTACTTTTTATTGAAGTGCCTGTATCAATCCAGGTAAGTGACCGGTCTTGTATTTATATTGTGACTTATCAGACTTCGTTTGTACTTTTTATTGAAGTGCCTGTATCAATCCAGGTAAGTGACCGTCTTGTATTTATATTGTGACTTATCAGACTTCGTTGGTACTTTTTATTGAAGTGCCTGTGTCAATCCAGGTAAGTGACCAGTCTTGTATTTATATTGTGACTTATCAGACTTCGTTTGTACTTTTTATTGAAGAGCCTGTGTCAATCCAGGTAAGTGACCGGTCTTGTATTTATATTGTGACTTATCAGATTTCGTTTGTACTTTTTATTGAAGTGCCTGTATCAATCCAGGTAAGTGACCGGGCTTGTATTTATATTGTGACTTATCAGACTTCGTTTGTACTTTTGATTGAAGTGCCTGTATCAATCCAGGTAAGTGACCGGTCTTGTATTTATATTGTGACATATCAGACTTCGTTTGTACTTTTTGTTGAAGTGCCTGTATCAATCCAGGTAAGTGACCGGTCTTTTGTTTATATTGTGACTTGTCAGACTTCGTTTGAACTTTTTATTGAAGTGCCTGTGACAATCCAGGTAGGTGACCGGTCTGGTATTTATATTGTGACTTACAATCCGTCAAAATTCAGCATGGACAATGCATGGACGAGTAAACCGACCTGCGCATACATGACCATGGAAATTCCCACTTTTTATTGAAGTGCCTGTGACAATCCAGGTAATTGACTGGTCTTGTATTTATATTGTGACTTATCAGACTTCGTTTGTACTTTTTATTGAAGAGCCTGCGTCAATCCAGGTAAGTGACCGGTCTTGTATTTATATTGTGACTTATCAGACTTCGTTCGCACTTTTTATTGAAGTGCCTGTATCAATCCAGGTAAGTGACCGGTCTGGTATTTATATTGTGACTTATCAGACTTCGTTTGTACTTTTTATTGAAGCGACTGTGTCAATCCAGGTAAGTGACCGGTCTGTAGTTATATTGTGACTTATCAGACTTCGTTTGTACTTTTTATTGAAGTGCCTGTGACAATCCAGGTAAGTGACCGGTCTTGTATTTATATTGTGACTTATCAGACTTCGTTTGTACTTTTTATTGAAGTGCCTGTGACAATCCAGGTAAGTGACCGGTCCTGTATTTATATTGTGACTTATCAGACTTCGTTTGTACTTTTTATTGAAGTGCCTGTATCAATCCAGGTAAGTGACCGTCTTGTATTTATATTGTGACTTATCAGACTTCGTTTGTACTTTTTATTGAAGTACCTGTATCAATCCAGGTAAGTGACCGGTCTGGTATTTATATTGTGACTTATCAGACTTTGTTTGTACTTTTTATTGAAGTGCCTGTATCAATCCAGGTAAGTGACCGGTCTTGTATTTATATTGTGACTTATCAGACTTCGTTTGTACTTTTTATTGAAGTGCCTGTATCAATCCAGGTAAGTGACCGGGCTTGTATTTATATTGTGACTTATCAGACTTCGTTTGTACTTTTTATTGAAGTGCCTGTATCAATCCAGGTAAGTGACCGGTCTTGTATTTATATTGTGACATATCAGACTTCGTTTGTACTTTTTGTTGAAGTGCCTGTATCAATCCAGGTAAGTGACCGGTCTTTTGTTTATATTGTGACTTGTCAGACTTCGTTTGAACTTTTTATTGAAGTGCCTGTGACAATCCAGGTAGGTGACCGGTCTGGTATTTATATTGTGACTTACAATCCGTCAAAATTCAGCATGGACAATGCATGGACGAGTAAACCGACCTGCGCTTACATGACCATGGAAATTCCCACTTTTTATTGAAGTGCCTGTGACAATCCTGGTAATTGACTGGTCTTGTATTTATATTGTGACTTATCAGACTTCGTTTGTACTTTTTATTAATGTGCCTGTATCAATCCAGGTAAGTGACCGGTCTAATATTTATATTGTGACTTATCAGACTTCGTTTGTACCTTTTATTGAAGTGCCTGTGTCAATCCAGGTAAGTGACCAGTCTTGTATTTATATTGTGACTTATCAGACTTCGTTTGTACTTTTTATTGAAGTGCCTGTATCAATCCAGGTAAGTGACCGGTCTTGTATTTATATTGTGACTTATCAGACTTCGTTTGTACTTTTTATTGAAGTGCCTGTATCAATCAAGGTAAGTGACCGTCTTGTATTTATATTGTGACTTATCAGACTTCGTTGGTACTTTTTATTGAAGTGCCTGTGTCAATCCAGGTAAGTGACCAGTCTTGTATTTATATTGTGACTTATCAGACTTCGTTTGTACTTTTTATTGAAGAGCCTGTGTCAATCCAGGTAAGTGACCGGTCTTGTATTTATATTGTGACTTATCAGACTTCGTTTGTACTTTTTATTGAAGTGCCTGTATCAATCCAGGTAAGTGACCGGGCTTGTATTTATATTGTGACTTATCAGACTTCGTTTGTACTTTTTATTGAAGTGCCTGTATCAATCCAGGTAAGTGACCGGTCTTTTGTTTATATTGTGACTTGTCAGACTTCGTTTGAACTTTTTATTGAAGTGCCTGTGACAATCCAGGTAGGTGACCGGTCTGGTATTTATATTGTGACTTACAATCCGTCAAAATTCAGCATGGACAATGCATGGACGAGTAAACCGACCTGCGCATACATGACCATGGAAATTCCCACTTTTTATTGAAGTGCCTGTGACAATCCAGGTAATTGACTGGTCTTGTATTTATATTGTGACTTATCAGACTTCGTTTGTACTTTTTATTAATGTGCCTGTATCAATCCAGGTAAGTGACCGGTCTAATATTTATATTGTGACTTATCAGACTTCGTTTGTACCTTTTATTGAAGTGCCTGTGTCAATCCAGGTAAGTGACCAGTCTTGTATTTATATTGTGACTTATCAGACTTCGTTTGTACTTTTTATTGAAGTGCCTGTATCAATCCAGGTAAGTGACCGGTCTTGTATTTATATTGTGACTTATCAGACTTCGTTTGTACTTTTTATTGAAGTGCCTGTATCAATCAAGGTAAGTGACCGTCTTGTATTTATATTGTGACTTATCAGACTTCGTTGGTACTTTTTATTGAAGTGCCTGTGTCAATCCAGGTAAGTGACCAGTCTTGTATTTATATTGTGACTTATCAGACTTCGTTTGTACTTTTTATTGAAGAGCCTGTGTCAATCCAGGTAAGTGACCGGTCTTGTATTTATATTGTGACTTATCAGACTTCGTTTGTACTTTTTATTGAAGTGCCTGTATCAATCCAGGTAAGTGACCGGTCTTGTATTTATATTGTGACTTATCAGACTTCGTTTGTACTTTTTATTGAAGTGCCTGTATCAATCCAGGTAAGTGACCGGTCTTGTATTTATATTGTGACATATCAGACTTCGTTTGTACTTTTTGTTGAAGTGCCTGTATCAATCCAGGTAAGTGACCGGTCTTTTGTTTATATTGTGACTTGTCAGACTTCGTTTGAACTTTTTATTGAAGTGCCTGTGACAATCCAGGTAGGTGACCGGTCTGGTATTTATATTGTGACTTACAATCCGTCAAAATTCAGCATGGACAATGCATGGACGAGTAAACCGACCTGCGCTTACATGACCATGGAAATTCCCACTTTTTATTGAAGTGCCTGTGACAATCCTGGTAATTGACTGGTCTTGTATTTATATTGTGACTTATCAGACTTCGTTTGTACTTTTTATTAATGTGCCTGTATCAATCCAGGTAAGTGACCGGTCTAATATTTATATTGTGACTTATCAGACTTCGTTTGTACCTTTTATTGAAGTGCCTGTGTCAATCCAGGTAAGTGACCAGTCTTGTATTTATATTGTGACTTATCAGACTTCGTTTGTACTTTTTATTGAAGTGCCTGTATCAATCCAGGTAAGTGACCGGTCTTGTATTTATATTGTGACTTATCAGACTTCGTTTGTACTTTTTATTGAAGTGCCTGTATCAATCAAGGTAAGTGACCGTCTTGTATTTATATTGTGACTTATCAGACTTCGTTGGTACTTTTTATTGAAGTGCCTGTGTCAATCCAGGTAAGTGACCAGTCTTGTATTTATATTGTGACTTATCAGACTTCGTTTGTACTTTTTATTGAAGAGCCTGTGTCAATCCAGGTAAGTGACCGGTCTTGTATTTATATTGTGACTTATCAGACTTCGTTTGTACTTTTTATTGAAGTGCCTGTATCAATCCAGGTAAGTGACCGGGCTTGTATTTATATTGTGACTTATCAGACTTCGTTTGTACTTTTTATTGAAGTGCCTGTATCAATCCAGGTAAGTGACCGGTCTTTTGTTTATATTGTGACTTGTCAGACTTCGTTTGAACTTTTTATTGAAGTGCCTGTGACAATCCAGGTAGGTGACCGGTCTGGTATTTATATTGTGACTTACAATCCGTCAAAATTCAGCATGGACAATGCATGGACGAGTAAACCGACCTGCGCATACATGACCATGGAAATTCCCACTTTTTATTGAAGTGCCTGTGACAATCCAGGTAATTGACTGGTCTTGTATTTATATTGTGACTTATCAGACTTCGTTTGTACTTTTTATTAATGTGCCTGTATCAATCCAGGTAAGTGACCGGTCTAATATTTATATTGTGACTTATCAGACTTCGTTTGTACCTTTTATTGAAGTGCCTGTGTCAATCCAGGTAAGTGACCAGTCTTGTATTTATATTGTGACTTATCAGACTTCGTTTGTACTTTTTATTGAAGTGCCTGTATCAATCCAGGTAAGTGACCGGTCTTGTATTTATATTGTGACTTATCAGACTTCGTTTGTACTTTTTATTGAAGTGCCTGTATCAATCAAGGTAAGTGACCGTCTTGTATTTATATTGTGACTTATCAGACTTCGTTGGTACTTTTTATTGAAGTGCCTGTGTCAATCCAGGTAAGTGACCAGTCTTGTATTTATATTGTGACTTATCAGACTTCGTTTGTACTTTTTATTGAAGAGCCTGTGTCAATCCAGGTAAGTGACCGGTCTTGTATTTATATTGTGACTTATCAGACTTCGTTTGTACTTTTTATTGAAGTGCCTGTATCAATCCAGGTAAGTGACCGGTCTTGTATTTATATTGTGACTTATCAGACTTCGTTTGTACTTTTTATTGAAGTGCCTGTATCAATCCAGGTAAGTGACCGGTCTTGTATTTATATTGTGACTTATCAGACTTCGTTTGTACTTTTTATTGAAGTGCCTGTGACAATCCAGGTAAGTGACCGGTCTTGTATTTATATTGTGATTTATCAGACTTCGTTTGTACTTTTTATTGAAGTGCCTGTATCAATCAAGGTAAGTGACCGTCTTGTATTTATATTGTGACTTATCAGACTTCGTTGGTACTTTTTATTGAAGTGCCTGTGTCAATCCAGGTAAGTGACCAGTCTTGTATTTATATTGTGACTTATCAGACTTCGTTTGTACTTTTTATTGAAGAGCCTGCGTCAATCCAGGTAAGTGACCGGTCTTGTATTTATATTGTGACTTATCAGACGTCGTTTGTACTTTTTATTGAAGTGCCTGTATCAATCCAGGTAAGTGACCGGTCTGGTATTTATATTG
The DNA here is from genome assembly GCA_963383655.1 of Bathymodiolus septemdierum. NCBI lineage: Eukaryota > Metazoa > Mollusca > Bivalvia > Mytilida > Modiolidae > Bathymodiolus > Bathymodiolus septemdierum. The sequence goes on along the minus strand of OY726517.1, from coordinate 2,442,852 downwards.
TGACTTATCAGACTTCGTTTGTACTTTTTATTGAAGCGACTGTGTCAATCCAGGTAAGTGACCGGTCTGTAGTTATATTGTGACTTATCAGACTTCGTTTGTACTTTTTATTGAAGTGCCTGTGACAATCCAGGTAAGTGACCGGTCTTGTATTTATATTGTGACTTATCAGACTTCGTTTGTACTTTTTATTGAAGTGCCTGTGACAATCCAGGTAAGTGACCGGTCTTGTATTTATATTGTGACTTATCAGACTTCGTTTGTACTTTTTATTGAAGTGCCTGTATCAATCCAGGTAAGTGACCGTCTTGTATTTATATTGTGACTTATCAGACTTCGTTTGTACTTTTTATTGAAGTACCTGTATCAATCCAGGTAAGTAACCGGTCTGGTATTTATATTGTGACTTATCAGACTTTGTTTGTACTTTTTATTGAAGTGCCTGTATCAATCCAGGTAAGTCACCGTCTTGTATTTATATTGTGACTTATCAGACTTCGTTTGTACTTTTTATTGAAGTGCCTGTATCAATCCAGGTAAGTGACCGCGCTTGTATTTATATTGTGACTTATCAGACTTCGTTTGTACTTTTTATTGAAGTGCCTGTATCAATCCAGGTAAGTGACCGGTCTTGTATTTATATTGTGACATATCAGACTTCGTTTGTACTTTTTGTTGAAGTGCCTGTATCAATCCAGGTAAGTGACCGGTCTTTTGTTTATATTGTGACTTGTCAGACTTCGTTTGAACTTTTTATTGAAGTGCCTGTGACAATCCAGGTAGGTGACCGGTCTGGTATTTATATTGTGACTAACAATCCGTCAAAATTCAGCATGGACAATGCATGGACGAGTAAACCGACCTGCGCATACATGACCATGGAAATTCCCACTTTTTATTGAAGTGCCTGTGACAATCCAGGTAATTGACTGGTCTTGTATTTATATTGTGACTTATCAGACTTCGTTTGTACTTTTTATTAATGTGCCTGTATCAATCCAGGTAAGTGACCGGTCTAATATTTATATTGTGACTTATCAGACTTCGTTTGTACCTTTTATTGAAGTGCCTGTGTCAATCCAGGTAAGTGACCAGTCTTGTATTTATATTGTGACTTATCAGACTTCGTTTGTACTTTTTATTGAAGTGCCTGTATCAATCCAGGTAAGTGACCGTCTTGTATTTATATTGTGACTTATCAGACTTCGTTGGTACTTTTTATTGAAGTGCCTGTGTCAATCCAGGTAAGTGACCAGTCTTGTATTTATATTGTGACTTATCAGACTTCGTTTGTACTTTTTATTGAAGAGCCTGTGTCAATCCAGGTAAGTGACCGGTCTTGTATTTATATTGTGACTTATCAGATTTCGTTTGTACTTTTTATTGAAGTGCCTGTATCAATCCAGGTAAGTGACCGGGCTTGTATTTATATTGTGACTTATCAGACTTCGTTTGTACTTTTGATTGAAGAGCCTGTATCAATGCAGGTAAGTGACCGGTCTTGTATTTATATTGTGACATATCAGACTTCGTTTGTACTTTTTGTTGAAGTGCCTGTATCAATCCAGGTAAGTGACCGGTCTTTTGTTTATATTGTGACTTGTCAGACTTCGTTTGAACTTTTTATTGAAGTGCCTGTGACAATCCAGGTAGGTGACCGGTCTGGTATTTATATTGTGACTTACAATCCGTCAAAATTCAGCATGGACAATGCATGGACGAGTAAACCGACCTGCGCATACATGACCATGGAAATTCCCACTTTTTATTGAAGTGCCTGTGACAATCCAGGTAATTGACTGGTCTTGTATTTATATTGTGACTTATCAGACTTCGTTTGTACTTTTTATTGAAGAGCCTGCGTCAATCCAGGTAAGTGACCGGTCTTGTATTTATATTGTGACTTATCAGACTTCGTTCGCACTTTTTATTGAAGTGCCTGTATCAATCCAGGTAAGTGACCGGTCTTGTATTTATATTGTGACTTATCAGACTTCGTTTGTACTTTTTATTGAAGCGACTGTGTCAATCCAGGTAAGTGACCGGTCTGTAGTTATATTGTGACTTATCAGACTTCGTTTGTACTTTTTATTGAAGTGCCTGTGACAATCCAGGTAAGTGACCGGTCTTGTATTTATATTGTGACTTATCAGACTTCGTTTGTACTTTTTATTGAAGTGCCTGTGACAATCCAGGTAAGTGACCGGTCTTGTATTTATATTGTGACTTATCAGACTTCGTTTGTACTTTTTATTGAAGTGCCTGTATCAATCCAGGTAAGTGACCGTCTTGTATTTATATTGTGACTTATCAGACTTCGTTTGTACTTTTTATTGAAGTACCTGTATCAATCCAGGTAAGTGACCGGTCTGGTATTTATATTGTGACTTATCAGACTTTGTTTGTACTTTTTATTGAAGTGCCTGTATCAATCCAGGTAAGTCACCGGTCTTGTATTTATATTGTGACTTATCAGACTTCGTTTGTACTTTTTATTGAAGTGCCTGTATCAATCCAGGTAAGTGACCGGGCTTGTATTTATATTGTGACTTATCAGACTTCGTTTGTACTTTTTATTGAAGTGCCTGTATCAATCCAGGTAAGTGACCGGTCTTGTATTTATATTGTGACATATCAGACTTCGTTTGTACTTTTTGTTGAAGTGCCTGTATCAATCCAGGTAAGTGACCGGTCTTTTGTTTATATTGTGACTTGTCAGACTTCGTTTGAACTTTTTATTGAAGTGCCTGTGACAATCCAGGTAGGTGACCGGTCTGGTATTTATATTGTGACTTACAATCCGTCAAAATTCAGCATGGACAATGCATGGACGAGTAAACCGACCTGCGCTTACATGACCATGGAAATTCCCACTTTTTATTGAAGTGCCTGTGACAATCCTGGTAATTGACTGGTCTCGTATTTATATTGTGACTTATCAGACTTCGTTTGTACTTTTTATTAATGTGCCTGTATCAATCCAGGTAAGTGACCGGTCTAATATTTATATTGTGACTTATCAGACTTCGTTTGTACCTTTTATTGAAGTGCCTGTGTCAATCCAGGTAAGTGACCAGTCTTGTATTTATATTGTGACTTATCAGACTTCGTTTGTACTTTTTATTGAAGTGCCTGTATCAATCCAGGTAAGTGACCGGTCTTGTATTTATATTGTGACTTATCAGACTTCGTTTGTACTTTTTATTGAAGTGCCTGTATCAATCAAGGTAAGTGACCGTCTTGTATTTATATTGTGACTTATCAGACTTCGTTGGTACTTTTTATTGAAGTGCCTGTGTCAATCCAGGTAAGTGACCAGTCTTGTATTTATATTGTGACTTATCAGACTTCGTTTGTACTTTTTATTGAAGAGCCTGTGTCAATCCAGGTAAGTGACCGGTCTTGTATTTATATTGTGACTTATCAGACTTCGTTTGTACTTTTTATTGAAGTGCCTGTATCAATCCAGGTAAGTGACCGGGCTTGTATTTATATTGTGACTTATCAGACTTCGTTTGTACTTTTTATTGAAGTGCCTGTATCAATCCAGGTAAGTGACCGGTCTTGTATTTATATTGTGACATATCAGACTTCGTTTGTACTTTTTGTTGAAGTGCCTGTATCAATCCAGGTAAGTGACCGGTCTTTTGTTTATATTGTGACTTGTCAGACTTCGTTTGAACTTTTTATTGAAGTGCCTGTGACAATCCAGGTAGGTGACCGGTCTGGTATTTATATTGTGACTTACAATCCGTCAAAATTCAGCATGGACAATGCATGGACGAGTAAACCGACCTGCGCATACATGACCATGGAAATTCCCACTTTTTATTGAAGTGCCTGTGACAATCCAGGTAATTGACTGGTCTTGTATTTATATTGTGACTTATCAGACTTCGTTTGTACTTTTTATTAATGTGCCTGTATCAATCCAGGTAAGTGACCGGTCTAATATTTATATTGTGACTTATCAGACTTCGTTTGTACCTTTTATTGAAGTGCCTGTGTCAATCCAGGTAAGTGACCAGTCTTGTATTTATATTGTGACTTATCAGACTTCGTTTGTACTTTTTATTGAAGTGCCTGTATCAATCCAGGTAAGTGACCGGTCTTGTATTTATATTGTGACTTATCAGACTTCGTTTGTACTTTTTATTGAAGTGCCTGTATCAATCAAGGTAAGTGACCGTCTTGTATTTATATTGTGACTTATCAGACTTCGTTGGTACTTTTTATTGAAGTGCCTGTGTCAATCCAGGTAAGTGACCAGTCTTGTATTTATATTGTGACTTATCAGACTTCGTTTGTACTTTTTATTGAAGAGCCTGTGTCAATCCATGTAAGTGACCGGTCTTGTATTTATATTGTGACTTATCAGACTTCGTTTGTACTTTTTATTGAAGTGCCTGTATCAATCCAGGTAAGTGACCGGTCTTGTATTTATATTGTGACTTATCAGACTTCGTTTGTACTTTTTATTGAAGTGCCTGTATCAATCCAGGTAAGTGACCGGTCTTGTATTTATATTGTGACTTATCAGACTTCGTTTGTACTTTTTATTGAAGTGCCTGTGACAATCCAGGTAAGTGACCGGTCTTGTATTTATATTGTGATTTATCAGACTTCGTTTGTACTTTTTATTGAAGTGCCTGTATCAATCAAGGTAAGTGACCGTCTTGTATTTATATTGTGACTTATCAGACTTCGTTGGTACTTTTTATTGAAGTGCCTGTGTCAATCCAGGTAAGTGACCAGTCTTGTATTTATATTGTGACTTATCAGACTTCGTTTGTACTTTTTATTGAAGAGCCTGCGTCAATCCAGGTAAGTGACCGGTCTTGTATTTATATTGTGACTTATCAGACTTCGTTTGTACTTTTTATTGAAGTGCCTGTATCAATCCAGGTAAGTGACCGTCTTGTATTTATATTGTGACTTATCAGACTTCGTTTGTACTTTTTATTGAAGTACCTGTATCAATCCAGGTAAGTGACCGGTCTGGTATTTATATTGTGACTTATCAGACTTTGTTTGTACTTTTTATTGAAGTGCCTGTATCAATCCAGGTAAGTCACCGGTCTTGTATTTATATTGTGACTTATCAGACTTCGTTTGTACTTTTTATTGAAGTGCCTGTATCAATCCAGGTAAGTGACCGGGCTTGTATTTATATTGTGACTTATCAGACTTCGTTTGTACTTTTTATTGAAGTGCCTGTATCAATCCAGGTAAGTGACCGGTCTTGTATTTATATTGTGACATATCAGACTTCGTTTGTACTTTTTGTTGAAGTGCCTGTATCAATCCAGGTAAGTGACCGGTCTTTTGTTTATATTGTGACTTGTCAGACTTCGTTTGAACTTTTTATTGAAGTGCCTGTGACAATCCAGGTAGGTGACCGGTCTGGTATTTATATTGTGACTTACAATCCGTCAAAATTCAGCATGGACAATGCATGGACGAGTAAACCGACCTGCGCTTACATGACCATGGAAATTCCCACTTTTTATTGAAGTGCCTGTGACAATCCTGGTAATTGACTGGTCTCGTATTTATATTGTGACTTATCAGACTTCGTTTGTACTTTTTATTAATGTGCCTGTATCAATCCAGGTAAGTGACCGGTCTAATATTTATATTGTGACTTATCAGACTTCGTTTGTACCTTTTATTGAAGTGCCTGTGTCAATCCAGGTAAGTGACCAGTCTTGTATTTATATTGTGACTTATCAGACTTCGTTTGTACTTTTTATTGAAGTGCCTGTATCAATCCAGGTAAGTGACCGGTCTTGTATTTATATTGTGACTTATCAGACTTCGTTTGTACTTTTTATTGAAGTGCCTGTATCAATCAAGGTAAGTGACCGTCTTGTATTTATATTGTGACTTATCAGACTTCGTTGGTACTTTTTATTGAAGTGCCTGTGTCAATCCAGGTAAGTGACCAGTCTTGTATTTATATTGTGACTTATCAGACTTCGTTTGTACTTTTTATTGAAGAGCCTGTGTCAATCCAGGTAAGTGACCGGTCTTGTATTTATATTGTGACTTATCAGACTTCGTTTGTACTTTTTATTGAAGTGCCTGTATCAATCCAGGTAAGTGACCGGGCTTGTATTTATATTGTGACTTATCAGACTTCGTTTGTACTTTTTATTGAAGTGCCTGTATCAATCCAGGTAAGTGACCGGTCTTGTATTTATATTGTGACATATCAGACTTCGTTTGTACTTTTTGTTGAAGTGCCTGTATCAATCCAGGTAAGTGACCGGTCTTTTGTTTATATTGTGACTTGTCAGACTTCGTTTGAACTTTTTATTGAAGTGCCTGTGACAATCCAGGTAGGTGACCGGTCTGGTATTTATATTGTGACTTACAATCCGTCAAAATTCAGCATGGACAATGCATGGACGAGTAAACCGACCTGCGCATACATGACCATGGAAATTCCCACTTTTTATTGAAGTGCCTGTGACAATCCAGGTAATTGACTGGTCTTGTATTTATATTGTGACTTATCAGACTTCGTTTGTACTTTTTATTAATGTGCCTGTATCAATCCAGGTAAGTGACCGGTCTAATATTTATATTGTGACTTATCAGACTTCGTTTGTACCTTTTATTGAAGTGCCTGTGTCAATCCAGGTAAGTGACCAGTCTTGTATTTATATTGTGACTTATCAGACTTCGTTTGTACTTTTTATTGAAGTGCCTGTATCAATCCAGGTAAGTGACCGGTCTTGTATTTATATTGTGACTTATCAGACTTCGTTTGTACTTTTTATTGAAGTGCCTGTATCAATCAAGGTAAGTGACCGTCTTGTATTTATATTGTGACTTATCAGACTTCGTTGGTACTTTTTATTGAAGTGCCTGTGTCAATCCGGGTAAGTGACCAGTCTTGTATTTATATTGTGACTTATCAGACTTCGTTTGTACTTTTTATTGAAGAGCCTGTGTCAATCCAGGTAAGTGACCGGTCTTGTATTTATATTGTGACTTATCAGACTTCGTTTGTACTTTTTATTGAAGTGCCTGTATCAATCCAGGTAAGTGACCGGTCTTGTATTTATATTGTGACTTATCAGACTTCGTTTGTACTTTTGATTGAAGTGCCTGTATCAATCCAGGTAAGTGACCGGTCTTGTATTTATATTGTGACTTATCAGACTTCGTTTGTACTTTTTATTGAAGTGCCTGTGACAATCCAGGTAAGTGACCGGTCTTGTATTTATATTGTGATTTATCAGACTTCGTTTGTACTTTTTATTGAAGTGCCTGTATCAATCAAGGTAAGTGACCGTCTTGTATTTATATTGTGACTTATCAGACTTCGTTGGTACTTTTTATTGAAGTGCCTGTGTCAATCCAGGTAAGTGACCAGTCTTGTATTTATATTGTGACTTATCAGACTTCGTTTGTACTTTTTATTGAAGAGCCTGCGTCAATCCAGGTAAGTGACCGGTCTTGTATTTATATTGTGACTTATCAGACTTCGTTTGTACTTTTTATTGAAGTGCCTGTATCAATCCAGGTAAGTGACCGGTCTTGTATTTTTATTGTGACTTATCAGACTTCGTTTGTACTTTTTATTGAAGTGCCTGTGACAATCCAGGTAAGTGACCGGTCTTGTATTCATATTGTGACTTATCAGACTTCGTTTGTACTTTTTATTGAAGTGCCTGTATCAATCAAGGTAAGTGACCGTCTTGTATTTATATTGTGACTTATCAGACTTCGTTGGTACTTTTTATTGAAGTGCCTGTGTCAATCCAGGTAAGTGACCAGTCTTGTATTTATATTGTGACATCAGACTTCGTTTGTACTTTTTATTGAAGAGCCTGCGTCAATCCAGGTAAGTGACCGGTCTTGTATTTATATTGTGACTTATCAGACTTCGTTCGCACTTTTTATTGAAGTGCCTGTATCAATCCAGGTAAGTGACCGGTCTGGTATTTATATTGTGACTTATCAGACTTCGTTTGTACTTTTTATTGAAGCGACTGTGTCAATCCAGGTAAGTGACCGGTCTGTAGTTATATTGTGACTTATCAGACTTCGTTTGTACTTTTTATTGAAGTGCCTGTGACAATCCAGGTAAGTGACCGGTCTTGTATTTATATTGTGACTTATCAGACTTCGTTTGTACTTTTTATTGAAGTGCCTGTGACAATCCAGGTAAGTGACCGGTCTTGTATTTATATTGTGACTTATCAGACTTCGTTTGTACTTTTTATTGAAGTGCCTGTATCAATCCAGGTAAGTGACCGTCTTGTATTTATATTGTGACTTATCAGACTTCGTTTGTACTTTTTATTGAGGTACCTGTATCAATCCAGGTAAGTGACCGGTCTGGTATTTATATTGTGACTTATCAGACTTTGTTTGTACTTTTTATTGAAGTGCCTGTATCAATCCAGGTAAGTCACCGGTCTTGTATTTATATTGTGACTTATCAGACTTCGTTTGTACTTTTTATTGAAGTGCCTGTATCAATCCAGGTAAGTGACCGGGCTTGTATTTATATTGTGACTTATCAGACTTCGTTTGTACTTTTTATTGAAGTGCCTGTATCAATCCAGGTAAGTGACCGGTCTTGTATTTATATTGTGACATATCAGACTTCGTTTGTACTTTTTGTTGAAGTGCCTGTATCAATCCAGGTAAGTGACCGGTCTTTTGTTTATATTGTGACTTGTCAGACTTCGTTTGAACTTTTTATTGAAGTGCCTGTGACAATCCAGGTAGGTGACCGGTCTGGTATTTATATTGTGACTTACAATCCGTCAAAATTCAGCATGGACAATGCATGTACGAATAAACCGACCTGCGCATACATGACCATGGAAATTCCCACTTTTTATTGAAGTGCCTGTGACAATCCAGGTAATTGACTGGTCTTGTATTTATATTGTGACTTATCAGACTTCGTTTGTACTTTTTATTAATGTGCCTGTATCAATCCAGGTAAGTGACCGGTCTAATATTTATATTGTGACTTATCAGACTTCGTTTGTACCTTTTATTGAAGTGCCTGTGTCAATCCAGGTAAGTGACCAGTCTTGTATTTATATTGTGACTTATCAGACTTCGTTTGTACTTTTTATTGAAGTGCCTGTATCAATCCAGGTAAGTGACCGGTCTTGTATTTATATTGTGACTTATCAGACTTCGTTTGTACTTTTTATTGAAGTGCCTGTATCAATCAAGGTAAGTGACCGTCTTGTATTTATATTGTGACTTATCAGACTTCGTTGGTACTTTTTATTGAAGTGCCTGTGTCAATCCAGGTAAGTGACCAGTCTTGTATTTATATTGTGACTTATCAGACTTCGTTCGCACTTATTATTGAAGTGCCTGTATCCATCCAGGTAAGTGACCGGTCTCGTATTTATATTGTGACTTATCAGACTTCGTTTGTACTTTTTATTGAAGCGACTGTGTCAATCCAGGTAAGTGACCGGTCTGTAGTTATATTGTGACTTATCAGACTTCGTTTGTACTTTTTATTGAAGTGCCTGTGACAATCCAGGTAAGTGACCGGTCTTGTATTTATATTGTGACTTATCAGACTTCGTTTGTACTTTTTATTGAAGTGCCTGTGACAATCCAGGTAAGTGACCGTCTTGTATTTATATTGTGACTTATCAGACTTCGTTTGTACTTTTTATTGAAGTACCTGTATCAATCCAGGTAAGTGACCGGTCTTGTATTTATATTGTGACTTATCAGACTTCGTTTGTACTTTTTATTGAAGTGCCTGTATCAATCCAGGTAAGTGACCGGGCTTGTATTTATATTGTGACTTATCAGACTTCGTTTGTACTTTTTATTGAAGTGCCTGTATCAATCCAGGTAAGTGACCGGTCTTGTATTTATATTGTGACATATCAGACTTCGTTTGTACTTTTTGTTGAAGTGCCTGTATCAATCCAGGTAAGTGACCGGTCTTTTGTTTATATTGTGATTTGTCAGACTTCGTTTGAACTTTTTATTGAAGTGCCTGTGACAATCCAGGTAGGTGACCGGTCTGGTATTTATATTGTGACTTACAATCCGTCAAAATTCAGCATGGACAATGCATGGACGAGTAAACCGACCTGCGCATACATGACCATGGAAATTCCCACTTTTTATTGAAGTGCCTGTGACAATCCAGGTAATTGACTGGTCTTGTATTTATATTGTGACTTATCAGACTTCGTTTGTACTTTTTATTAATGTGCCTGTATCAATCCAGGTAAGTGACCGGTCTAATATTTATATTGTGACTTATCAGACTTCGTTTGTACCTTTTATTGAAGTGCCTGTGTCAATCCAGGTAAGTGACCAGTCTTGTATTTATATTGTGACTTATCAGACTTCGTTTGTACTTTTTATTGAAGTGCCTGTATCAATCCAGGTAAGTGACCGGTCTTGTATTTATATTGTGACTTATCAGACTTCGTTTGTACTTTTTATTGAAGTGCCTGTATCAATCAAGGTAAGTGACCGTCTTGTATTTATATTGTGACTTATCAGACTTCGTTGGTACTTTTTATTGAAGTGCCTGTGTCAATCCAGGTAAGTGACCAGTCTTGTATTTATATTGTGACTTATCAGACTTCGTTTGTACTTTTTATTGAAGAGCCTGTGTCAATCCAGGTAAGTGACCGGTCTTGTATTTATATTGTGACTTATCAGACTTCGTTTGTACTTTTTATTGAAGTGCCTGTATCAATCCAGGTAAGTGACCGGTCTTGTATTTATATTGTGATTTATCAGACTTCGTTTGTACTTTTTATTGAAGTGCCTGTATCAATCCAGGTAAGTGACCGGTCTTGTATTTATATTGTGACTTATCAGACTTCGTTTGTACTTTTTATTGAAGTGCCTGTGACAATCCAGGTAAGTGACCGGTCTTGTATTTATATTGTGATTTATCAGACTTCGTTTGTACTTTTTATTGAAGTGCCTGTATCAATCAAGGTAAGTGACCGTCTTGTATTTATATTGTGACTTATCAGACTTCGTTGGTACTTTTTATTGAAGTGCCTGTGTCAATCCAGGTAAGTGACCAGTCTTGTATTTATATTGTGACTTATCAGACTTCGTTTGTACTTTTTATTGAAGAGCCTGCGTCAATCCAGGTAAGTGACCGGTCTTGTATTTATATTGTGACTTATCAGACTTCGTTTGTACTTTTTATTGAAGTGCCTGTATCAATCCAGGTAAGTGATCGGTCTTGTATTTTTATTGTGACTTATCAGACTTCGTTTGTACTTTTTATTGAAGTGCCTGTGACAATCCAGGTAAGTGACCGGTCTTGTATTTATATTGTGACTTATCAGACTTCGTTTGTACTTTTTATTGAAGTGCCTGTATCAATCAAGGTAAGTGACCGTCTTGTATTTATATTGTGACTTATCAGACTTCGTTGGTACTTTTTATTGAAGTGCCTGTGTCAATCCAGGTAAGTGACCAGTCTTGTATTTATATTGTGACATCAGACTTCGTTTGTACTTTTTACTGAAGAGCCTGCGTCAATCCAGGTAAGTGACCGGTCTTGTATTTATATTGTGATTTATCAGACTTCGTTCGCACTTTTTATTGAAGTGCCTGTATCAATCCAGGTAAGTGACCGGTCTGGTATTTATATTGTGACTTATCAGACTTCGTTTGTACTTTTTATTGAAGCGACTGTGTCAATCCAGGTAAGTGACCGGTCTGTAGTTATATTGTGACTTATCAGACTTCGTTTGTACTTTTTATTGAAGTGCCTGTGACAATCCAGGTAAGTGACCGGTCTTGTATTTATATTGTGACTTATCAGACTTCGTTTGTACTTTTTATTGAAGTGCCTGTGACAATCCAGGTAAGTGACCGGTCTTGTATTTATATTGTGACTTATCAGACTTCGCTTGTACTTTTTATTGAAGTGCCTGTATCAATCCAGGTAAGTGACCGTCTTGTATTTATATTGTGACTTATCAGACTTCGTTTGTACTTTTTATTGAAGTACCTGTATCAATCCAGGTAAGTGACCGGTCTGGTATTTATATTGTGACTTATCAGACTTTGTTTGTACTTTTTATTGAAGTGCCTGTATCAATCCAGGTAAGTCACCGGTCTTGTATTTATATTGTGACTTATCAGACTTCGTTTGTACTTTTTATTGAAGTGCCTGTATCAATCCAGGTAAGTGACCGGGCTTGTATTTATATTGTGACTTATCAGACTTCGCTTGTACTTTTTATTGAAGTGCCTGTATCAATCCAGGTAAGTGACCGGTCTTGTATTTATATTGTGACATATCAGACTTCGTTTGTACTTTTTGTTGAAGTGCCTGTATCAATCCAGGTAAGTGACCGGTCTTTTGTTTATATTGTGACTTGTCAGACTTCGTTTGAACTTTTTATTGAAGTGCCTGTGACAATCCAGGTAGGTGACCGGTCTGGTATTTATATTGTGACTTACAATCCGTCAAAATTCAGCATGGACAATGCATGGACGAGTAAACCGACCTGCGCATACATGACCATGGAAATTCCCACTTTTTATTGAAGTGCCTGTGACAATCCAGGTAATTGACTGGTCTTGTATTTATATTGTGACTTATCAGACTTCGTTTGTACTTTTTATTAATGTGCCTGTATCAATCCAGGTAAGTGACCGGTCTAATATTTATATTGTGACTTATCAGACTTCGTTTGTACCTTTTATTGAAGTGCCTGTGTCAATCCAGGTAAGTGACCAGTCTTGTATTTATATTGTGACTTATCAGACTTCGTTTGTACTTTTTATTGAAGTGCCTGTATCAATCCAGGTAAGTGACCGGTCTTGTATTTATATTGTGACTTATCAGACTTCGTTTGTACTTTTTATTGAAGTGCCTGTATCAATCAAGGTAAGTGACCGTCTTGTATTTATATTGTGACTTATCAGACTTCGTTGGTACTTTTTATTGAAGTGCCTGTGTCAATCCAGGTAAGTGACCAGTCTTGTATTTATATTGTGACTTATCAGACTTCGTTCGCACTTTTTATTGAAGTGCCTGTATCCATCCAGGTAAGTGACCGGTCTCGTATTTATATTGTGACTTATCAGACTTCGTTTGTACTTTTTATTGAAGCGACTGTGTCAATCCAGGTAAGTGACCGGTCTGTAGTTATATTGTGACTTATCAGACTTCGTTTGTACTTTTTATTGAAGTCCCTGTGACAATCCAGGTAAGTGACCGGTCTTGTATTTATATTGTGACTTATCAGACTTCGTTTGTACTTTTTATTGAAGTGCCTGTGACAATCCAGGTAAGTGACCGTCTTGTATTTATATTGTGACTTATCAGACTTCGTTTGTACTTTTTATTGAAGTACCTGTATCAATCCAGGTAAGTGACCGGTCTTGTATTTATATTGTGACTTATCAGACTTCGTTTGTACTTTTTATTGAAGTGCCTGTATCAATCCAGGTAAGTGACCGGGCTTGTATTTATATTGTGACTTATCAGACTTCGTTTGTACTTTTTATTGAAGTGCCTGTATCAATCCAGGTAAGTGACCGTCTTGTATTTATATTGTGACTTATCAGACTTCGTTTGTACTTTTTATTGAAGTACCTGTATCAATCCAGGTAAGTGACCGGTCTGGTATTTATATTGTGACTTATCAGACTTTGTTTGTACTTTTTATTGAAGTGCCTGTATCAATCCAGGTAAGTCACCGGTCTTGTATTTATATTGTGACTTATCAGACTTCGTTTGTACTTTTTATTGAAGTGCCTGTATCAATCCAGGTAAGTGACCGGGCTTGTATTTATATTGTGACTTATCAGACTTCGCTTGTACTTTTTATTGAAGTGCCTGTATCAATCCAGGTAAGTGACCGGTCTTGTATTTATATTGTGACATATCAGACTTCGTTTGTACTTTTTGTTGAAGTGCCTGTATCAATCCAGGTAAGTGACCGGTCTTTTGTTTATATTGTGACTTGTCAGACTTCGTTTGAACTTTTTTATTGAAGTGCCTGTGACAATCCAGGTAGGTGACCGGTCTGGTATTTATATTGTGACTTACAATCCGTCAAAATTCAGCATGGACAATGCATGGACGAGTAAACCGACCTGCGCATACATGACCATGGAAATTCCCACTTTTTATTGAAGTGCCTGTGACAATCCAGGTAATTGACTGGTCTTGTATTTATATTGTGACTTATCAGACTTCGTTTGTACTTTTTATTAATGTGCCTGTATCAATCCAGGTAAGTGACCGGTCTAATATTTATATTGTGACTTATCAGACTTCGTTTGTACCTTTTATTGAAGTGCCTGTGTCAATCCAGGTAAGTGACCAGTCTTGTATTTATATTGTGACTTATCAGACTTCGTTTGTACTTTTTATTGAAGTGCCTGTATCAATCCAGGTAAGTGACCGGTCTTGTATTTATATTGTGACTTATCAGACTTCGTTTGTACTTTTTATTGAAGTGCCTGTATCAATCAAGGTAAGTGACCGTCTTGTATTTATATTGTGACTTATCAGACTTCGTTGGTACTTTTTATTGAAGTGCCTGTGTCAATCCAGGTAAGTGACCAGTCTTGTATTTATATTGTGACTTATCAGACTTCGTTCGCACTTTTTATTGAAGTGCCTGTATCCATCCAGGTAAGTGACCGGTCTCGTATTTATATTGTGACTTATCAGACTTCGTTTGTACTTTTTATTGAAGCGACTGTGTCAATCCAGGTAAGTGACCGGTCTGTAGTTATATTGTGACTTATCAGACTTCGTTTGTACTTTTTATTGAAGTGCCTGTGACAATCCAGGTAAGTGACCGGTCTTGTATTTATATTGTGACTTATCAGACTTCGTTTGTACTTTTTATTGAAGTGCCTGTGATAATCCAGGTAAGTGACCGTCTTGTATTTATATTGTGACTTATCAGACTTCGTTTGTACTTTTTATTGAAGTACCTGTATCAATCCAGGTAAGTGACCGGTCTTGTATTTATATTGTGACTTATCAGACTTCGTTTGTACTTTTTATTGAAGTGCCTGTATCAATCCAGGTAAGTGACCGGGCTTGTATTTTTATTGTGACTTATCAGACTTCGTTTGTACTTTTTATTGAAGTGCCTGTATCAATCCAGGTAAGTGACCGTCTTGTATTTATATTGTGACTTATCAGACTTCGTTTGTACTTTTTATTGAAGTACCTGTATCAATCCAGGTAAGTGACCGGTCTGGTATTTATATTGTGACTTATCAGACTTTGTTTGTACTTTTTATTGAAGTGCCTGTATCAATCCAGGTAAGTCACCGGTCTTGTATTTATATTGTGACTTATCAGACTTCGTTTGTACTTTTTATTGAAGTGCCTGTATCAATCCAGGTAAGTGACAGGGCTTGTATTTATATTGTGACTTATCAGACTTCGCTTGTACTTTTTATTGAAGTGCCTGTATCAATCCAGGTAAGTGACCGGTCTTGTATTTATATTGTGACTTATCAGACTTCGTTTGTACTTTTTATTGAAGTGCCTGTATCAATCCAGGTAAGTGACCGGTCTTGTATTTATATTGTGACTTATCAGACTTCGTTTGTACTTTTTATTGAAGTGCCTGTGACAATCCAGGTAAGTGACCGGTCTTGTATTTATATTGTGACTTATCAGACTTCGTTTGTACTTTTTATTGAAGTGCCTGTATCAATCCAGGTAAGTGACCGGTCTTGTATTTATATTGTGACTTATCAGACTTCGTTTGTACTTTTTATTGAAGTGCCTGTATCAATCCAGGTAAGTGACCGGTCTTGTATTTATATTGTGACTTATCAGACTTCGTTTGTACTTTTTATTGAAGTGCCTGTGACAATCCAGGTAAGTGACCGGTCTTGTATTTATATTGTGATTTATCAGACTTCGTTTGTACTTTTTATTGAAGTGCCTGTATCAATCAAGGTAAGTGACCGTCTTGTATTTATATTGTGACTTATCAGACTTCGTTGGTACTTTTTATTGAAGTGCCTGTGTCAATCCAGGTAAGTGACCAGTCTTGTATTTATATTGTGACTTATCAGACTTCGTTTGTACTTTTTATTGAAGAGCCTGCGTCAATCCAGGTAAGTGACCGGTCTTGTATTTATATTGTGACTTATCAGACTTCGTTTGTACTTTTTATTGAAGTGCCTGTATCAATCCAGGTAAGTGACCGGTCTTGTATTTTTATTGTGACTTATCAGACTTCGTTTGTACTTTTTATTGAAGTGCCTGTGACAATCCAGGTAAGTGACCGGTCTTGTATTTATATTGTGACATATCAGACTTCGTTTGTACTTTTTGTTGAAGTGCCTGTATCAATCCAGGTAAGTGACCGGTCTTTTGTTTATATTGTGACTTGTCAGACTTCGTTTGAACTTTTTATTGAAGTGCCTGTGACAATCCAGGTAGGTGACCGGTCTGGTATTTATATTGTGACTTACAATCCGTCAAAATTCAGCATGGACAATGCATGGACGAGTAAACCGACCTGCGCATACATGACCATGGAAATTCCCACTTTTTATTGAAGTGCCTGTGACAATCCAGGTAATTGACTGGTCTTGTATTTATATTGTGACTTATCAGACTTCGTTTGTACTTTTTATTAATGTGCCTGTATCAATCCAGGTAAGTGACCGGTCTAATATTTATATTGTGACTTATCAGACTTCGTTTGTACCTTTTATTGAAGTGCCTGTGTCAATCCAGGTAAGTGACCAGTCTTGTATTTATATTGTGACTTATCAGACTTCGTTTGTACTTTTTATTGAAGTGCCTGTATCAATCCAGGTAAGTGACCGGTCTTGTATTTATATTGTGACTTATCAGACTTCGTTTGTACTTTTTATTGAAGTGCCTGTATCAATCAAGGTAAGTGACCGTCTTGTATTTATATTGTGACTTATCAGACTTCGTTGGTACTTTTTATTGAAGTGCCTGTGTCAATCCAGGTAAGTGACCAGTCTTGTATTTATATTGTGACTTATCAGACTTCGTTCGCACTTTTTATTGAAGTGCCTGTATCCATCCAGGTAAGTGACCGATCTCGTATTTATATTGTGACTTATCAGACTTCGTTTGTACTTTTTATTGAAGCGACTGTGTCAATCCAGGTAAGTGACCGGTCTGTAGTTATATTGTGACTTATCAGACTTCGTTTGTACTTTTTATTGAAGTCCCTGTGACAATCCAGGTAAGTGACCGGTCTTGTATTTATATTGTGACTTATCAGACTTCGTTTGTACTTTTTATTGAAGTGCCTGTGACAATCCAGGTAAGTGACCGTCTTGTATTTATATTGTGACTTATCAGACTTCGTTTGTACTTTTTATTGAAGTACCTGTATCAATCCAGGTAAGTGACCGGTCTTGTATTTATATTGTGACTTATCAGACTTCGTTTGTACTTTTTATTGAAGTGCCTGTATCAATCCAGGTAAGTGACCGGGCTTGTATTTATATTGTGACTTATCAGACTTCGTTTGTACTTTTTATTGAAGTGCCTGTATCAATCCAGGTAAGTGACCGTCTTGTATTTATATTGTGACTTATCAGACTTCGTTTGTACTTTTTATTGAAGTACCTGTATCAATCCAGGTAAGTGACCGGTCTGGTATTTATATTGTGACTTATCAGACTTTGTTTGTACTTTTTATTGAAGTGCCTGTATCAATCCAGGTAAGTCACCGGTCTTGTATTTATATTGTGACTTATCAGACTTCGTTTGTACTTTTTATTGAAGTGCCTGTATCAATCCAGGTAAGTGACCGGGCTTGTATTTATATTGTGACTTATCAGACTTCGCTTGTACTTTTTATTGAAGTGCCTGTATCAATCCAGGTAAGTGACCGGTCTTGTATTTATATTGTGACATATCAGACTTCGTTTGTACTTTTTGTTGAAGTGCCTGTATCAATCCAGGTAAGTGACCGGTCTTTTGTTTATATTGTGACTTGTCAGACTTCGTTTGAACTTTTTTATTGAAGTGCCTGTGACAATCCAGGTAGGTGACCGGTCTGGTATTTATATTGTGACTTACAATCCGTCAAAATTCAGCATGGACAATGCATGGACGAGTAAACCGACCTGCGCATACATGACCATGGAAATTCCCACTTTTTATTGAAGTGCCTGTGACAATCCAGGTAATTGACTGGTCTTGTATTTATATTGTGACTTATCAGACTTCGTTTGTACTTTTTATTAATGTGCCTGTATCAATCCAGGTAAGTGACCGGTCTAATATTTATATTGTGACTTATCAGACTTCGTTTGTACCTTTTATTGAAGTGCCTGTGTCAATCCAGGTAAGTGACCAGTCTTGTATTTATATTGTGACTTATCAGACTTCGTTTGTACTTTTTATTGAAGTGCCTGTATCAATCCAGGTAAGTGACCGGTCTTGTATTTATATTGTGACTTATCAGACTTCGTTTGTACTTTTTATTGAAGTGCCTGTATCAATCAAGGTAAGTGACCGTCTTGTATTTATATTGTGACTTATCAGACTTCGTTGGTACTTTTTATTGAAGTGCCTGTGTCAATCCAGGTAAGTGACCAGTCTTGTATTTATATTGTGACTTATCAGACTTCGTTCGCACTTTTTATTGAAGTGCCTGTATCCATCCAGGTAAGTGACCGGTCTCGTATTTATATTGTGACTTATCAGACTTCGTTTGTACTTTTTATTGAAGCGACTGTGTCAATCCAGGTAAGTGACCGGTCTGTAGTTATATTGTGACTTATCAGACTTCGTTTGTACTTTTTATTGAAGTGCCTGTGACAATCCAGGTAAGTGACCGGTCTTGTATTTATATTGTGACTTATCAGACTTCGTTTGTACTTTTTATTGAAGTGCCTGTGATAATCCAGGTAAGTGACCGTCTTGTATTTATATTGTGACTTATCAGACTTCGTTTGTACTTTTTATTGAAGTACCTGTATCAATCCAGGTAAGTGACCGGTCTTGTATTTATATTGTGACTTATCAGACTTCGTTTGTACTTTTTATTGAAGTGCCTGTATCAATCCAGGTAAGTGACCGGGCTTGTATTTTTATTGTGACTTATCAGACTTCGTTTGTACTTTTTATTGAAGTGCCTGTATCAATCCAGGTAAGTGACCGTCTTGTATTTATATTGTGACTTATCAGACTTCGTTTGTACTTTTTATTGAAGTACCTGTATCAATCCAGGTAAGTGACCGGTCTGGTATTTATATTGTGACTTATCAGACTTTGTTTGTACTTTTTATTGAAGTGCCTGTATCAATCCAGGTAAGTCACCGGTCTTGTATTTATATTGTGACTTATCAGACTTCGTTTGTACTTTTTATTGAAGTGCCTGTATCAATCCAGGTAAGTGACAGGGCTTGTATTTATATTGTGACTTATCAGACTTCGCTTGTACTTTTTATTGAAGTGCCTGTATCAATCCAGGTAAGTGACCGGTCTTGTATTTATATTGTGACTTATCAGACTTCGTTTGTACTTTTTATTGAAGTGCCTGTATCAATCCAGGTAAGTGACCGGTCTTGTATTTATATTGTGACTTATCAGACTTCGTTTGTACTTTTTTATTGAAGTGCCTGTGACAATCCAGGTAAGTGACCGGTCTTGTATTTATATTGTGACTTATCAGACTTCGTTTGTACTTTTTATTGAAGTGCCTGTATCAATCCAGGTAAGTGACCGGTCTTGTATTTATATTGTGACTTATCAGACTTCGTTTGTACTTTTTATTGAAGTGCCTGTATCAATCCAGGTAAGTGACCGGTCTTGTATTTATATTGTGACTTATCAGACTTCGTTTGTACTTTTTATTGAAGTGCCTGTGACAATCCAGGTAAGTGACCGGTCTTGTATTTATATTGTGATTTATCAGACTTCGTTTGTACTTTTTATTGAAGTGCCTGTATCAATCAAGGTAAGTGACCGTCTTGTATTTATATTGTGACTTATCAGACTTCGTTGGTACTTTTTATTGAAGTGCCTGTGTCAATCCAGGTAAGTGACCAGTCTTGTATTTATATTGTGACTTATCAGACTTCGTTTGTACTTTTTATTGAAGAGCCTGCGTCAATCCAGGTAAGTGACCGGTCTTGTATTTATATTGTGACTTATCAGACTTCGTTTGTACTTTTTATTGAAGTGCCTGTATCAATCCAGGTAAGTGACCGGTCTTGTATTTTTATTGTGACTTATCAGACTTCGTTTGTACTTTTTATTGAAGTGCCTGTGACAATCCAGGTAAGTGACCGGTCTTGTATTTATATTGTGACTTATCAGACTTCGTTTGTACTTTTTATTGAAGTGCCTGTATCAATCAAGGTAAGTGACCGTCTTGTATTTATATTGTGACTTATCAGACTTCGTTGGTACTTTTTATTGAAGTGCCTGTGTCAATCCAGGTAAGTGACCAGTCTTGTATTTATATTGTGACATCAGACTTCGTTTGTACTTTTTATTGAAGAGCCTGCGTCAATCCAGGTAAGTGACCGGTCTTGTATTTATATTGTGACTTATCAGACTTCGTTCGCACTTTTTATTGAAGTGCCTGTATCAATCCAGGTAAGTGACCGGTCTGGTATTTATATTGTGACTTATCAGACTTCGTTTGTACTTTTTATTGAAGCGACTGTGTCAATCCAGGTAAGTGACCGGTCTGTAGTTATATTGTGACTTATCAGACTTCGTTTGTACTTTTTATTGAAGTGCCTGTGACAATCCAGGTAAGTGACCGGTCTTGTATTTATATTGTGACTTATCAGACTTCGTTTGTACTTTTTATTGAAGTGCCTGTGACAATCCAGGTAAGTGACCGGTCTTGTATTTATATTGTGACTTATCAGACTTCGTTTGTACTTTTTATTGAAGTGCCTGTATCAATCCAGGTAAGTGACCGTCTTGTATTTATATTGTGACTTATCAGACTTCGTTTGTACTTTTTATTGAAGTACCTGTATCAATCCAGGTAAGTGACCGGTCTGGTATTTATATTGTGACTTATCAGACTTTGTTTGTACTTTTTATTGAAGTGCCTGTATCAATCCAGGTAAGTCACCGGTCTTGTATTTATATTGTGACTTATCAGACTTCGTTTGTACTTTTTATTGAAGTGCCTGTATCAATCCAGGTAAGTGACCGGGCTTGTATTTATATTGTGACTTATCAGACTTCGTTTGTACTTTTTATTGAAGTGCCTGTATCAATCCAGGTAAGTGACCGGTCTTGTATTTATATTGTGACATATCAGACTTCGTTTGTACTTTTTGTTGAAGTGCCTGTATCAATCCAGGTAAGTGACCGGTCTTTTGTTTATATTGTGACTTGTCAGACTTCGTTTGAACTTTTTATTAAAGTGCCTGTGACAATCCAGGTAGGTGACCGGTCTGGTATTTATATTGTGACTTACAATCCGTCAAAATTCAGCATGGACAATGCATGGACGAGTAAACCGACCTGCGCATACATGACCATGGAAATTCCCACTTTTTATTGAAGTGCCTGTGACAATCCAGGTAATTGACTGGTCTTGTATTTATATTGTGACTTATCAGACTTCGTTTGTACTTTTTATTAATGTGCCTGTATCAATCCAGGTAAGTGACCGGTCTAATATTTATATTGTGACTTATCAGACTTCGTTTGTACCTTTTATTGAAGTGCCTGTGTCAATCCAGGTAAGTGACCAGTCTTGTATTTATATTGTGACTTATCAGACTTCGTTTGTACTTTTTATTGAAGTGCCTGTATCAATCCAGGTAAGTGACCGGTCTTGTATTTATATTGTGACTTATCAGACTTCGTTTGTACTTTTTATTGAAGTGCCTGTATCAATCAAGGTAAGTGACCGTCTTGTATTTATATTGTGACTTATCAGACTTCGTTGGTACTTTTTATTGAAGTGCCTGTGTCAATCCAGGTAAGTGACCAGTCTTGTATTTATATTGTGACTTATCAGACTTCGTTCGCACTTTTTATTGAAGTGCCTGTATCCATCCAGGTAAGTGACCGGTCTCGTATTTATATTGTGACTTATCAGACTTCGTTTGTACTTTTTATTGAAGCGACTGTGTCAATCCAGGTAAGTGACCGGTCTGTAGTTATATTGTGACTTATCAGACTTCGTTTGTACTTTTTATTGAAGTGCCTGTGACAATCCAGGTAAGTGACCGGTCTTGTATTTATATTGTGACTTATCAGACTTCGTTTGTACTTTTTATTGAAGTGCCTGTGACAATCCAGGTAAGTGACCGTCTTGTATTTATATTGTGACTTATCAGACTTCGTTTGTACTTTTTATTGAAGTGCCTGTATCAATCCAGGTAAGTCACCGGTCTTGTATTTATATTGTGACTTATCAGACTTCGTTTGTACATTTTATTGA
The DNA here is from genome assembly GCA_963383655.1 of Bathymodiolus septemdierum. Lineage (NCBI taxonomy): Eukaryota > Metazoa > Mollusca > Bivalvia > Mytilida > Modiolidae > Bathymodiolus > Bathymodiolus septemdierum. The sequence goes on along the minus strand of OY726517.1, from coordinate 2,420,449 downwards.
AGTGCCTGTATCAATCCAGGTAAGTGACAGGGCTTGTATTTATATTGTGACTTATCAGACTTCGCTTGTACTTTTTATTGAAGTGCCTGTATCAATCCAGGTAAGTGACCGGTCTTGTATTTATATTGTGACTTATCAGACTTCGTTTGTACTTTTTATTGAAGTGCCTGTATCAATCCAGGTAAGTGACCGGTCTTGTATTTATATTGTGACTTATCAGACTTCGTTTGTACTTTTTATTGAAGTGCCTGTGACAATCCAGGTAAGTGACCGGTCTTGTATTTATATTGTGACTTATCAGACTTCGTTTGTACTTTTTATTGAAGTGCCTGTATCAATCCAGGTAAGTGACCGGTCTTGTATTTATATTGTGACTTATCAGACTTCGTTTGTACTTTTTATTGAAGTGCCTGTATCAATCCAGGTAAGTGACCGGTCTTGTATTTATATTGTGACTTATCAGACTTCGTTTGTACTTTTTATTGAAGTGCCTGTGACAATCCAGGTAAGTGACCGGTCTTGTATTTATATTGTGATTTATCAGACTTCGTTTGTACTTTTTATTGAAGTGCCTGTATCAATCAAGGTAAGTGACCGTCTTGTATTTATATTGTGACTTATCAGACTTCGTTGGTACTTTTTATTGAAGTGCCTGTGTCAATCCAGGTAAGTGACCAGTCTTGTATTTATATTGTGACTTATCAGACTTCGTTTGTACTTTTTATTGAAGAGCCTGCGTCAATCCAGGTAAGTGACCGGTCTTGTATTTATATTGTGACTTATCAGACTTCGTTTGTACTTTTTATTGAAGTGCCTGTATCAATCCAGGTAAGTGACCGGTCTTGTATTTTTATTGTGACTTATCAGACTTCGTTTGTACTTTTTATTGAAGTGCCTGTGACAATCCAGGTAAGTGACCGGTCTTGTATTTATATTGTGACTTATCAGACTTCGTTTGTACTTTTTATTGAAGTGCCTGTATCAATCAAGGTAAGTGACCGTCTTGTATTTATATTGTGACTTATCAGACTTCGTTGGTACTTTTTATTGAAGTGCCTGTGTCAATCCAGGTAAGTGACCAGTCTTGTATTTATATTGTGACATCAGACTTCGTTTGTACTTTTTATTGAAGAGCCTGCGTCAATCCAGGTAAGTGACCGGTCTTGTATTTATATTGTGACTTATCAGACTTCGTTCGCACTTTTTATTGAAGTGCCTGTATCAATCCAGGTAAGTGACCGGTCTGGTATTTATATTGTGACTTATCAGACTTCGTTTGTACTTTTTATTGAAGCGACTGTGTCAATCCAGGTAAGTGACCGGTCTGTAGTTATATTGTGACTTATCAGACTTCGTTTGTACTTTTTATTGAAGTGCCTGTGACAATCCAGGTAAGTGACCGGTCTTGTATTTATATTGTGACTTATCAGACTTCGTTTGTACTTTTTATTGAAGTGCCTGTGACAATCCAGGTAAGTGACCGGTCTTGTATTTATATTGTGACTTATCAGACTTCGTTTGTACTTTTTATTGAAGTGCCTGTATCAATCCAGGTAAGTGACCGTCTTGTATTTATATTGTGACTTATCAGACTTCGTTTGTACTTTTTATTGAAGTACCTGTATCAATCCAGGTAAGTGACCGGTCTGGTATTTATATTGTGACTTATCAGACTTTGTTTGTACTTTTTATTGAAGTGCCTGTATCAATCCAGGTAAGTCACCGGTCTTGTATTTATATTGTGACTTATCAGACTTCGTTTGTACTTTTTATTGAAGTGCCTGTATCAATCCAGGTAAGTGACCGGGCTTGTATTTATATTGTGACTTATCAGACTTCGTTTGTACTTTTTATTGAAGTGCCTGTATCAATCCAGGTAAGTGACCGGTCTTGTATTTATATTGTGACATATCAGACTTCGTTTGTACTTTTTGTTGAAGTGCCTGTATCAATCCAGGTAAGTGACCGGTCTTTTGTTTATATTGTGACTTGTCAGACTTCGTTTGAACTTTTTATTAAAGTGCCTGTGACAATCCAGGTAGGTGACCGGTCTGGTATTTATATTGTGACTTACAATCCGTCAAAATTCAGCATGGACAATGCATGGACGAGTAAACCGACCTGCGCATACATGACCATGGAAATTCCCACTTTTTATTGAAGTGCCTGTGACAATCCAGGTAATTGACTGGTCTTGTATTTATATTGTGACTTATCAGACTTCGTTTGTACTTTTTATTAATGTGCCTGTATCAATCCAGGTAAGTGACCGGTCTAATATTTATATTGTGACTTATCAGACTTCGTTTGTACCTTTTATTGAAGTGCCTGTGTCAATCCAGGTAAGTGACCAGTCTTGTATTTATATTGTGACTTATCAGACTTCGTTTGTACTTTTTATTGAAGTGCCTGTATCAATCCAGGTAAGTGACCGGTCTTGTATTTATATTGTGACTTATCAGACTTCGTTTGTACTTTTTATTGAAGTGCCTGTATCAATCAAGGTAAGTGACCGTCTTGTATTTATATTGTGACTTATCAGACTTCGTTGGTACTTTTTATTGAAGTGCCTGTGTCAATCCAGGTAAGTGACCAGTCTTGTATTTATATTGTGACTTATCAGACTTCGTTCGCACTTTTTATTGAAGTGCCTGTATCCATCCAGGTAAGTGACCGGTCTCGTATTTATATTGTGACTTATCAGACTTCGTTTGTACTTTTTATTGAAGCGACTGTGTCAATCCAGGTAAGTGACCGGTCTGTAGTTATATTGTGACTTATCAGACTTCGTTTGTACTTTTTATTGAAGTGCCTGTGACAATCCAGGTAAGTGACCGGTCTTGTATTTATATTGTGACTTATCAGACTTCGTTTGTACTTTTTATTGAAGTGCCTGTGACAATCCAGGTAAGTGACCGTCTTGTATTTATATTGTGACTTATCAGACTTCGTTTGTACTTTTTATTGAAGTACCTGTATCAATCCAGGTAAGTGACCGGTCTTGTATTTATATTGTGACTTATCAGACTTCGTTTGTACTTTTTATTGAAGTGCCTGTATCAATCCAGGTAAGTGACCGGGCTTGTATTTATATTGTGACTTATCAGACTTCGTTTGTACTTTTTATTGAAGTGCCTGTATCAATCCAGGTAAGTGACCGGTCTTGTATTTATATTGTGACATATCAGACTTCGTTTGTACTTTTTGTTGAAGTGCCTGTATCAATCCAGGTAAGTGACCGGGCTTGTATTTATATTGTGACTTATCAGACTTCGCTTGTACTTTTTATTGAAGTGCCTGTATCAATCCAGGTAAGTGACCGGTCTTGTATTTATATTGTGACATATCAGACTTCGTTTGTACTTTTTGTTGAAGTGCCTGTATCAATCCAGGTAAGTGACCGGTCTTTTGTTTATATTGTGACTTGTCAGACTTCGTTTGAACTTTTTTATTGAAGTGCCTGTGACAATCCAGGTAGGTGACCGGTCTGGTATTTATATTGTGACTTACAATCCGTCAAAATTCAGCATGGACAATGCATGGACGAGTAAACCGACCTGCGCATACATGACCATGGAAATTCCCACTTTTTATTGAAGTGCCTGTGACAATCCAGGTAATTGACTGGTCTTGTATTTATATTGTGACTTATCAGACTTCGTTTGTACTTTTTATTAATGTGCCTGTATCAATCCAGGTAAGTGACCGGTCTGGTATTTATATTGTGACTTATCAGACTTTGTTTGTACTTTTTATTGAAGTGCCTGTATCAATCCAGGTAAGTCACCGGTCTTGTATTTATATTGTGACTTATCAGACTTCGTTTGTACTTTTTATTGAAGTGCCTGTATCAATCCAGGTAAGTGACCGGGCTTGTATTTATATTGTGACTTATCAGACTTCGCTTGTACTTTTTATTGAAGTGCCTGTATCAATCCAGGTAAGTGACCGGTCTTGTATTTATATTGTGACTTATCAGACTTCGTTTGTACTTTTTATTGAAGTGCCTGTGACAATCCAGGTAAGTGACCGGTCTTGTATTTATATTGTGACTTATCAGACTTCGTTTGTACTTTTTATTGAAGTGCCTGTATCAATCCAGGTAAGTGACCGGTCTTGTATTTATATTGTGACTTATCAGACTTCGTTTGTACTTTTTATTGAAGTGCCTGTATCAATCCAGGTAAGTGACCGGTCTTGTATTTATATTGTGACTTATCAGACTTCGTTTGTACTTTTTATTGAAGTGCCTGTGACAATCCAGGTAAGTGACCGGTCTTGTATTTATATTGTGATTTATCAGACTTCGTTTGTACTTTTTATTGAAGTGCCTGTATCAATCAAGGTAAGTGACCGTCTTGTATTTATATTGTGACTTATCAGACTTCGTTGGTACTTTTTATTGAAGTGCCTGTGTCAATCCAGGTAAGTGACCAGTCTTGTATTTATATTGTGACTTATCAGACTTCGTTTGTACTTTTTATTGAAGAGCCTGCGTCAATCCAGGTAAGTGACCGGTCTTGTATTTATATTGTGACTTATCAGACTTCGTTTGTACTTTTTATTGAAGTGCCTGTATCAATCCAGGTAAGTGACCGGTCTTGTATTTATATTGTGACTTATCAGACTTCGTTTGTACTTTTTATTAATGTGCCTGTATCAATCCAGGTAAGTGACCGGTCTAATATTTATATTGTGACTTATCAGACTTCGTTTGTACCTTTTATTGAAGTGCCTGTGTCAATCCAGGTAAGTGACCAGTCTTGTATTTATATTGTGACTTATCAGACTTCGTTTGTACTTTTTATTGAAGTGCCTGTATCAATCCAGGTAAGTGACCGGTCTTGTATTTATATTGTGACTTATCAGACTTCGTTTGTACTTTTTATTGAAGTGCCTGTATCAATCAAGGTAAGTGACCGTCTTGTATTTATATTGTGACTTATCAGACTTCGTTGGTACTTTTTATTGAAGTGCCTGTGTCAATCCAGGTAAGTGACCAGTCTTGTATTTATATTGTGACTTATCAGACTTCGTTCGCACTTTTTATTGAAGTGCCTGTATCCATCCAGGTAAGTGACCGGTCTCGTATTTATATTGTGACTTATCAGACTTCGTTTGTACTTTTTATTGAAGCGACTGTGTCAATCCAGGTAAGTGACCGGTCTGTAGTTATATTGTGACTTATCAGACTTCGTTTGTACTTTTTATTGAAGTGCCTGTGACAATCCAGGTAAGTGACCGGTCTTGTATTTATATTGTGACTTATCAGACTTCGTTTGTACTTTTTATTGAAGTGCCTGTGACAATCCAGGTAAGTGACCGTCTTGTATTTATATTGTGACTTATCAGACTTCGTTTGTACTTTTTATTGAAGTACCTGTATCAATCCAGGTAAGTGACCGGTCTTGTATTTATATTGTGACTTATCAGACTTCGTTTGTACTTTTTATTGAAGTGCCTGTATCAATCCAGGTAAGTGACCGGGCTTGTATTTATATTGTGACTTATCAGACTTCGTTTGTACTTTTTATTGAAGTGCCTGTATCAATCCAGGTAAGTGACCGGTCTTGTATTTATATTGTGACATATCAGACTTCGTTTGTACTTTTTGTTGAAGTGCCTGTATCAATCCAGGTAAGTGACCGGGCTTGTATTTATATTGTGACTTATCAGACTTCGCTTGTACTTTTTATTGAAGTGCCTGTATCAATCCAGGTAAGTGACCGGTCTTGTATTTATATTGTGACATATCAGACTTCGTTTGTACTTTTTGTTGAAGTGCCTGTATCAATCCAGGTAAGTGACCGGTCTTTTGTTTATATTGTGACTTGTCAGACTTCGTTTGAACTTTTTTATTGAAGTGCCTGTGACAATCCAGGTAGGTGACCGGTCTGGTATTTATATTGTGACTTACAATCCGTCAAAATTCAGCATGGACAATGCATGGACGAGTAAACCGACCTGCGCATACATGACCATGGAAATTCCCACTTTTTATTGAAGTGCCTGTGACAATCCAGGTAATTGACTGGTCTTGTATTTATATTGTGACTTATCAGACTTCGTTTGTACTTTTTATTAATGTGCCTGTATCAATCCAGGTAAGTGACCGGTCTGGTATTTATATTGTGACATATCAGACTTTGTTTGTACTTTTTATTGAAGTGCCTGTATCAATCCAGGTAAGTCACCGGTCTTGTATTTATATTGTGACTTATCAGACTTCGTTTGTACTTTTTATTGAAGTGCCTGTATCAATCCAGGTAAGTGACCGGGCTTGTATTTATATTGTGACTTATCAGACTTCGCTTGTACTTTTTATTGAAGTGCCTGTATCAATCCAGGTAAGTGACCGGTCTTGTATTTATATTGTGACTTATCAGACTTCGTTTGTACTTTTTATTGAAGTGCCTGTATCAATCCAGGTAAGTGACCGGTCTTGTATTTATATTGTGACTTATCAGACTTCGTTTGTACTTTTTATTGAAGTGCCTGTGACAATCCAGGTAAGTGACCGGTCTTGTATTTATATTGTGACTTATCAGACTTCGTTTGTACTTTTTATTGAAGTGCCTGTATCAATCCAGGTAAGTGACCGGTCTTGTATTTATATTGTGACTTATCAGACTTCGTTTGTACTTTTTATTGAAGTGCCTGTATCAATCCAGGTAAGTGACCGGTCTTGTATTTATATTGTGACTTATCAGACTTCGTTTGTACTTTTTATTGAAGTGCCTGTGACAATCCAGGTAAGTGACCGGTCTTGTATTTATATTGTGATTTATCAGACTTCGTTTGTACTTTTTATTGAAGTGCCTGTATCAATCAAGGTAAGTGACCGTCTTGTATTTATATTGTGACTTATCAGACTTCGTTGGTACTTTTTATTGAAGTGCCTGTGTCAATCCAGGTAAGTGACCAGTCTTGTATTTATATTGTGACTTATCAGACTTCGTTTGTACTTTTTATTGAAGAGCCTGCGTCAATCCAGGTAAGTGACCGGTCTTGTATTTATATTGTGACTTATCAGACTTCGTTTGTACTTTTTATTGAAGTGCCTGTATCAATCCAGGTAAGTGACCGGTCTTGTATTTATATTGTGACTTATCAGACTTCGTTTGTACTTTTTATTAATGTGCCTGTATCAATCCAGGTAAGTGACCGGTCTAATATTTATATTGTGACTTATCAGACTTCGTTTGTACCTTTTATTGAAGTGCCTGTGTCAATCCAGGTAAGTGACCAGTCTTGTATTTATATTGTGACTTATCAGACTTCGTTTGTACTTTTTATTGAAGTGCCTGTATCAATCCAGGTAAGTGACCGGTCTTGTATTTATATTGTGACTTATCAGACTTCGTTTGTACTTTTTATTGAAGTGCCTGTATCAATCAAGGTAAGTGACCGTCTTGTATTTATATTGTGACTTATCAGACTTCGTTGGTACTTTTTATTGAAGTGCCTGTGTCAATCCAGGTAAGTGACCAGTCTTGTATTTATATTGTGACTTATCAGACTTCGTTCGCACTTTTTATTGAAGTGCCTGTATCCATCCAGGTAAGTGACCGGTCTCGTATTTATATTGTGACTTATCAGACTTCGTTTGTACTTTTTATTGAAGCGACTGTGTCAATCCAGGTAAGTGACCGGTCTGTAGTTATATTGTGACTTATCAGACTTCGTTTGTACTTTTTATTGAAGTGCCTGTGACAATCCAGGTAAGTGACCGGTCTTGTATTTATATTGTGACTTATCAGACTTCGTTTGTACTTTTTATTGAAGTGCCTGTGACAATCCAGGTAAGTGACCGTCTTGTATTTATATTGTGACTTATCAGACTTCGTTTGTACTTTTTATTGAAGTACCTGTATCAATCCAGGTAAGTGACCGGTCTTGTATTTATATTGTGACTTATCAGACTTCGTTTGTACTTTTTATTGAAGTGCCTGTATCAATCCAGGTAAGTGACCGGGCTTGTATTTATATTGTGACTTATCAGACTTCGTTTGTACTTTTTATTGAAGTGCCTGTATCAATCCAGGTAAGTGACCGGTCTTGTATTTATATTGTGACATATCAGACTTCGTTTGTACTTTTTGTTGAAGTGCCTGTATCAATCCAGGTAAGTGACCGGGCTTGTATTTATATTGTGACTTATCAGACTTCGCTTGTACTTTTTATTGAAGTGCCTGTATCAATCCAGGTAAGTGACCGGTCTTGTATTTATATTGTGACATATCAGACTTCGTTTGTACTTTTTGTTGAAGTGCCTGTATCAATCCAGGTAAGTGACCGGTCTTTTGTTTATATTGTGACTTGTCAGACTTCGTTTGAACTTTTTTATTGAAGTGCCTGTGACAATCCAGGTAGGTGACCGGTCTGGTATTTATATTGTGACTTACAATCCGTCAAAATTCAGCATGGACAATGCATGGACGAGTAAACCGACCTGCGCATACATGACCATGGAAATTCCCACTTTTTATTGAAGTGCCTGTGACAATCCAGGTAATTGACTGGTCTTGTATTTATATTGTGACTTATCAGACTTCGTTTGTACTTTTTATTAATGTGCCTGTATCAATCCAGGTAAGTGACCGGTCTGGTATTTATATTGTGACTTATCAGACTTTGTTTGTACTTTTTATTGAAGTGCCTGTATCAATCCAGGTAAGTCACCGGTCTTGTATTTATATTGTGACTTATCAGACTTCGTTTGTACTTTTTATTGAAGTGCCTGTATCAATCCAGGTAAGTGACCGGGCTTGTATTTATATTGTGACTTATCAGACTTCGCTTGTACTTTTTATTGAAGTGCCTGTATCAATCCAGGTAAGTGACCGGTCTTGTATTTATATTGTGACTTATCAGACTTCGTTTGTACTTTTTATTGAAGTGCCTGTATCAATCCAGGTAAGTGACCGGTCTTGTATTTATATTGTGACTTATCAGACTTCGTTTGTACTTTTTATTGAAGTGCCTGTGACAATCCAGGTAAGTGACCGGTCTTGTATTTATATTGTGACTTATCAGACTTCGTTTGTACTTTTTATTGAAGTGCCTGTATCAATCCAGGTAAGTGACCGGTCTTGTATTGATATTGTGACTTATCAGACTTCGTTTGTACTTTTTATTGAAGTGCCTGTATCAATCCAGGTAAGTGACCGGTCTTGTATTTATATTGTGACTTATCAGACTTCGTTTGTACTTTTTATTGAAGTGCCTGTGACAATCCAGGTAAGTGACCGGTCTTGTATTTATATTGTGATTTATCAGACTTCGTTTGTACTTTTTATTGAAGTGCCTGTATCAATCAAGGTAAGTGACCGTCTTGTATTTATATTGTGACTTATCAGACTTCGTTGGTACTTTTTATTGAAGTGCCTGTGTCAATCCAGGTAAGTGACCAGTCTTGTATTTATATTGTGACTTATCAGACTTCGTTCGCACTTTTTATTGAAGTGCCTGTATCCATCCAGGTAAGTGACCGGTCTCGTATTTATATTGTGACTTATCAGACTTCGTTTGTACTTTTTATTGAAGCGACTGTGTCAATCCAGGTAAGTGACCGGTCTGTAGTTATATTGTGACTTATCAGACTTCGTTTGTACTTTTTATTGAAGTGCCTGTGACAATCCAGGTAAGTGACCGGTCTTGTATTTATATTGTGACTTATCAGACTTCGTTTGTACTTTTTATTGAAGTGCCTGTGACAATCCAGGTAAGTGACCGTCTTGTATTTATATTGTGACTTATCAGACTTCGTTTGTACTTTTTATTGAAGTACCTGTATCAATCCAGGTAAGTGACCGGTCTTGTATTTATATTGTGACTTATCAGACTTCGTTTGTACTTTTTATTGAAGTGCCTGTATCAATCCAGGTAAGTGACCGGGCTTGTATTTATATTGTGACTTATCAGACTTCGTTTGTACTTTTTATTGAAGTGCCTGTATCAATCCAGGTAAGTGACCGGTCTTGTATTTATATTGTGACATATCAGACTTCGTTTGTACTTTTTGTTGAAGTGCCTGTATCAATCCAGGTAAGTGACCGGTCTTTTGTTTATATTGTGACTTGTCAGACTTCGTTTGAACTTTTTATTGAAGTGCCTGTGACAATCCAGGTAGGTGACCGGTCTGGTATTTATATTGTGACTTACAATCCATCAAAATTCAGCATGGACAATGCATGGACGAGTAAACCGACCTGCGCATACATGACCATGGAAATTCCCACTTTTTATTGAAGTGCCTGTGACAATCCAGGTAATTGACTGGTCTTGTATTTATATTGTGACTTATCAGACTTCGTTTGTACTTTTTATTAATGTGCCTGTATCAATCCAGGTAAGTGACCGGTCTAATATTTATATTGTGACTTATCAGACTTCGTTTGTACCTTTTATTGAAGTGCCTGTGTCAATCCAGGTAAGTGACCAGTCTTGTATTTATATTGTGACTTATCAGACTTCGTTTGTACTTTTTATTGAAGTGCCTGTATCAATCCAGGTAAGTGACCGGTCTTGTATTTATATTGTGACTTATCAGACTTCGTTTGTACTTTTTATTGAAGTACCTGTATCAATCCAGGTAAGTGACCGGTCTTGTATTTATATTGTGACTTATCAGACTTCGTTTGTACTTTTTATTGAAGTGCCTGTGACAATCCAGGTAAGTGACCGGTCTTGTATTTATATTGTGACTTATCAGACTTCGTTTGTACTTTTTATTGAAGTGCCTGTGACAATCCAGGTAAGTGACCGTCTTGTATTTATATTGTGACTTATCAGACTTCGTTTGTACTTTTTATTGAAGTACCTGTATCAATCCAGGTAAGTGACCGGTCTTGTATTTATATTGTGACTTATCAGACTTCGTTTGTACTTTTTATTGAAGTGCCTGTATCAATCCAGGTAAGTGACCGGGCTTGTATTTATATTGTGACTTATCAGACTTCGTTTGTACTTTTTATTGAAGTGCCTGTATCAATCCAGGTAAGTGACCGGTCTTGTATTTATATTGTGACATATCAGACTTCGTTTGTACTTTTTGTTGAAGTGCCTGTATCAATCCAGGTAAGTGACCGGGCTTGTATTTATATTGTGACTTATCAGACTTCGCTTGTACTTTTTATTGAAGTGCCTGTATCAATCCAGGTAAGTGACCGGTCTTGTATTTATATTGTGACATATCAGACTTCGTTTGTACTTTTTGTTGAAGTGCCTGTATCAATCCAGGTAAGTGACCGGTCTTTTGTTTATATTGTGACTTGTCAGACTTCGTTTGAACTTTTTTATTGAAGTGCCTGTGACAATCCAGGTAGGTGACCGGTCTGGTATTTATATTGTGACTTACAATCCGTCAAAATTCAGCATGGACAATGCATGGACGAGTAAACCGACCTGCGCATACATGACCATGGAAATTCCCACTTTTTATTGAAGTGCCTGTGACAATCCAGGTAATTGACTGGTCTTGTATTTATATTGTGACTTATCAGACTTCGTTTGTACTTTTTATTAATGTGCCTGTATCAATCCAGGTAAGTGACCGGTCTGGTATTTATATTGTGACTTATCAGACTTTGTTTGTACTTTTTATTGAAGTGCCTGTATCAATCCAGGTAAGTCACCGGTCTTGTATTTATATTGTGACTTATCAGACTTCGTTTGTACTTTTTATTGAAGTGCCTGTATCAATCCAGGTAAGTGACCGGGCTTGTATTTATATTGTGACTTATCAGACTTCGCTTGTACTTTTTATTGAAGTGCCTGTATCAATCCAGGTAAGTGACCGGTCTTGTATTTATATTGTGACTTATCAGACTTCGTTTGTACTTTTTATTGAAGTGCCTGTGACAATCCAGGTAAGTGACCGGTCTTGTATTTATATTGTGACTTATCAGACTTCGTTTGTACTTTTTATTGAAGTGCCTGTATCAATCCAGGTAAGTGACCGGTCTTGTATTTATATTGTGACTTATCAGACTTCGTTTGTACTTTTTATTGAAGTGCCTGTATCAATCCAGGTAAGTGACCGGTCTTGTATTTATATTGTGACTTATCAGACTTCGTTTGTACTTTTTATTGAAGTGCCTGTGACAATCCAGGTAAGTGACCGGTCTTGTATTTATATTGTGATTTATCAGACTTCGTTTGTACTTTTTATTGAAGTGCCTGTATCAATCAAGGTAAGTGACCGTCTTGTATTTATATTGTGACTTATCAGACTTCGTTGGTACTTTTTATTGAAGTGCCTGTGTCAATCCAGGTAAGTGACCAGTCTTGTATTTATATTGTGACTTATCAGACTTCGTTTGTACTTTTTATTGAAGAGCCTGCGTCAATCCAGGTAAGTGACCGGTCTTGTATTTATATTGTGACTTATCAGACTTCGTTTGTACTTTTTATTGAAGTGCCTGTATCAATCCAGGTAAGTGACCGGTCTTGTATTTATATTGTGACTTATCAGACTTCGTTTGTACTTTTTATTAATGTGCCTGTATCAATCCAGGTAAGTGACCGGTCTAATATTTATATTGTGACTTATCAGACTTCGTTTGTACCTTTTATTGAAGTGCCTGTGTCAATCCAGGTAAGTGACCAGTCTTGTATTTATATTGTGACTTATCAGACTTCGTTTGTACTTTTTATTGAAGTGCCTGTATCAATCCAGGTAAGTGACCGGTCTTGTATTTATATTGTGACTTATCAGACTTCGTTTGTACTTTTTATTGAAGTGCCTGTATCAATCAAGGTAAGTGACCGTCTTGTATTTATATTGTGACTTATCAGACTTCGTTGGTACTTTTTATTGAAGTGCCTGTGTCAATCCAGGTAAGTGACCAGTCTTGTATTTATATTGTGACTTATCAGACTTCGTTCGCACTTTTTATTGAAGTGCCTGTATCCATCCAGGTAAGTGACCGGTCTCGTATTTATATTGTGACTTATCAGACTTCGTTTGTACTTTTTATTGAAGCGACTGTGTCAATCCAGGTAAGTGACCGGTCTGTAGTTATATTGTGACTTATCAGACTTCGTTTGTACTTTTTATTGAAGTGCCTGTGACAATCCAGGTAAGTGACCGGTCTTGTATTTATATTGTGACTTATCAGACTTCGTTTGTACTTTTTATTGAAGTGCCTGTGACAATCCAGGTAAGTGACCGTCTTGTATTTATATTGTGACTTATCAGACTTCGTTTGTACTTTTTATTGAAGTACCTGTATCAATCCAGGTAAGTGACCGGTCTTGTATTTATATTGTGACTTATCAGACTTCGTTTGTACTTTTTATTGAAGTGCCTGTATCAATCCAGGTAAGTGACCGGGCTTGTATTTATATTGTGACTTATCAGACTTCGTTTGTACTTTTTATTGAAGTGCCTGTATCAATCCAGGTAAGTGACCGGTCTTGTATTTATATTGTGACATATCAGACTTCGTTTGTACTTTTTGTTGAAGTGCCTGTATCAATCCAGGTAAGTGACCGGGCTTGTATTTATATTGTGACTTATCAGACTTCGCTTGTACTTTTTATTGAAGTGCCTGTATCAATCCAGGTAAGTGACCGGTCTTGTATTTATATTGTGACATATCAGACTTCGTTTGTACTTTTTGTTGAAGTGCCTGTATCAATCCAGGTAAGTGACCGGTCTTTTGTTTATATTGTGACTTGTCAGACTTCGTTTGAACTTTTTTATTGAAGTGCCTGTGACAATCCAGGTAGGTGACCGGTCTGGTATTTATATTGTGACTTACAATCCGTCAAAATTCAGCATGGACAATGCATGGACGAGTAAACCGACCTGCGCATACATGACCATGGAAATTCCCACTTTTTATTGAAGTGCCTGTGACAATCCAGGTAATTGACTGGTCTTGTATTTATATTGTGACTTATCAGACTTCGTTTGTACTTTTTATTAATGTGCCTGTATCAATCCAGGTAAGTGACCGGTCTGGTATTTATATTGTGACATATCAGACTTTGTTTGTACTTTTTATTGAAGTGCCTGTATCAATCCAGGTAAGTCACCGGTCTTGTATTTATATTGTGACTTATCAGACTTCGTTTGTACTTTTTATTGAAGTGCCTGTATCAATCCAGGTAAGTGACCGGGCTTGTATTTATATTGTGACTTATCAGACTTCGCTTGTACTTTTTATTGAAGTGCCTGTATCAATCCAGGTAAGTGACCGGTCTTGTATTTATATTGTGACTTATCAGACTTCGTTTGTACTTTTTATTGAAGTGCCTGTATCAATCCAGGTAAGTGACCGGTCTTGTATTTATATTGTGACTTATCAGACTTCGTTTGTACTTTTTATTGAAGTGCCTGTGACAATCCAGGTAAGTGACCGGTCTTGTATTTATATTGTGACTTATCAGACTTCGTTTGTACTTTTTATTGAAGTGCCTGTATCAATCCAGGTAAGTGACCGGTCTTGTATTTATATTGTGACTTATCAGACTTCGTTTGTACTTTTTATTGAAGTGCCTGTATCAATCCAGGTAAGTGACCGGTCTTGTATTTATATTGTGACTTATCAGACTTCGTTTGTACTTTTTATTGAAGTGCCTGTGACAATCCAGGTAAGTGACCGGTCTTGTATTTATATTGTGATTTATCAGACTTCGTTTGTACTTTTTATTGAAGTGCCTGTATCAATCAAGGTAAGTGACCGTCTTGTATTTATATTGTGACTTATCAGACTTCGTTGGTACTTTTTATTGAAGTGCCTGTGTCAATCCAGGTAAGTGACCAGTCTTGTATTTATATTGTGACTTATCAGACTTCGTTTGTACTTTTTATTGAAGAGCCTGCGTCAATCCAGGTAAGTGACCGGTCTTGTATTTATATTGTGACTTATCAGACTTCGTTTGTACTTTTTATTGAAGTGCCTGTATCAATCCAGGTAAGTGACCGGTCTTGTATTTATATTGTGACTTATCAGACTTCGTTTGTACTTTTTATTAATGTGCCTGTATCAATCCAGGTAAGTGACCGGTCTAATATTTATATTGTGACTTATCAGACTTCGTTTGTACCTTTTATTGAAGTGCCTGTGTCAATCCAGGTAAGTGACCAGTCTTGTATTTATATTGTGACTTATCAGACTTCGTTTGTACTTTTTATTGAAGTGCCTGTATCAATCCAGGTAAGTGACCGGTCTTGTATTTATATTGTGACTTATCAGACTTCGTTTGTACTTTTTATTGAAGTGCCTGTATCAATCAAGGTAAGTGACCGTCTTGTATTTATATTGTGACTTATCAGACTTCGTTGGTACTTTTTATTGAAGTGCCTGTGTCAATCCAGGTAAGTGACCAGTCTTGTATTTATATTGTGACTTATCAGACTTCGTTCGCACTTTTTATTGAAGTGCCTGTATCCATCCAGGTAAGTGACCGGTCTCGTATTTATATTGTGACTTATCAGACTTCGTTTGTACTTTTTATTGAAGCGACTGTGTCAATCCAGGTAAGTGACCGGTCTGTAGTTATATTGTGACTTATCAGACTTCGTTTGTACTTTTTATTGAAGTGCCTGTGACAATCCAGGTAAGTGACCGGTCTTGTATTTATATTGTGACTTATCAGACTTCGTTTGTACTTTTTATTGAAGTGCCTGTGACAATCCAGGTAAGTGACCGTCTTGTATTTATATTGTGACTTATCAGACTTCGTTTGTACTTTTTATTGAAGTACCTGTATCAATCCAGGTAAGTGACCGGTCTTGTATTTATATTGTGACTTATCAGACTTCGTTTGTACTTTTTATTGAAGTGCCTGTATCAATCCAGGTAAGTGACCGGGCTTGTATTTATATTGTGACTTATCAGACTTCGTTTGTACTTTTTATTGAAGTGCCTGTATCAATCCAGGTAAGTGACCGGTCTTGTATTTATATTGTGACATATCAGACTTCGTTTGTACTTTTTGTTGAAGTGCCTGTATCAATCCAGGTAAGTGACCGGGCTTGTATTTATATTGTGACTTATCAGACTTCGCTTGTACTTTTTATTGAAGTGCCTGTATCAATCCAGGTAAGTGACCGGTCTTGTATTTATATTGTGACATATCAGACTTCGTTTGTACTTTTTGTTGAAGTGCCTGTATCAATCCAGGTAAGTGACCGGTCTTTTGTTTATATTGTGACTTGTCAGACTTCGTTTGAACTTTTTTATTGAAGTGCCTGTGACAATCCAGGTAGGTGACCGGTCTGGTATTTATATTGTGACTTACAATCCGTCAAAATTCAGCATGGACAATGCATGGACGAGTAAACCGACCTGCGCATACATGACCATGGAAATTCCCACTTTTTATTGAAGTGCCTGTGACAATCCAGGTAATTGACTGGTCTTGTATTTATATTGTGACTTATCAGACTTCGTTTGTACTTTTTATTAATGTGCCTGTATCAATCCAGGTAAGTGACCGGTCTGGTATTTATATTGTGACTTATCAGACTTTGTTTGTACTTTTTATTGAAGTGCCTGTATCAATCCAGGTAAGTCACCGGTCTTGTATTTATATTGTGACTTATCAGACTTCGTTTGTACTTTTTATTGAAGTGCCTGTATCAATCCAGGTAAGTGACCGGGCTTGTATTTATATTGTGACTTATCAGACTTCGCTTGTACTTTTTATTGAAGTGCCTGTATCAATCCAGGTAAGTGACCGGTCTTGTATTTATATTGTGACTTATCAGACTTCGTTTGTACTTTTTATTGAAGTGCCTGTATCAATCCAGGTAAGTGACCGGTCTTGTATTTATATTGTGACTTATCAGACTTCGTTTGTACTTTTTATTGAAGTGCCTGTGACAATCCAGGTAAGTGACCGGTCTTGTATTTATATTGTGACTTATCAGACTTCGTTTGTACTTTTTATTGAAGTGCCTGTATCAATCCAGGTAAGTGACCGGTCTTGTATTGATATTGTGACTTATCAGACTTCGTTTGTACTTTTTATTGAAGTGCCTGTATCAATCCAGGTAAGTGACCGGTCTTGTATTTATATTGTGACTTATCAGACTTCGTTTGTACTTTTTATTGAAGTGCCTGTGACAATCCAGGTAAGTGACCGGTCTTGTATTTATATTGTGATTTATCAGACTTCGTTTGTACTTTTTATTGAAGTGCCTGTATCAATCAAGGTAAGTGACCGTCTTGTATTTATATTGTGACTTATCAGACTTCGTTGGTACTTTTTATTGAAGTGCCTGTGTCAATCCAGGTAAGTGACCAGTCTTGTATTTATATTGTGACTTATCAGACTTCGTTCGCACTTTTTATTGAAGTGCCTGTATCCATCCAGGTAAGTGACCGGTCTCGTATTTATATTGTGACTTATCAGACTTCGTTTGTACTTTTTATTGAAGCGACTGTGTCAATCCAGGTAAGTGACCGGTCTGTAGTTATATTGTGACTTATCAGACTTCGTTTGTACTTTTTATTGAAGTGCCTGTGACAATCCAGGTAAGTGACCGGTCTTGTATTTATATTGTGACTTATCAGACTTCGTTTGTACTTTTTATTGAAGTGCCTGTGACAATCCAGGTAAGTGACCGTCTTGTATTTATATTGTGACTTATCAGACTTCGTTTGTACTTTTTATTGAAGTACCTGTATCAATCCAGGTAAGTGACCGGTCTTGTATTTATATTGTGACTTATCAGACTTCGTTTGTACTTTTTATTGAAGTGCCTGTATCAATCCAGGTAAGTGACCGGGCTTGTATTTATATTGTGACTTATCAGACTTCGTTTGTACTTTTTATTGAAGTGCCTGTATCAATCCAGGTAAGTGACCGGTCTTGTATTTATATTGTGACATATCAGACTTCGTTTGTACTTTTTGTTGAAGTGCCTGTATCAATCCAGGTAAGTGACCGGTCTTTTGTTTATATTGTGACTTGTCAGACTTCGTTTGAACTTTTTATTGAAGTGCCTGTGACAATCCAGGTAGGTGACCGGTCTGGTATTTATATTGTGACTTACAATCCATCAAAATTCAGCATGGACAATGCATGGACGAGTAAACCGACCTGCGCATACATGACCATGGAAATTCCCACTTTTTATTGAAGTGCCTGTGACAATCCAGGTAATTGACTGGTCTTGTATTTATATTGTGACTTATCAGACTTCGTTTGTACTTTTTATTAATGTGCCTGTATCAATCCAGGTAAGTGACCGGTCTAATATTTATATTGTGACTTATCAGACTTCGTTTGTACCTTTTATTGAAGTGCCTGTGTCAATCCAGGTAAGTGACCAGTCTTGTATTTATATTGTGACTTATCAGACTTCGTTTGTACTTTTTATTGAAGTGCCTGTATCAATCCAGGTAAGTGACCGGTCTTGTATTTATATTGTGACTTATCAGACTTCGTTTGTACTTTTTATTGAAGTGCCTGTATCAATCAAGGTAAGTGACCGTCTTGTATTTATATTGTGACTTATCAGACTTCGTTGGTACTTTTTATTGAAGTGCCTGTGTCAATCCAGGTAAGTGACCAGTCTTGTATTTATATTGTGACTTATCAGACTTCGTTTGTACTTTTTATTGAAGAGCCTGTGTCAATCCAGGTAAGTGACCGGTCTTGTATTTATATTGTGACTTATCAGACTTCGTTTGTACTTTTTATTGAAGTGCCTGTATCAATCCAGGTAAGTGACCGGTCTTGTATTTATATTGTGATTTATCAGACTTCGTTTGTACTTTTTATTGAAGTGCCTGTATCAATCCAGGTAAGTGACCGGTCTTGTATTTATATTGTGACTTATCAGACTTCGTTTGTACTTTTTATTGAAGTGCCTGTGACAATCCAGGTAAGTGACCGGTCTTGTATTTATATTGTGATTTATCAGACTTCGTTTGTACTTTTTATTGAAGTGCCTGTATCAATCAAGGTAAGTGACCGTCTTGTATTTATATTGTGACTTATCAGACTTCGTTGGTACTTTTTATTGAAGTGCCTGTGTCAATCCAGGTAAGTGACCAGTCTTGTATTTATATTGTGACTTATCAGACTTCGTTTGTACTTTTTATTGAAGAGCCTGCGTCAATCCAGGTAAGTGACCGGTCTTGTATTTATATTGTGACTTATCAGACTTCGTTTGTACTTTTTATTGAAGTGCCTGTATCAATCCAGGTAAGTGATCGGTCTTGTATTTTTATTGTGACTTATCAGACTTCGTTTGTACTTTTTATTGAAGTGCCTGTGACAATCCAGGTAAGTGACCGGTCTTGTATTTATATTGTGACTTATCAGACTTCGTTTGTACTTTTTATTGAAGTGCCTGTATCAATCAAGGTAAGTGACCGTCTTGTATTTATATTGTGACTTATCAGACTTCGTTGGTACTTTTTATTGAAGTGCCTGTGTCAATCCAGGTAAGTGACCAGTCTTGTATTTATATTGTGACATCAGACTTCGTTTGTACTTTTTATTGAAGAGCCTGCGTCAATCCAGGTAAGTGACCGGTCTTGTATTTATATTGTGATTTATCAGACTTCGTTCGCACTTTTTATTGAAGTGCCTGTATCAATCCAGGTAAGTGACCGGTCTGGTATTTATATTGTGACTTATCAGACTTCGTTTGTACTTTTTATTGAAGCGACTGTGTCAATCCAGGTAAGTGACCGGTCTGTAGTTATATTGTGACTTATCAGACTTCGTTTGTACTTTTTATTGAAGTGCCTGTGACAATCCAGGTAAGTGACCGGTCTTGTATTTATATTGTGACTTATCAGACTTCGTTTGTACTTTTTATTGAAGTGCCTGTGACAATCCAGGTAAGTGACCGGTCTTGTATTTATATTGTGACTTATCAGACTTCGTTTGTACTTTTTATTGAAGTACCTGTATCAATCCAGGTAAGTGACCGTCTTGTATTTATATTGTGACTTATCAGACTTCGTTTGTACTTTTTATTGAAGTACCTGTATCAATCCAGGTAAGTGACCGGTCTGGTATTTATATTGTGACTTATCAGACTTTGTTTGTACTTTTTATTGAAGTGCCTGTATCAATCCAGGTAAGTCACCGGTCTTGTATTTATATTGTGACTTATCAGACTTCGTTTGTACTTTTTATTGAAGTGCCTGTATCAATCCAGGTAAGTGACCGGGCTTGTATTTATATTGTGACTTATCAGACTTCGCTTGTACTTTTTATTGAAGTGCCTGTATCAATCCAGGTAAGTGACCGGTCTTGTATTTATATTGTGACATATCAGACTTCGTTTGTACTTTTTGTTGAAGTGCCTGTATCAATCCAGGTAAGTGACCGGTCTTTTGTTTATATTGTGACTTGTCAGACTTCGTTTGAACTTTTTATTGAAGTGCCTGTGACAATCCAGGTAGGTGACCGGTCTGGTATTTATATTGTGACTTACAATCCGTCAAAATTCAGCATGGACAATGCATGGACGAGTAAACCGACCTGCGCATACATGACCATGGAAATTCCCACTTTTTATTGAAGTGCCTGTGACAATCCAGGTAATTGACTGGTCTTGTATTTATATTGTGACTTATCAGACTTCGTTTGTACTTTTTATTAATGTGCCTGTATCAATCCAGGTAAGTGACCGGTCTAATATTTATATTGTGACTTATCAGACTTCGTTTGTACCTTTTATTGAAGTGCCTGTGTCAATCCAGGTAAGTGACCAGTCTTGTATTTATATTGTGACTTATCAGACTTCGTTTGTACTTTTTATTGAAGTGCCTGTATCAATCCAGGTAAGTGACCGGTCTTGTATTTATATTGTGACTTATCAGACTTCGTTTGTACTTTTTATTGAAGTGCCTGTGACAATCCAGGTAAGTGACCGGTCTTGTATTTATATTGTGACTTATCAGACTTCGTTTGTACTTTTTATTGAAGTGCCTGTATCAATCCAGGTAAGTGACCGGTCTTGTATTGATATTGTGACTTATCAGACTTCGTTTGTACTTTTTATTGAAGTGCCTGTATCAATCCAGGTAAGTGACCGGTCTTGTATTTATATTGTGACTTATCAGACTTCGTTTGTACTTTTTATTGAAGTGCCTGTGACAATCCAGGTAAGTGACCGGTCTTGTATTTATATTGTGATTTATCAGACTTCGTTTGTACTTTTTATTGAAGTGCCTGTATCAATCAAGGTAAGTGACCGTCTTGTATTTATATTGTGACTTATCAGACTTCGTTGGTACTTTTTATTGAAGTGCCTGTGTCAATCCAGGTAAGTGACCAGTCTTGTATTTATATTGTGACTTATCAGACTTCGTTCGCACTTTTTATTGAAGTGCCTGTATCCATCCAGGTAAGTGACCGGTCTCGTATTTATATTGTGACTTATCAGACTTCGTTTGTACTTTTTATTGAAGCGACTGTGTCAATCCAGGTAAGTGACCGGTCTGTAGTTATATTGTGACTTATCAGACTTCGTTTGTACTTTTTATTGAAGTGCCTGTGACAATCCAGGTAAGTGACCGGTCTTGTATTTATATTGTGACTTATCAGACTTCGTTTGTACTTTTTATTGAAGTGCCTGTGACAATCCAGGTAAGTGACCGTCTTGTATTTATATTGTGACTTATCAGACTTCGTTTGTACTTTTTATTGAAGTACCTGTATCAATCCAGGTAAGTGACCGGTCTTGTATTTATATTGTGACTTATCAGACTTCGTTTGTACTTTTTATTGAAGTGCCTGTATCAATCCAGGTAAGTGACCGGGCTTGTATTTATATTGTGACTTATCAGACTTCGTTTGTACTTTTTATTGAAGTGCCTGTATCAATCCAGGTAAGTGACCGGTCTTGTATTTATATTGTGACATATCAGACTTCGTTTGTACTTTTTGTTGAAGTGCCTGTATCAATCCAGGTAATTGACCGGTCTTTTGTTTATATTGTGACTTGTCAGACTTCGTTTGAACTTTTTATTGAAGTGCCTGTGACAATCCAGGTAGGTGACCGGTCTGGTATTTATATTGTGACTTACAATCCGTCAAAATTCAGCATGGACAATGCATGGACGAGTAAACCGACCTGCGCATACATGACCATGGAAATTCCCACTTTTTATTGAAGTGCCTGTGACAATCCAGGTAATTGACTGGTCTTGTATTTATATTGTGACTTATCAGACTTCGTTTGTACTTTTTATTAATGTGCCTGTATCAATCCAGGTAAGTGACCGGTCTAATATTTATATTGTGACTTATCAGACTTCGTTTGTACCTTTTATTGAAGTGCCTGTGTCAATCCAGGTAAGTGACCAGTCTTGTATTTATATTGTGACTTATCAGACTTCGTTTGTACTTTTTATTGAAGTGCCTGTATCAATCCAGGTAAGTGACCGGTCTTGTATTTATATTGTGACTTATCAGACTTCGTTTGTACTTTTTATTGAAGTGCCTGTATCAATCAAGGTAAGTGACCGTCTTGTATTTATATTGTGACTTATCAGACTTCGTTGGTACTTTTTATTGAAGTGCCTGTGTCAATCCAGGTAAGTGACCAGTCTTGTATTTATATTGTGACTTATCAGACTTCGTTTGTACTTTTTATTGAAGAGCCTGTGTCAATCCAGGTAAGTGACCGGTCTTGTATTTATATTGTGACTTATCAGACTTCGTTTGTACTTTTTATTGAAGTGCCTGTATCAATCCAGGTAAGTGACCGGTCTTGTATTTATATTGTGATTTATCAGATTTCGTTTGTACTTTTTATTGAAGTGCCTGTATCAATCCAGGTAAGTGACCGGTCTTGTATTTATATTGTGACTTATCAGACTTCGTTTGTACTTTTTATTGAAGTGCCTGTGACAATCCAGGTAAGTGACCGGTCTTGTATTTATATTGTGATTTATCAGACTTCGTTTGTACTTTTTATTGAAGTGCCTGTATCAATCAAGGTAAGTGACCGTCTTGTATTTATATTGTGACTTATCAGACTTCGTTGGTACTTTTTATTGAAGTGCCTGTGTCAATCCAGGTAAGTGACCAGTCTTGTATTTATATTGTGACTTATCAGACTTCGTTTGTACTTTTTATTGAAGAGCCTGCGTCAATCCAGGTAAGTGACCGGTCTTGTATTTATATTGTGACTTATCAGACTTCGTTTGTACTTTTTATTGAAGTGCCTGTATCAATCCAGGTAAGTGATCGGTCTTGTATTTTTATTGTGACTTATCAGACTTCGTTTGTACTTTTTATTGAAGTGCCTGTGACAATCCAGGTAAGTGACCGGTCTTGTATTTATATTGTGACTTATCAGACTTCGTTTGTACTTTTTATTGAAGTGCCTGTATCAATCAAGGTAAGTGACCGTCTTGTATTTATATTGTGACTTATCAGACTTCGTTGGTACTTTTTATTGAAGTGCCTGTGTCAATCCAGGTAAGTGACCAGTCTTGTATTTATATTGTGACATCAGACTTCGTTTGTACTTTTTATTGAAGAGCCTGCGTCAATCCAGGTAAGTGACCGGTCTTGTATTTATATTGTGATTTATCAGACTTCGTTCGCACTTTTTATTGAAGTGCCTGTATCAATCCAGGTAAGTGACCGGTCTGGTATTTATATTGTGACTTATCAGACTTCGTTTGTACTTTTTATTGAAGCGACTGTGTCAATCCAGGTAAGTGACCGGTCTGTAGTTATATTGTGACTTATCAGACTTCGTTTGTACTTTTTATTGAAGTGCCTGTGACAATCCAGGTAAGTGACCGGTCTTGTATTTATATTGTGACTTATCAGACTTCGTTTGTACTTTTTATTGAAGTGCCTGTGACAATCCAGGTAAGTGACCGGTCTTGTATTTATATTGTGACTTATCAGACTTCGTTTGTACTTTTTATTGAAGTGCCTGTATCAATCCAGGTAAGTGACCGTCTTGTATTTATATTGTGACTTATCAGACTTCGTTTGTACTTTTTATTGAAGTACCTGTATCAATCCAGGTAAGTGACCGGTCTGGTATTTATATTGTGACTTATCAGACTTTGTTTGTACTTTTTATTGAAGTGCCTGTATCAATCCAGGTAAGTCACCGGTCTTGTATTTATATTGTGACTTATCAGACTTCGTTTGTACTTTTTATTGAAGTGCCTGTATCAATCCAGGTAAGTGACCGGGCTTGTATTTATATTGTGACTTATCAGACTTCGCTTGTACTTTTTATTGAAGTGCCTGTATCAATCCAGGTAAGTGACCGGTCTTGTATTTATATTGTGACATATCAGACTTCGTTTGTACTTTTTGTTGAAGTGCCTGTATCAATCCAGGTAAGTGACCGGTCTTTTGTTTATATTGTGACTTGTCAGACTTCGTTTGAACTTTTTATTGAAGTGCCTGTGACAATCCAGGTAGGTGACCGGTCTGGTATTTATATTGTGACTTACAATCCGTCAAAATTCAGCATGGACAATGCATGGACGAGTAAACCGACCTGCGCATACATGACCATGGAAATTCCCACTTTTTATTGAAGTGCCTGTGACAATCCAGGTAATTGACTGGTCTTGTATTTATATTGTGACTGATCAGACTTCGTTTGTACTTTTTATTAATGTGCCTGTATCAATCCAGGTAAGTGACCGGTCTAATATTTATATTGTGACTTATCAGACTTCGTTTGTACCTTTTATTGAAGTGCCTGTGTCAATCCAGGTAAGTGACCAGTCTTGTATTTATATTGTGACTTATCAGACTTCGTTTGTACTTTTTATTGAAGTGCCTGTATCAATCCAGGTAAGTGACCGGTCTTGTATTTATATTGTGACTTATCAGACTTCGTTTGTACTTTTTATTGAAGTGCCTGTATCAATCAAGGTAAGTGACCGTCTTGTATTTATATTGTGACTTATCAGACTTCGTTGGTACTTTTTATTGAAGTGCCTGTGTCAATCCAGGTAAGTGACCAGTCTTGTATTTATATTGTGACTTATCAGACTTCGTTCGCACTTTTTATTGAAGTGCCTGTATCCATCCAGGTAAGTGACCGGTCTCGTATTTATATTGTGACTTATCAGACTTCGTTTGTACTTTTTATTGAAGCGACTGTGTCAATCCAGGTAAGTGACCGGTCTGTAGTTATATTGTGACTTATCAGACTTCGTTTGTACTTTTTATTGAAGTCCCTGTGACAATCCAGGTAAGTGACCGGTCTTGTATTTATATTGTGACTTATCAGACTTCGTTTGTACTTTTTATTGAAGTGCCTGTGACAATCCAGGTAAGTGACCGTCTTGTATTTATATTGTGACTTATCAGACTTCGTTTGTACTTTTTATTGAAGTACCTGTATCAATCCAGGTAAGTGACCGGTCTTGTATTTATATTGTGACTTATCAGACTTCGTTTGTACTTTTTATTGAAGTGCCTGTATCAATCCAGGTAAGTGACCGGGCTTGTATTTATATTGTGACTTATCAGACTTCGTTTGTACTTTTTATTGAAGTGCCTGTATCAATCCAGGTAAGTGACCGTCTTGTATTTATATTGTGACTTATCAGACTTCGTTTGTACTTTTTATTGAAGTGCCTGTATCAATCCAGGTAAGTCACCGGTCTTGTATTTATATTGTGACTTATCAGACTTCGTTTGTACTTTTTATTGAAGTGCCTGTATCAATCCAGGTAAGTGACCGGTCTTGTATTTATATTGTGACATATCAGACTTCGTTTGTACTTTTTGTTGAAGTGCCTGTATCAATCCAGGTAAGTGACCGGTCTTTTGTTTATATTGTGACTTGTCAGACTTCGTTTGAACTTTTTTATTGAAGTGCCTGTGACAATCCAGGTAGGTGACCGGTCTGGTATTTATATTGTGACTTACAATCCGTCAAAATTCAGCATGGACAATGCATGGACGAGTAAACCGACCTGCGCATACATGACCATGGAAATTCCCACTTTTTATTGAAGTGCCTGTGACAATCCAGGTAATTGACTGGTCTTGTATTTATATTGTGACTTATCAGACTTCGTTTGTACTTTTTATTAATGTGCCTGTATCAATCCAGGTAAGTGACCGGTCTAATATTTATATTGTGACTTATCAGACTTCGTTTGTACCTTTTATTGAAGTGCCTGTGTCAATCCAGGTAAGTGACCAGTCTTGTATTTATATTGTGACTTATCAGACTTCGTTTGTACTTTTTATTGAAGTGCCTGTATCAATCCAGGTAAGTGACCGGTCTTGTATTTATATTGTGACTTATCAGACTTCGTTTGTACTTTTTATTGAAGTGCCTGTATCAATCAAGGTAAGTGACCGTCTTGTATTTATATTGTGACTTATCAGACTTCGTTGGTACTTTTTATTGAAGTGCCTGTGTCAATCCAGGTAAGTGACCAGTCTTGTATTTATATTGTGACTTATCAGACTTCGTTCGCACTTTTTATTGAAGTGCCTGTATCCATCCAGGTAAGTGACCGTCTCGTATTTATATTGTGACTTATCAGACTTCGTTTGTACTTTTTATTGAAGCGACTGTGTCAATCCAGGTAAGTGACCGGTCTGTAGTTATATTGTGACTTATCAGACTTCGTTTGTACTTTTTATTGAAGTGCCTGTGACAATCCAGGTAAGTGACCGGTCTTGTATTTATATTGTGACTTATCAGACTTCGTTTGTACTTTTTATTGAAGTGCCTGTGACAATCCAGGTAAGTGACCGTCTTGTATTTATATTGTGACTTATCAGACTTCGTTTGTACTTTTTATTGAAGTACCTGTATCAATCCAGGTAAGTGACCGGTCTTGTATTTATATTGTGACTTATCAGACTTCGTTTGTACTTTTTATTGAAGTGCCTGTATCAATCCAGGTAAGTGACCGGGCTTGTATTTTTATTGTGACTTATCAGACTTCGTTTGTACTTTTTATTGAAGTGCCTGTATCAATCCAGGTAAGTGACCGTCTTGTATTTATATTGTGACTTATCAGACTTCGTTTGTACTTTTTATTGAAGTACCTGTATCAATCCAGGTAAGTGACCGGTCTGGTATTTATATTGTGACTTATCAGACTTTGTTTGTACTTTTTATTGAAGTGCCTGTATCAATCCAGGTAAGTCACCGGTCTTGTATTTATATTGTGACTTATCAGACTTCGTTTGTACTTTTTATTGAAGTGCCTGTATCAATCCAGGTAAGTGACCGGGCTTGTATTTATATTGTGACTTATCAGACTTCGCTTGTACTTTTTATTGAAGTGCCTGTATCAATCCAGGTAAGTGACCGGTCTTGTATTTATATTGTGACATATCAGACTTCGTTTGTACTTTTTGTTGAAGTGCCTGTATCAATCCAGGTAAGTGACCGGTCTTTTGTTTATATTGTGACTTGTCAGACTTCGTTTGAACTTTTTTATTGAAGTGCCTGTGACAATCCAGGTAGGTGACCGGTCTGGTATTTATATTGTGACTTACAATCCGTCAAAATTCAGCATGGACAATGCATGGACGAGTAAACCGACCTGCGCATACATGACCATGGAAATTCCCACTTTTTATTGAAGTGCCTGTGACAATCCAGGTAATTGACTGGTCTTGTATTTATATTGTGACTTATCAGACTTCGTTTGTACTTTTTATTAATGTGCCTGTATCAATCCAGGTAAGTGACCGGTCTAATATTTATATTGTGACTTATCAGACTTCGTTTGTACCTTTTATTGAAGTGCCTGTGTCAATCCAGGTAAGTGACCGGTCTTGTATTTATATTGTGACTTATCAGACTTCGTTTGTACTTTTTATTGAAGTGCCTGTATCAATCCAGGTAAGTGACCGGTCTTGTATTTATATTGTGACTTATCAGACTTCGTTTGTACTTTTTATTGAAGTGCCTGTATCAATCAAGGTAAGTGACCGTCTTGTATTTATATTGTGACTTATCAGACTTCGTTGGTACTTTTTATTGAAGTGCCTGTGTCAATCCAGGTAAGTGACCAGTCTTGTATTTATATTGTGACTTATCAGACTTCGTTCGCACTTTTTATTGAAGTGCCAGTATCCATCCAGGTAAGTGACCGGTCTCGTATTTATATTGTGACTTATCAGACTTCGTTTGTACTTTTTATTGAAGCGACTGTGTCAATCCAGGTAAGTGACCGGTCTGTAGTTATATTGTGACTTATCAGACTTCGTTTGTACTTTTTATTGAAGTGCCTGTGACAATCCAGGTAAGTGACCGGTCTTGTATTTATATTGTGACTTATCAGACTTCGTTTGTACTTTTTATTGAAGTGCCTGTGACAATCCAGGTAAGTGACCGTCTTGTATTTATATTGTGACTTATCAGACTTCGTTTGTACTTTTTATTGAAGTACCTGTATCAATCCAGGTAAGTGACCGGTCTTGTATTTATATTGTGACTTATCAGACTTCGTTTGTACTTTTTATTGAAGTGCCTGTATCAATCCAGGTAAGTGACCGGTCTTGTATTTATATTGTGACATATCAGACTTCGTTTGTACTTTTTGTTGAAGTGCCTGTATCAATCCAGGTAAGTGACCGGTCTTTTGTTTATATTGTGACTTGTCAGACTTCGTTTGAACTTTTTATTGAAGTGCCTGTGACAATCCAGGTAGGTGACCGGTCTGGTATTTATATTGTGACTTACAATCCGTCAAAATTCAGCATGGACAATGCATGGACGAGTAAACCGACCTGCGCATACATGACCATGGAAATTCCCACTTTTTATTGAAGTGCCTGTGACAATCCAGGTAATTGACTGGTCTTGTATTTATATTGTGACTTATCAGACTTCGTTTGTACTTTTTATTAATGTGCCTGTATCAATCCAGGTAAGTGACCGGTCTAATATTTATATTGTGACTTATCAGACTTCGTTTGTACCTTTTATTGAAGTGCCTGTGTCAATCCAGGTAAGTGACCAGTCTTGTATTTATATTGTGACTTATCAGACTTCGTTTGTACTTTTTATTGAAGTGCCTGTATCAATCCAGGTAAGTGACCGGTCTAATATTTATATTGTGACTTATCAGACTTCGTTTGTACCTTTTATTGAAGTGCCTGTGTCAATCCAGGTAAGTGACCAGTCTTGTATTTATATTGTGACTTATCAGACTTCGTTTGTACTTTTTATTGAAGTGCCTGTATCAATCCAGGTAAGTGACCGGTCTTGTATTTATATTGTGACTCATCAGAGTTCGTTTGTACTGTTTATTGAAGTGCATGTATCAATCCAGGTAAGTGACCGTTCTTGTATTGATAGTGTGACTTATCACACTTCTTTTGTACTTTTTATTGAAGTTTGAAGTACCTGTATCAATCCAGGTAAGTGACCGGTCTTGTATTTATATTGTGACTCATCAGACTTCGTTTGTGCTTTTTATTGAAGTGCATGTATCAATCCAGGTAAGTGACCGGTCTTGTATTGATAGTGTGACTTATCAGACTTCGTTTGTACTTTTTATTGAAGTGCCTGTGTCAATCCAGGTAAGTGACCGGTCTTATATTTATATTGTGACATATCAGACTTCGTTTGTACTTTTTGTTGAAGTGCCTGTATCAATCCAGGTAAGTGACCGGTCTTTTGTTTATATTGTGACTTGTCAGACTTCGTTTGAACTTTTTATTGAAGTGCCTGTGACAATCCAGGTAGGTGACCGGTCTGGTATTTATATTGTGACTTACAATCCGTCAAAATTCAGCATGGACAATGCATGGACGAGTAAACCGACCTGCGCATACATGACCATGGAAATTCCCACTTTTTATTGAAGTGCCTGTGACAATCCAGGTAATTGACTGGTCTTGTATTTATATTGTGACTTATCAGACTTCGTTTGTACTTTTTATTAATGTGCCTGTATCAATCCAGGTAAGTGACCGGTCTAATATTTATATTGTGACTTATCAGACTTCGTTTGTACCTTTTATTGAAGTGCCTGTGTCAATCCAGGTAAGTGACCAGTCTTGTATTTATATTGTGACTTATCAGACTTCGTTTGTACTTTTTATTGAAGTGCCTGTATCAATCCAGGTAAGTGACCGGTCTTGTATTTATATTGTGACTTATCAGACTTCGTTTGTACTTTTTATTGAAGTGCCTGTATCAATCAAGGTAAGTGACCGTCTTGTATTTATATTGTGACTTATCAGACTTCGTTGGTACTTTTTATTGAAGTGCCTGTGTCAATCCAGGTAAGTGACCAGTCTTGTATTTATATTGTGACTTATCAGACTTCGTTCGCACTTTTTATTGAAGTGCCTGTATCCATCCAGGTAAGTGACCGGTCTCGTATTTATATTGTGACTTATCAGACTTCGTTTGTACTTTTTATTGAAGCGACTGTGTCAATCCAGGTAAGTGACCGGTCTGTAGTTATATTGTGACTTATCAGACTTCGTTTGTACTTTTTATTGAAGTGCCTGTGACAATCCAGGTAAGTGACCGGTCTTGTATTTATATTGTGACTTATCAGACTTCGTTTGTACTTTTTATTGAAGTGCCTGTGACAATCCAGGTAAGTGACCGTCTTGTATTTATATTGTGACTTATCAGACTTCGTTTGTACTTTTTATTGAAGTGCCTGTATCAATCCAGGTAAGTGACCGGTCTTGTATTTATATTGTGACTTATCAGACTTCGTTTGTACTTTTTATTGAAGTACCTGTATCAATCCAGGTAAGTGACCGGTCTTGTATTTATATTGTGACTTATCAGACTTCGTTTGTACTTTTTATTGAAGTGCCTGTATCAATCCAGGTAAGTGACCGGTCTTGTATTTATATTGTGACATATCAGACTTCGTTTGTACTTTTTGTTGAAGTGCCTGTATCAATCCAGGTAAGTGACCGGTCTTTTGTTTATATTGTGACTTGTCAGACTTCGTTTGAACTTTTTATTGAAGTGCCTGTGACAATCCAGGTAGGTGACCGGTCTGGTATTTATATTGTGACTTACAATCCGTCAAAATTCAGCATGGACAATGCATGGACGAGTAAACAGACCTGCGCATACATGACCATGGAAATTCCCACTTTTTATTGAAGTGCCTGTGACAATCCAGGTAATTGACTGGTCTTGTATTTATATTGTGACTTATCAGACTTCGTTTGTACTTTTTATTAATGTGCCTGTATCAATCCAGGTAAGTGACCGGTCTAATATTTATATTGTGACTTATCAGACTTCGTTTGTACTTTTTATTGAAGTGCCTGTATCAATCCAGGTAAGTGACCGGTCTTGTATTTATATTGTGACTCATCAGAGTTCGTTTGTACTGTTTATTGAAGTGCATGTATCAATCCAGGTAAGTGACCGTTCTTGTATTGATAGTGTGACTTATCACACTTCTTTTGTACTTTTTATTGAAGTTTGAAGTACCTGTATCAATCCAGGTAAGTGACCGGTCTTGTATTTATATTGTTACTCATCAGACTTCGTTTGTGCTTTTTATTGAAGTGCATGTATCAATCCAGGTAAGTGACCGGTCTTGTATTGATAGTGTGACTTATCAGACTTCGTTTGTACTTTTTATTGAAGTGCCTGTGTCAATCCAGGTAAGTGACCGGTCTTATATTTATATTGTGACATATCAGACTTCGTTTGTACTTTTTGTTGAATTGCCTGTATCAATCCAGGTAAGTGACCGGTCTTTTGTTTATATTGTGACTTGTCAGACTTCGTTTGAACTTTTTATTGAAGTGCCTGTGACAATCCAGGTAGGTGACCGGTCTGGTATTTATATTGTGAGTTACAATCCGTCAAAATTCAGCATGGACAATGCATGGACGAGTAAACCGACCTGCGCATACATGACCATGGAAATTCCCACTTTTTATTGAAGTGCCTGTGACAATCCAGGTAATTGACTGGTCTTGTATTTATATTGTGACTTATCAGACTTCGTTTGTACTTTTTATTAATGTGCCTGTATCAATCCAGGTAAGTGACCGGTCTAATATTTATATTGTGACTTATCAGACTTCGTTTGTACCTTTTATTGAAGTGCCTGTGTCAATCCAGGTAAGTGACCAGTCTTGTATTTATATTGTGACTTATCAGACTTCGTTTGTACTTTTTATTGAAGTGCCTGTATCAATCCAGGTAAGTGACCGGTCTTGTATTTATATTGTGACTTATCAGACTTCGTTTGTACTTTTTATTGAAGTGCCTGTATCAATCAAGGTAAGTGACCGTCTTGTATTTATATTGTGACTTATCAGACTTCGTTGGTACTTTTTATTGAAGTGCCTGTGTCAATCCAGGTAAGTGACCAGTCTTGTATTTATATTGTGACTTATCAGACTTCGTTCGCACTTTTTATTGAAGTGCCTGTATCCATCCAGGTAAGTGACCGGTCTCGTATTTATATTGTGACTTATCAGACTTCGTTTGTACTTTTTATTGAAGCGACTGTGTCAATCCAGGTAAGTGACCGGTCTGTAGTTATATTGTGACTTATCAGACTTCGTTTGTACTTTTTATTGAAGTGCCTGTGACAATCCAGGTAAGTGACCGGTCTTGTATTTATATTGTGACTTATCAGACTTCGTTTGTACTTTTTATTGAAGTGCCTGTGACAATCCAGGTAAGTGACCGTCTTGTATTTATATTGTGACTTATCAGACTTCGTTTGTACTTTTTATTGAAGTGCCTGTATCAATCCAGGTAAGTGACCGTCTTGTATTTATATTGTGACTTATCAGACTTCGTTTGTACTTTTTATTGAAGTACCTGTATCAATCCAGGTAAGTGACCGGTCTTGTATTTATATTGTGACTTATCAGACTTCGTTTGTACTTTTTATTGAAGTGCCTGTATCAATCCAGGTAAGTGACCGGGCTTGTATTTATATTGTGACTTATCAGACTTCGTTTGTACTTTTTATTGAAGTGCCTGTATCAATCCAGGTAAGTGACCGGTCTTGTATTTATATTGTGACATATCAGACTTCGTTTGTACTTTTTGTTGAAGTGCCTGTATCAATCCAGGTAAGTGACCGGTCTTTTGTTTATATTGTGACTTGTCAGACTTCGTTTGAACTTTTTATTGAAGTGCCTGTGACAATCCAGGTAGGTGACCGGTCTGGTATTTATATTGTGACTTACAATCCGTCAAAATTCAGCATGGACAATGCATGGACGAGTAAACCGACCTGCGCATACATGACCATGGAAATTCCCACTTTTTATTGAAGTGCCTGTGACAATCCAGGTAATTGACTGGTCTTGTATTTATATTGTGACTTATCAGACTTCGTTTGTACTTTTTATTAATGTGCCTGTATCAATCCAGGTAAGTGACCGGTCTAATATTTATATTGTGACTTATCAGACTTCGTTTGTACCTTTTATTGAAGTGCCTGTGTCAATCCAGGTAAGTGACCAGTCTTGTATTTATATTGTGACTTATCAGACTTCGTTTGTACTTTTTATTGAAGTGCCTGTATCAATCCAGGTAAGTGACCGGTCTAATATTTATATTGTGACTTATCAGACTTCGTTTGTACCTTTTATTGAAGTGCCTGTGTCAATCCAGGTAAGTGACCAGTCTTGTATTTATATTGTGACTTATCAGACTTCGTTTGTACTTTTTATTGAAGTGCCTGTATCAATCCAGGTAAGTGACCGGTCTTGTATTTATATTGTGACTCATCAGAGTTCGTTTGTACTGTTTATTGAAGTGCATGTATCAATCCAGGTAAGTGACCGTTCTTGTATTGATAGTGTGACTTATCACACTTCTTTTGTACTTTTTATTGAAGTTTGAAGTACCTGTATCAATCCAGGTAAGTGACCGGTCTTGTATTTATATTGTGACTCATCAGACTTCGTTTGTGCTTTTTATTGAAGTGCATGTATCAATCCAGGTAAGTGACCGGTCTTGTATTGATAGTGTGACTTATCAGACTTCGTTTGTACTTTTTATTGAAGTGCCTGTGTCAATCCAGGTAAGTGACCGGTCTTATATTTATATTGTGACTCATGAGAGTTCGTTTGTACTTTTTATTGAAGTGCCTGTATCAATCCAGGTAAGTGACCGTCTTGTATTTATATTGTGACTTATCAGACTTCGTTTGTACTTTTTATTGAAGTACCTGTATCAATCCAGGTAAGTGACCGGTCTTGTATTTATATTGTGACTTATCAGACTTCGTTTGTACTTTTTATTGAAGTGCCTGTATCAATCCAGGTAAGTGACCGGGCTTGTATTTATATTGTGACTTATCAGACTTCGTTTGTACTTTTTATTGAAGTGCCTGTATCAATCCAGGTAAGTGACCGGTCTTGTATTTATATTGTGACATATCAGACTTCGTTTGTACTTTTTGTTGAAGTGCCTGTATCAATCCAGATAAGTGACCGGTCTTTTGTTTATATTGTGACTTGTCAGACTTCGTTTGAACTTTTTATTGAAGTGCCTGTGACAATCCAGGTAGGTGACCGGTCTGGTATTTATATTGTGACTTACAATCCGTCAAAATTCAGCATGGACAATGCATGGACGAGTAAACCGACCTGCGCATACATGACCATGGAAATTACCACTTTTTATTGAAGTGCCTGTGACAATCCAGGTAATTGACTGGTCTTGTATTTATATTGTGACTTATCAGACTTCGTTTGTACTTTTTATTAATGTGCCTGTATCAATCCAGGTAAGTGACCGGTCTAATATTTATATTGTGACTTATCAGACTTCGTTTGTACCTTTTATTGAAGTGCCTGTGTCAATCCAGGTAAGTGACCAGTCTTGTATTTATATTGTGACTTATCAGACTTCGTTTGTACTTTTTATTGAAGTGCCTGTATCAATCCAGGTAAGTGACCGGTCTAATATTTATATTGTGACTTATCAGACTTCGTTTGTACCTTTTATTGAAGTGCCTGTGTCAATCCAGGTAAGTGACCAGTCTTGTATTTATATTGTGACTCATCAGACTTCGTTTGTACTTTTTATTGAAGTGCCTGTATCAATCCAGGTAAGTGACCGGTCTTGTATTTATATTGTGACTCATCAGAGTTCGTTTGTACTGTTTATTGAAGTGCATGTATCAATCCAGGTAAGTGACCGTTCTTGTATTGATAGTGTGACTTATCACACTTCTTTTGTACTTTTTATTGAAGTTTGAAGTACCTGTATCAATCCAGGTAAGTGACCGGTCTTGTATTTATATTGTGACTCATCAGACTTCGTTTGTGCTTTTTATTGAAGTGCATGTATCAATCCAGGTAAGTGACCGGTCTTGTATTGATAGTGTGACTTATCAGACTTCGTTTGTACTTTTTATTGAAGTGCCTGTGTCAATCCAGGTAAGTGACCGGTCTTATATTTATATTGTGACTCATGAGAGTTCGTTTGTACTGTTTAATGAAGTGCATGTATCAATCCAGGTAAGTGACCGGTCTTGTATTTATATTGTGACTTATTAGACTTCGTTTGTGCTTTTTATTGAAGTGCCTGTATCAATCCAGGTAAGTGACCGGTCTTGTATTTATATTGTGACTTATTAGACTTCTTTTGTGCTTTTTATTGAAGTACCTGTATCAATCCAGGTAAGTGACCGGTCTTGTATTGATAGTGTGATTTATCACACTTCGTTTGTACTTTTTATTGAAGTTTGAAGTACCTGTATCAATCCAGGTAAGTGACCGCTCTTGTATTTATATTGTGACTTATCAGACTTTATTTGTACTTTTTATTGAAGTGCCTGTATCAATCAAGGTAAGTGACCGGTCTGGTATTTATATTGTGACTTATCAGACTTCGTTTGTACTTTTTATTGAAGTGCCTGTGTCAATCCAGGTAAGTGACCGGTCTTGTATTTATATTGTGACTTATCAGACTTCGTTTGTACCTTTTATTGAAGTGCCTGTGTCAATCCAGGTAAGTGACCAGTCTTGTATTTATATTGTGACTTATCAGACTTCGTTTGTACTTTTTATTGAAGTGCCTGTATCAATCCAGGTAAGTGACCGGTCTGGTATTTATATTGTGACTTATCAGACTTCGTTTGTACTTTTTATTGAAGTGTCTGTGTCAATCCAGGTAAGTGACCGGTTTTGTATTGATAGTGTGACTTATCACACTTCTTTTGTACTTTTTATTGAAGTTTGAAGTACCTGTATCAATCCAGGTAAGTGACCGGTCTTGTATTTATATTGTGACTCATCAGAGTTCGTTTGTACTGTTTATTGAAGTGCCTGTATCAATCCAGGTAAGTGACCGGTCTTGTATTTATATTGTGACTTATCAGACTTCGTTTGTACTTTTTATTGAAGTGCATGTATCAATCCAGGTAAGTGACCGGTCTTGTATTGATAGTGTGACTTATCAGACTTCGTTTGTACTTTTTATTGAAGTTTGAAGTACCTGTATCAATCCAGGTAAGTGACCGGTCTGGTATTTATATTGTGACTTATCAGACTTTGTTTGTACTTTTTATTGAAGTGCCTGTGTCAATCCAGGTAAGTGACCGGTCTTATATTTATATTGTGACTCATGAGAGTTCCTTTGTACTGTTTAATGAAGTGCATGTATCAATCCAGGTAGGTGACCGGTCTTGTATTTATATTGTGACTTATTAGACTTCGTTTGTGCTTTTTATTGAAGTGCCTGTATCAATCCAGGTAAGTGACCGGTCTTGTATTTATATTGTGACTTATTAGACTTCGTTTGTGCTTTTTATTGAGGTACCTGTATCAATCCAGGTAAGTGACCGGTCTTGTATTGATATTGTGATTTATCACACTTCGTTTGTACTTTTTATTGAAGTTTGAAGTACCTGTATCAATCCAGGTAAGTGACCGCTCTTGTATTTATATTGTGACTTATCAGACTTTATTTGTACTTTTTATTGAAGTGCCTGTATCAATCACGGTAAGTGACCGGTCTGGTATTTATATTGTGACTTATCAGACTTCGTTTGTACTTTTTATTGAAGTGCCTGTGTCAATCCAGGTAAGTGACCGGTCTGGTATTTATATTGTGACTTATCAGACTTCGTTT
The DNA here is from genome assembly GCA_963383655.1 of Bathymodiolus septemdierum. Classification (NCBI taxonomy): domain Eukaryota; kingdom Metazoa; phylum Mollusca; class Bivalvia; order Mytilida; family Modiolidae; genus Bathymodiolus; species Bathymodiolus septemdierum. The sequence continues at coordinate 2,383,446 of OY726517.1, read as the reverse complement.
GTACTTTTTATTGAAGTGCCTGTATCAATCCAGGTAAGTGACCGGTCTTGTATTTATATTGTGACTTATCAGACTTTGTTTGTACTTTTTATTGAAGTGCCTGTATCAATCAAGGTAAGTGACCGGTCTTGTATTTATATTGTGACTTATCAGACTTCGCTTGTACTTTTTATTGAAGTGCCTGTATCAATCCAGGTAAGTGACCGGTCTTGTATTTATATTGTGACTTATCTCATTTCGTTTGTACTTCATGTGATAGGTGATCATTTGTTTATGTCAATCCAGGTAAGTGACCGGTTTTGTATTTATATTGTGACTTATCAGACTTCGTTTGTACTTTTTTTTGAAGTGCCTGTGTCAATCCAGGTAGGTGACCGGTCTGGTATTTATATTGTGACTTACAATCCGTCAAAATTCAGCAGGGACAATGCATGGACGAGTAAACCGACCTGCGCATACATGACCATGGAAATTCCCACTTTTTATTGAAGTGCCTGTGACAATCCAGGTAAGTGACCGGTCTTGTGTTTATATTGTGACTTATCAGACCTCGTTTGTACTTTTTATTGAAGTGCCTTTGTCAATCCAGGTAGGTGACCGGTCTGGTATTTATATTGTGACTTACAATCCGTCAAAATTCAGCGTGGACAATGCATGGACGAGTAAACCGACCTGCGCATACATGACCATGGAAATTCCCACTTTTTATTGAAGTGCCTGTGACAATCGAGGTAAGTGACCGGTCTTGTATTTATATTGTGACTTATCAGACTTCGTTTGTACTTTTAATTAATGTGCCTGTATCAATCCAGGTAAATGACCGGTCTAATATTTATATTGTGACTTATCAGACTTCGTTTGTACCTTTTATTGAAGTGCCTGTGTCAATCCAGGTAAGTGACCAGTCTTGTATTTATATTGTGACTTATCAGACTTCGTTTGTACTTTTTATTGAAGTGCCTGTATCAATCCAGGTAAGTGACCGGTCTGGTATTTATATTGTGACTTATCAGACTTCGTTTGTACTTTTTTTTGAAGTGCCTGTGTCAATCCAGGTAGGTGACCGTCTTGTATTTATATTGTGACTTATCAGACTTCGTTTGTACTTTTTATTGAAGTGCCTGTATCAATCCAGGTAAGTGACCGGTCTTGTATTTATATTGTGACTTATCAGACTTCGTTTGTACTTTTTATTGAAGTGCATGTATCAATCCAGGTAAGTGACCGGTCTTGTATTGATAGTGTGACTTATCAGACTTCGTTTGTACTTTTTATTGAAGTTTGAAGTACCTGTATCAATCCAGGTAAGTGACCGGTCTGGTATTTATATTGTGACTTATCAGACTTCGTTTGTATTTTTTATTGAAGTGCCTGTGTCAATCCAGGTAAGTGACCGGTCTTATATTTATATTGTGACTCATGAGAGTTCGTTTGTACTTTTTATTGAAGTGCCTGTATCAATCCAGGTAAGTGACCGTCTTGTATTTATATTGTGACTTATCAGACTTCGTTTGTACTTTTTATTGAAGTACCTGTATCAATCCAGGTAAGTGACCGGTCTGGTATTTATATTGTGACTTATCAGACTTTGTTTGTACTTTTTATTGAAGTGCCTGTATCAATCCAGGTAAGTCACCGGTCTTGTATTTATATTGTGACTTATCAGACTTCGTTTGTACTTTTTATTGAAGTGCCTGTATCAATCCAGGTAAGTGACCGGGCTTGTATTTATATTGTGACTTATCAGACTTCGTTTGTACTTTTTATTGAAGTGCCTGTATCAATCCAGGTAAGTGACCGGTCTTGTATTTATATTGTGACATATCAGACTTCGTTTGTACTTTTTGTTGAAGTGCCTGTATCAATCCAGGTAAGTGACCGGTCTTTTGTTTATATTGTGACTTGTCAGACTTCGTTTGAACTTTTTATTGAAGTGCCTGTGACAATCCAGGTAGGTGACCGGTCTGGTATTTATATTGTGACTTACAATCCGTCAAAATTCAGCATGGACAATGCATGGACGAGTAAACCGACCTGCGCATACATGACCATGGAAATTCCCACTTTTTATTGAAGTGCCTGTGACAATCCAGGTAATTGACTGGTCTTGTATTTATATTGTGACTTATCAGACTTCCTTTGTACTTTTTATTAATGTGCCTGTATCAATCCAGGTAAGTGACCGGTCTAATATTTATATTGTGACTTATCAGACTTCGTTTGTACCTTTTATTGAAGTGCCTGTGTCAATCCAGGTAAGTGACCAGTCTTGTATTTATATTGTGACTTATCAGACTTCGTTTGTACTTTTTATTGAAGTGCCTGTATCAATCCAGGTAAGTGACCGGTCTTGTATTTATATTGTGACTTATCAGACTTCGTTTGTACTTTTTATTGAAGTGCCTGTATCAATCAAGGTAAGTGACCGTCTTGTATTTATATTGTGACTTATCAGACTTCGTTGGTACTTTTTATTGAAGTGCCTGTGTCAATCCAGGTAAGTGACCAGTCTTGTATTTATATTGTGACTTATCAGACTTCGTTCGCACTTTTTATTGAAGTGCCTGTATCCATCCAGGTAAGTGACCGGTCTCGTATTTATATTGTGACTTATCAGACTTCGTTTGTACTTTTTATTGAAGCGACTGTGTCAATCCAGGTAAGTGACCGGTCTGTAGTTATATTGTGACTTATCAGACTTCGTTTGTACTTTTTATTGAAGTGCCTGTGACAATCCAGGTAAGTGACCGGTCTTGTATTTATATTGTGACTTATCAGACTTCGTTTGTACTTTTTATTGAAGTGCCTGTGACAATCCAGGTAAGTGACCGGTCTTGTATTTATATTGTGACTTATCAGACTTCGTTTGTACTTTTTATTGAAGTGCCTGTATCAATCCAGGTAAGTGACCGTCTTGTATTTATATTGTGACTTATCAGACTTCGTTTGTACTTTTTATTGAAGTACCTGTATCAATCCAGGTAAGTGACCGGTCTTGTATTTATATTGTGACTTATCAGACTTCGTTTGTACTTTTTATTGAAGTGCCTGTATCAATCCAGGTAAGTGACCGGGCTTGTATTTATATTGTGACTTATCAGACTTCGTTTGTACTTTTTATTGAAGTGCCTGTATCAATCAAGGTAAGTGACCGTCTTGTATTTATATTGTGACTTATCAGACTTCGTTGGTACTTTTTATTGAAGTGCCTGTGACAATCCAGGTAGGTGACCGGTCTGGTATTTATATTGTGACTTACAATCCGTCAAAATTCAGCATGGACAATGCATGGACGAGTAAACCGACCTGCGCATACATGACCATGGAAATTACCACTTTTTATTGAAGTGCCTGTGACAATCCAGGTAATTGACTGGTCTTGTATTTATATTGTGACTTATCAGACTTCGTTTGTACTTTTTATTAATGTGCCTGTATCAATCCAGGTAAGTGACCGGTCTAATATTTATATTGTGACTTATCAGACTTCGTTTGTACCTTTTATTGAAGTGCCTGTGTCAATCCAGGTAAGTGACCAGTCTTGTATTTATATTGTGACTTATCAGACTTCGTTTGTACTTTTTATTGAAGTGCCTGTATCAATCCAGGTAAGTGACCGGTCTAATATTTATATTGTGACTTATCAGACTTCGTTTGTACCTTTTATTGAAGTGCCTGTGTCAATCCAGGTAAGTGACCAGTCTTGTATTTATATTGTGACTCATCAGACTTCGTTTGTACTTTTTATTGAAGTGCCTGTATCAATCCAGGTAAGTGACCGGTCTTGTATTTATATTGTGACTCATCAGAGTTCGTTTGTACTGTTTATTGAAGTGCATGTATCAATCCAGGTAAGTGACCGTTCTTGTATTGATAGTGTGACTTATCACACTTCTTTTGTACTTTTTATTGAAGTTTGAAGTACCTGTATCAATCCAGGTAAGTGACCGGTCTTGTATTTATATTGTGACTCATCAGACTTCGTTTGTGCTTTTTATTGAAGTGCATGTATCAATCCAGGTAAGTGACCGGTCTTGTATTGATAGTGTGACTTATCAGACTTCGTTTGTACTTTTTATTGAAGTGCCTGTGTCAATCCAGGTAAGTGACCGGTCTTATATTTATATTGTGACTCATGAGAGTTCGTTTGTACTGTTTAATGAAGTGCATGTATCAATCCAGGTAAGTGACCGGTCTTGTATTTATATTGTGACTTATTAGACTTCGTTTGTGCTTTTTATTGAAGTGCCTGTATCAATCCAGGTAAGTGACCGGTCTTGTATTTATATTGTGACTTATTAGACTTCTTTTGTGCTTTTTATTGAAGTACCTGTATCAATCCAGGTAAGTGACCGGTCTTGTATTGATAGTGTGATTTATCACACTTCGTTTGTACTTTTTATTGAAGTTTGAAGTACCTGTATCAATCCAGGTAAGTGACCGCTCTTGTATTTATATTGTGACTTATCAGACTTTATTTGTACTTTTTATTGAAGTGCCTGTATCAATCAAGGTAAGTGACCGGTCTGGTATTTATATTGTGACTTATCAGACTTCGTTTGTACTTTTTATTGAAGTGCCTGTGTCAATCCAGGTAAGTGACCGGTCTTGTATTTATATTGTGACTTATCAGACTTCGTTTGTACCTTTTATTGAAGTGCCTGTGTCAATCCAGGTAAGTGACCAGTCTTGTATTTATATTGTGACTTATCAGACTTCGTTTGTACTTTTTATTGAAGTGCCTGTATCAATCCAGGTAAGTGACCGGTCTGGTATTTATATTGTGACTTATCAGACTTCGTTTGTACTTTTTATTGAAGTGTCTGTGTCAATCCAGGTAAGTGACCGGTTTTGTATTGATAGTGTGACTTATCACACTTCTTTTGTACTTTTTATTGAAGTTTGAAGTACCTGTATCAATCCAGGTAAGTGACCGGTCTTGTATTTATATTGTGACTCATCAGAGTTCGTTTGTACTGTTTATTGAAGTGCCTGTATCAATCCAGGTAAGTGACCGGTCTTGTATTTATATTGTGACTTATCAGACTTCGTTTGTACTTTTTATTGAAGTGCATGTATCAATCCAGGTAAGTGACCGGTCTTGTATTGATAGTGTGACTTATCAGACTTCGTTTGTACTTTTTATTGAAGTTTGAAGTACCTGTATCAATCCAGGTAAGTGACCGGTCTGGTATTTATATTGTGACTTATCAGACTTTGTTTGTACTTTTTATTGAAGTGCCTGTGTCAATCCAGGTAAGTGACCGGTCTTATATTTATATTGTGACTCATGAGAGTTCCTTTGTACTGTTTAATGAAGTGCATGTATCAATCCAGGTAGGTGACCGGTCTTGTATTTATATTGTGACTTATTAGACTTCGTTTGTGCTTTTTATTGAAGTGCCTGTATCAATCCAGGTAAGTGACCGGTCTTGTATTTATATTGTGACTTATTAGACTTCGTTTGTGCTTTTTATTGAGGTACCTGTATCAATCCAGGTAAGTGACCGGTCTTGTATTGATATTGTGATTTATCACACTTCGTTTGTACTTTTTATTGAAGTTTGAAGTACCTGTATCAATCCAGGTAAGTGACCGCTCTTGTATTTATATTGTGACTTATCAGACTTTATTTGTACTTTTTATTGAAGTGCCTGTATCAATCACGGTAAGTGACCGGTCTGGTATTTATATTGTGACTTATCAGACTTCGTTTGTACTTTTTATTGAAGTGCCTGTGTCAATCCAGGTAAGTGACCGGTCTGGTATTTATATTGTGACTTATCAGACTTCGTTTGTACTTTTTATTGAAGTGCCTGTATCAATCCAGGTAAGTGACCGGTCTTGTATTTATATTGTGACTTATCAGACTTTGTTTGTACTTTTTATTGAAGTGCCTGTATCAATCAAGGTAAGTGACCGGTCTTGTATTTATATTGTGACTTATCAGACTTCGCTTGTACTTTTTATTGAAGTGCCTGTATCAATCCAGGTAAGTGACCGGTCTTGTATTTATATTGTGACTTATCTCATTTCGTTTGTACTTCATGTGATAGGTGATCATTTGTTTATGTCAATCCAGGTAAGTGACCGGTTTTGTATTTATATTGTGACTTATCAGACTTCGTTTGTACTTTTTTTTGAAGTGCCTGTGTCAATCCAGGTAGGTGACCGGTCTGGTATTTATATTGTGACTTACAATCCGTCAAAATTCAGCAGGGACAATGCATGGACGAGTAAACCGACCTGCGCATACATGACCATGGAAATTCCCACTTTTTATTGAAGTGCCTGTGACAATCCAGGTAAGTGACCGGTCTTGTGTTTATATTGTGACTTATCAGACCTCGTTTGTACTTTTTATTGAAGTGCCTTTGTCAATCCAGGTAGGTGACCGGTCTGGTATTTATATTGTGACTTACAATCCGTCAAAATTCAGCGTGGACAATGCATGGACGAGTAAACCGACCTGCGCATACATGACCATGGAAATTCCCACTTTTTATTGAAGTGCCTGTGACAATCGAGGTAAGTGACCGGTCTTGTATTTATATTGTGACTTATCAGACTTCGTTTGTACTTTTAATTAATGTGCCTGTATCAATCCAGGTAAATGACCGGTCTAATATTTATATTGTGACTTATCAGACTTCGTTTGTACCTTTTATTGAAGTGCCTGTGTCAATCCAGGTAAGTGACCAGTCTTGTATTTATATTGTGACTTATCAGACTTCGTTTGTACTTTTTATTGAAGTGCCTGTATCAATCCAGGTAAGTGACCGGTCTGGTATTTATATTGTGACTTATCAGACTTCGTTTGTACTTTTTTTTGAAGTGCCTGTGTCAATCCAGGTAGGTGACCGTCTTGTATTTATATTGTGACTTATCAGACTTCGTTTGTACTTTTTATTGAAGTGCCTGTATCAATCCAGGTAAGTGACCGGTCTTGTATTTATATTGTGACTTATCAGACTTCGTTTGTACTTTTTATTGAAGTGCATGTATCAATCCAGGTAAGTGACCGGTCTTGTATTGATAGTGTGACTTATCAGACTTCGTTTGTACTTTTTATTGAAGTTTGAAGTACCTGTATCAATCCAGGTAAGTGACCGGTCTGGTATTTATATTGTGACTTATCAGACTTCGTTTGTATTTTTTATTGAAGTGCCTGTGTCAATCCAGGTAAGTGACCGGTCTTATATTTATATTATGACTCATGAGAGTTCGTTTGTACTTTTATTGAAGTGCCTGTATCAATCCAGGTAAGTGACCGTCTTGTATTTATATTGTGACTTATCAGACTTCGTTTGTACTTTTTATTGAAGTACCTGTATCAATCCAGGTAAGTGACCGGTCTGGTATTTATATTGTGACTTTATCAGACTTTGTTTGTACTTTTTATTGAAGTGCCTGTATCAATCCAGGTAAGTCACCGGTCTTGTATTTATATTGTGACTTATCAGACTTCGTTTGTACTTTTTATTGAAGTGCCTGTATCAATCCAGGTAAGTGACCGGGCTTGTATTTATATTGTGACTTATCAGACTTCCGTTTGTACTTTTTATTGAAGTGCCTGTATCAATCCAGGTAAGTGACCGTCTTGTATTTATATTGTGACATATCAGACTTCGTTTGTACTTTTTGTTGAAGTGCCTGTATCAATCCAGGTAAGTGACCGGTCTTTTGTTTATATTGTGACTTGTCAGACTTCGTTTGAACTTTTTATTGAAGTGCCTGTGACAATCCAGGTAGGTGACCGGTCTGGTATTTATATTGTGACTTACAATCCGTCAAAATTCAGCATGGACAATGCATGGACGAGTAAACCGACCTGCGCATACATGACCATGGAAATTCCCACTTTTTATTGAAGTGCCTGTGACAATCCAGGTAATTGACTGGTCTTGTATTTATATTGTGACTTATCAGACTTCCTTTGTACTTTTTATTAATGTGCCTGTATCAATCCAGGTAAGTGACCGGTCTAATATTTATATTGTGACTTATCAGACTTCGTTTGTACCTTTTATTGAAGTGCCTGTGTCAATCCAGGTAAGTGACCAGTCTTGTATTTATATTGTGACTTATCAGACTTCGTTTGTACTTTTTATTGAAGTGCCTGTATCAATCCAGGTAAGTGACCGGTCTTGTATTTATATTGTGACTTATCAGACTTCGTTTGTACTTTTTATTGAAGTGCCTGTATCAATCAAGGTAAGTGACCGTCTTGTATTTATATTGTGACTTATCAGACTTCGTTGGTACTTTTTATTGAAGTGCCTGTGTCAATCCAGGTAAGTGACCAGTCTTGTATTTATATTGTGACTTATCAGACTTCGTTCGCACTTTTTATTGAAGTGCCTGTATCCATCCAGGTAAGTGACCGGTCTCGTATTTATATTGTGACTTATCAGACTTCGTTTGTACTTTTTATTGAAGCGACTGTGTCAATCCAGGTAAGTGACCGGTCTGTAGTTATATTGTGACTTATCAGACTTCGTTTGTACTTTTTATTGAAGTGCCTGTGACAATCCAGGTAAGTGACCGGTCTTGTATTTATATTGTGACTTATCAGACTTCGTTTGTACTTTTTATTGAAGTGCCTGTGACAATCCAGGTAAGTGACCGGTCTTGTATTTATATTGTGACTTATCAGACTTCGTTTGTACTTTTTATTGAAGTGCCTGTATCAATCCAGGTAAGTGACCGTCTTGTATTTATATTGTGACTTATCAGACTTCGTTTGTACTTTTTATTGAAGTACCTGTATCAATCCAGGTAAGTGACCGGTCTTGTATTTATATTGTGACTTATCAGACTTCGTTTGTACTTTTTATTGAAGTGCCTGTATCAATCCAGGTAAGTGACCGGGCTTGTATTTATATTGTGACTTATCAGACTTCGTTTGTACTTTTTATTGAAGTGCCTGTATCAATTCAGGTAAGTGACCGGTCTTGTATTTATATTGTGACATATCAGACTTCGTTTGTACTTTTTGTTGAAGTGCCTGTATCAATCCAGGTAAGTGACCGGTCTTTTGTTTATATTGTGACTTGTCAGACTTCGTTTGAACTTTTTATTGAAGTGCCTGTGACAATCCAGGTAGGTGACCGGTCTGGTATTTATATTGTGACTTACAATCCGTCAAAATTCAGCATGGACAATGCATGGACGAGTAAACCGACCTGCGCATACATGACCATGGAAATTCCCACTTTTTATTGAAGTGCCTGTGACAATCCAGGTAATTGACTGGTCTTGTATTTATATTGTGACTTATCAGACTTCGTTTGTACTTTTTATTAATGTGCCTGTATCAATGCAGGTAAGTGACCGGTCTAATATTTATATTGTGACTTATCAGACTTCGTTTGTACCTTTTATTGAAGTGCCTGTGTCAATCCAGGTAAGTGACCAGTCTTGTATTTATATTGTGACTTATCAGACTTCGTTTGTACTTTTTATTGAAGTGCCTGTATCAATCCAGGTAAGTGACCGGTCTTGTATTTATATTGTGACTTATCAGACTTCGTTTGTACTTTTTATTGAAGTGCCTGTATCAATCAAGGTAAGTGACCGTCTTGTATTTATATTGTGACTTATCAGACTTCGTTTGTACTTTTTATTGAAGTGCCTGTGTCAATCCAGGTAAGTGACCAGTCTTGTATTTATATTGTGACTTATCAGACTTCGTTCGCACTTTTTATTGAAGTGCCTGTATCAATCCAGGTAAGTGACCGGTCTCGTATTTATATTGTGACTTATCAGACTTCGTTTGTACTTTTTATTGAAGCGACTGTGTCAATCCAGGTAAGTGACCGGTCTGTAGTTATATTGTGACTTATCAGACTTCGTTTGTACTTTTTATTGAAGTGCCTGTGACAATCCAGGTAAGTGACCGGTCTGGTATTTATATTGTGACTTATCAGACTTCGTTTGTACTTTTTATTGAAGTGCCTGTGACAATCCAGGTAAGTGACCGGTCTTGTATTTATATTGTGACTTATCAGACTTCGTTTGTACTTTTTATTGAAGTGCCTGTATCAATCCAGGTAAGTGACCGGTCTTGTATTTATATTGTGACTTATCAGACTTCGCTTGTACTTTTTATTGAAGTGCCTGTATCAATCCAGGTAAGTGACCGGTCTTGTATTTATATTGTGACTTATCAGACTTCGTTTGTACTTTTTATTGAAGTGCCTGTATCAATCCAGGTAAGTGACCGGGCTTGTATTTATATTGTGACTTATCAGACTTCGTTTGTACTTTTTATTGAAGTGCCTGTATCAATCCAGGTAAGTGACCGGTCTTGTATTTATATTGTGACATATCAGACTTCGTTTGTACTTTTTGTTGAAGTGCCTGTATCAATCCAGGTAAGTGACCGGTCTTGTATTTATATTGTGACATATCAGACTTCGTTTGAACTTTTTATTGAAGTGCCTGTGACAATCCAGGTAGGTGACCGGTCTGGTATTTATATTGTGACTTACAATCCGTCAAAATTCAGCATGGACAATGCATGGACGAGTAAACCGACCTGCGCATACATGACCATGGAAATTCCCACTTTTTATTGAAGTGCCTGTGACAATCCAGGTAATTGACTGGTCTTGTATTTATATTGTGACTTATCAGACTTCGTTTGTACTTTTTATTAATGTGCCTGTATCAATCCAGGTAAGTGACCGGTCTAATATTTATATTGTGACTTATCAGACTTCGTTTGTACCTTTTATTGAAGTGCCTGTGTCAATCCAGGTAAGTGACCAGTCTTGTATTTATATTGTGACTTATCAGACTTCGTTTGTACTTTTTATTGAAGTGCCTGTATCAATCCAGGTAAGTGACCGGTCTAATATTTATATTGTGACTTATCAGACTTCGTTTGTACCTTTAATTGAAGTGCCTGTGTCAATCCAGGTAAGTGACCAGTCTTGTATTTATATTGTGACTTATCAGACTTCGTTTGTACTTTTTATTGAAGTGCCTGTATCAATCCAGGTAAGTGACCGGTCTTGTATTTATATTGTGACTCATCAGAGTTCGTTGGTACTGTTTATTGAAGTGCATGTATCAATCCAGGTAAGTGACCGTTCTTGTATTGATAGTGTGACTTATCACACTTCTTTTGTACTTTTTATTGAAGTTTGAAGTACCTGTATCAATCCAGGTAAGTGACCGGTCTTGTATTTATATTGTGACTCATCAGACTTCGTTTGTGCTTTTTATTGAAGTGCATGTATCAATCCAGGTAAGTGACCGGTCTTGTATTGATAGTGTGACTTATCAGACTTCGTTTGTACTTTTTATTGAAGTGCCTGTGTCAATCCAGGTAAGTGACCGGTCTTATATTTATATTGTGACTCATGAGAGTTCGTTTGTACTGTTTAATGAAGTGCATGTATCAATCCAGGTAAGTGACCGGTCTTGTATTTATATTGTGACTTATTAGACTTCGTTTGTGCTTTTTATTGAAGTGCCTGTATCAATCCAGGTAAGTGACCGGTCTTGTATTTATATTGTGACTTATTAGACTTCGTTTGTGCTTTTTATTGAAGTACCTGTATCAATCCAGGTAAGTGACCGGTCTTGTATTGATAGTGTGATTTATCACACTTCGTTTGTACTTTTTATTGAAGTTTGAAGTACCTGTATCAATCCAGGTAAGTGACCGCTCTTGTATTTATATTGTGACTTATCAGACTTTATTTGTACTTTTTATTGAAGTGCGAAGTACCTGTATCAATCAAGGTAAGTGACCGGTCTGGTATTTATATTGTGACTTATCAGACTTCGTTTGTACTTTTTATTGAAGTGCCTGTGTCAATCCAGGTAAGTGACCGGTCTTGTATTTATATTGTGACTTATCAGACTTCGTTTGTACCTTTTATTGAAGTGCCTGTGTCAATCCAGGTAAGTGACCAGTCTTGTATTTATATTGTGACTTATCAGACTTCGTTTGTACTTTTTATTGAAGTGCCTGTATCAATCCAGGTAAGTGACCGGTCTGGTATTTATATTGTGACTTATCAGACTTCGTTTGTACTTTTTATTGAAGTGTCTGTGTCAATTCAGGTAAGTGACCGGTTTTGTATTGATAGTGTGACTTATCACACTTCTTTTGTACTTTTTATTGAAGTTTGAAGTACCTGTATCAATCCAGGTAAGTGACCGGTCTTGTATTTATATTGTGACTCATCAGAGTTCGTTTGTACTGTTTATTGAAGTGCCTGTATCAATCCAGGTAAGTGACCGGTCTTGTATTTATATTGTGACTTATCAGACTTCGTTTGTACTTTTTATTGAAGTGCATGTATCAATCCAGGTAAGTGACCGGTCTTGTATTGATAGTGTGACTTATCAGACTTCGTTTGTACTTTTTATTGAAGTTTGAAGTACCTGTATCAATCCAGGTAAGTGACAGGTCTGGTATTTATATTGTGACTTATCAGACTTTGTTTGTACTTTTTATTGAAGTGCCTGTGTCAATCCAGGTAAGTGACCGGTCTTATATTTATATTGTGACTCATGAGAGTTCGTTTGTACTGTTTAATGAAGTGCATGTATCAATCCAGGTAGGTGACCGGTCTTGTATTTATATTGTGACTTATTAGACTTCGGTTGTGCTTTTTATTGAAGTGCCTGTATCAATCCAGGTAAGTGACCGGTCTTGTATTTATATTGTGACTTATTAGACTTCGTTTGTGCTTTTTATTGAAGTACCTGTATCAATCCAGGTAAGTGACCGGTCTTGTATTGATAGTGTGATTTATCACACTTCGTTTGTACTTTTTATTGAAGTTTGAAGTACCTGTATCAATCCAGGTAAGTGACCGCTCTTGTATTTATATTGTGACTTATCAGACTTTATTTGTACTTTTTATTGAAGTGCCTGTATCAATCACGGTAAGTGACCGGTCTGGTATTTATATTGTGACTTATCAGACTTCGTTTGTACTTTTTATTGAAGTGCCTGTATCAATCCAGGTAAGTGACCGGTCTTGTATTTATATTGTGACTTATCAGACTTTGTTTGTACTTTTTATTGAAGTGCCTGTATCAATCAAGGTAAGTGACCGGTCTTGTATTTATATTGTGACTTATCAGACTTCGCTTGTACTTTTTATTGAAGTGCCTGTATCAATCCAGGTAAGTGACCGGTCTTGTATTTATATTGTGACTTATCTCATTTCGTTTGTACTTCATGTGATAGGTGATCATTTGTTTATGTCAATCCAGGTAAGTGACCGGTTTTGTATTTATATTGTGACTTATCAGACTTCGTTTGTACTTTTTTTTGAAGTGCCTGTGTCAATCCAGGTAGGTGACCGGTCTGGTATTTATATTGTGACTTACAATCCGTCAAAATTCAGCAGGGACAATGCATGGACGAGTAAACCGACCTGCGCATACATGACCATGGAAATTCCCACTTTTTATTGAAGTGCCTGTGACAATCGAGGTAAGTGACCGGTCTTGTATTTATATTGTGACTTATCAGACTTCGTTTGTACTTTTAATTAATGTGCCTGTATCAATCCAGGTAAATGACCGGTCTTGTATTTATATTGTGACTTATCAGACTTCGTTTGTACTTTTTTTTGAAGTGCCTGTGTCAATCCAGGTAGGTGACCGTCTTGTATTTATATTGTGACTTATCAGACTTCGTTTGTACTTTTTATTGAAGTGCCTGTATCAATCCAGGTAAGTGACCGGTCTTGTATTTATATTGTGACTTATCAGACTTCGTTTGTACTTTTTATTGAAGTGCATGTATCAATCCAGGTAAGTGACCGGTCTTGTATTGATAGTGTGACTTATCAGACTTCGTTTGTACTTTTTATTGAAGTTTGAAGTACCTGTATCAATCCAGGTAAGTGACCGGTCTGGTATTTATATTGTGACTTATCAGACTTCGTTTGTATTTTTTATTGAAGTGCCTGTGTCAATCCAGGTAAGTGACCGGTCTTATATTTATATTGTGACTCATGAGAGTTCGTTTGTACTGTTTAATGAAGTGCATGTATCAATCCAGGTAAGTGACCGGTCTGGTATTTATATTGTGACTTATCAGACTTCGTTTGTACTTTTTATTGAAGTGTCTGTGTCAATCCAGGTAAGTGACCGGTCTTGTATTGATAGTGTGACTTATCACACTTCTTTTGTACTTTTTATTGAAGTTTGAAGTACCTGTATCAATCCAGGTAAGTGACCGGTCTTGTATTTATATTGTGACTTATCAGACTTCGTTTGTACTTTTTATTGAAGTGCCTGTATCAATCCAGGTAAGTGACCGGTCTTGTATTTATATTGTGACTTATCAGACTTCGTTTGTACTTTTTATTGAAGTGCCTGTATCAATCCAGGTAAGTGACCGTCTTGTATTTATATTGTGACTTATCAGACTTCGTTTGTACTTTTTATTGAAGTGCCTGTATCAATCCAGGTAAGTGACCGGTCTTGTATTTATATTGTGACTTATCTCATTTCGTTTGTACTTCATGTGATAGGTGATCATTTGTTTATGTCAATCCAGGTAAGTGACCGGTTTTGTATTTATATTGTGACTTATCAGACTTCGTTTGTACTTTTTTTTGAAGTGCCTGTGTCAATCCAGGTAGGTGACCGGTCTGGTATTTATATTGTGACTTACAATCCGTCAAAATTCAGCAGGGACAATGCATGGACGAGTAAACCGACCTGCGCATACATGACCATGGAAATTCCCACTTTTTATTGAAGTGCCTGTGACAATCCAGGTAAGTGACCGGTCTTGTATTTATATTGTGACTTATCAGACCTCGTTTGTACTTTTTATTGAAGTGCCTTTGTCAATCCAGGTAGGTGACCGGTCTGGTATTTATATTGTGACTTACAATCCGTCAAAATTCAGCGTGGACAATGCATGGACGAATAAACCGACCTGCGCATACATGACCATGGAAATTCCCACTTTTTATTGAAGTGCCTGTGACAATCGAGGTAAGTGACCGGTCTTGTATTTATATTGTGACTTATCAGACTTCGTTTGTACTTTTAATTAATGTGCCTGTATCAATCCAGGTAAATGACCGGTCTAATATTTATATTGTGACTTATCAGACTTCGTTTGTACCTTTTATTGAAGTGCCTGTGTCAATCCAGGTAAGTGACCAGTCTTGTATTTATATTGTGACTTATCAGACTTCGTTTGTACTTTTTATTGAAGTGCCTGTATCAATCCAGGTAAGTGACCGGTCTGGTATTTATATTGTGACTTATCAGACTTCGTTTGTACATTTTTTTTGAAGTGCCTGTGTCAATCCAGGTAGGTCACCGGTCTTGTATTTATATTGTGACTTATCAGACTTCGTTTGTACTTTTTATTGAAGTGCCTGTATCAATCCAGGTAAGTGACCGGTCTTGTATTTATATTGTGACTTATCAGACTTCGTTTGTACTTTTTATTGAAGTGCATGTATCAATCCAGGTAAGTGACCGGTCTTGTATTTATATTGTGACTTATCAGACTTCGTTTGTACTTTTTATTGAAGTGCCTGTATCAATCCAGGTAAGTGACCGGTCTTGTATTTATATTGTGACTTATCAGACTTCGTTTGTACTTTTTATTGAAGTGCATGTATCAATCCAGGTAAGTGACCGGTCTTGTATTTATATTGTGACTCATGAGAGTTCGTTTGTGCTTTTTATTGAAGTGCCTGTATCAATCCAGGTAAGTGACCGGTCTTGTATTTATATTGTGACTTATCTCATTTCGTTTGTACTTCATGTGATAGGTGATAATTTGTTTATGTCAATCCAGTTAAGTGACCAGTTTTGTATTTACATTGTGACTTATCAGACTTCGTATGTACTTTTTATTGAAGAGCCTGTATCAATCCAGGTAAGTGACCGGTCTTGTATTTATACAATCGTAGCTACTCTCCATTCTCGCTCCCCTGTAAATAACCTCGTACGTACATAGTAGAAATTCTTCTTAAATTGTTTGCCGGAAGTTAAGTTAAGCTAAGCCGCACACAAATATAGTCCACGAAAATCCAATATGGAAGACATACTAAGTAAAATCTAATCATGCAAAACTAATTAAAATGTTAATTGAAATATAGAAAATTGCTTAAAATATAACTTTATCAAACTTTCATGTAACTGACATGTGAAAAGTAGTGCGATTTATACGCCTAATGCATACGAGGTTATTTACAGTGTAGCGAGAATGGCCGAGTAGTTACGATTGGTATTTATATTGTGACTTATCAGATTTCGTTTGTACTTTACGTGATAGGTGATAATTTTCAAATTTTTGCGCCAAAACATCGTAAATACAGAATAATAAAACATATAATGCAGTTTATTCCCAATGGAGAAAATGTAAAGAACAGATAATCTACCAATAGAAAATCTCTATTCTCCTTCCAAATTAAATGTGTAATGAACCATGTAATTTACTGTACTGTTTGTACACAATTAAACTTTTATTTTGTAATTTTAATTTTTTAAATATTGTAAACCTTTACTACAACTGAGTAAGTAATAGTATTATACAAAATGTAGTTATCTTTAATTCAAATTCAAATTCTTTTAATAACACACACACACACACACACACACACACACACGGGTGTGATAGGCGTGATACAAGCACATGTACATATAAATATACTATACTATGCTACATGTATACCATAAACAACAATAATAGAATACATGCATTCAGTCAGGGAGACAATGTCCTTCCAATTAACGGGACAGCTTTAGAGAAGAAGATGCTGCCTTCATAGATCACTTATATATCGCTTGGGTGAATATGTTTATGAAAATAATGTTACCATATTATAATGTCCTACAAACTATGGATTTCATCAATAACTTTTTAAATACTCTTTCCTCCTCCAAAAAAAACCCTTTTCCGCAAATTATATTTATGTATATTTTTAGAATGTTGTTAATACAAGCCTATATTCTTATTAATGAAAATAGCACACACACACACACACACACACACATATATATATTATTTAGCAAATAGGTCATGACACTAAGGGTCATATGCCAGTCTATGGACCGGGATGTCACTCAAAAAAGACTATATGGTCTAACGCGAAGGAACCTTGTATTTAATCCTCATAAAATAAATAACGTATTAAATTATATACTGTTATATGGATCTGCTCGCTAATAAACACAAATAAGGAAAAATATAAGCGTAAAGTATAATACGGGCCCGGGTGGCTCAGTGAGTTAGGTAGTTGAATTACAAGCCTATCATCAAAAAAAGGTCACTCGAATCGCAGCCATAAGTGATAAAGTTGACCAGTTGCTTGCCCATGGTCGGTGGTTCTCTCCGAGTAATCCGGCTTCTTCCACCACTAAAACTGGTCGCCCTGATATAAATGAAATATTGCTGAAAGTGGCGTTAAACACCAAAAATCAAATAAAATCAATATATAGATAGGCGTGATTCATACTGTAAACAACAATAATAGAATACATACATTCAGTCTATAGTAAATACATATTTTCAATTAATTAAGGTTGCTAGGTTACACTGATACTTCAGCAGTGTAATTTGTCAATTCATCAATGGTTTCTTCTATAAAAGACCATAAAGCTTTTGAATCTTTAAAAGACTGAGGATCAACAAGATTTTTAATATTCTTATTTTTATCAGAAATGTCAAATTGTCAGTAAATCTACAACATTAAGACTACTTTATGGTATATGAGAAGTTTTATTGACGTTAACAATTCCTAAACAAATCCATTATAATCAAAACTAAGATTTCTCTCCCGTTTCCGATATTGGCTATTCTGTTTAGTCCCGATATTAGCTATCCTGTTTAGTCCCGATATTAGCTATCATGTTTAGTCCCGATAATGGTTATCCTGTGTAGTCCCGATATTGGCTATCATGCTTAGTCCCGATATTAGCTATCCTTCTTTTGTCCCGATATTAGCTATCCTGTTTAGTCCCGATATTAGCTATCTTGTTTAGTCCCGATATTGGTTATCCTGTTTAGTCCCGACATTGACTATCCTGTTTAGTCCCGATATTGGCTATCATGTTTAGTCCCGATATTGGCTATCCTGTTTAGTCCCGATATTGGCTATCCTGTTTAGTCACGATATTAGCTATCATGTTTACTCCCGATATTGGTTATCCTGTTTAGTCCCGATATTGGCTATCATGTTTAGTCCCGATATTGGCTATCCTGTTTAGTCCCGATATTGGCTATCCTGTTTAGTCCCGATATTGGCTATCCTGTTTAGTCCCGATATTGGCTATCCTGTTTAATAGTCCCTTCAGTTTCCTTGCTTCTAAAGCTTTTTAAATTATTTGACTTCCAATCTTGTGATTTTCAGAGAACCCAATGAAGGTTGTTTCTGATACGTTTCGTGTACACTAAGTTAGATATTTATATCTTTTATTGGACATTTTAAGTTTTTTACTCTAACACATATCAAATTATTGATTTTTAACCTTTCGACATTTTACTGTTTACCAGATAAACGATATCTGAGCGCATTTCGTTTGTATGTAAATTAATTGGTACGTCTTGTTAACGGTAAGTTTTATGACACATCTTGTATATGGAATAAAAGATGAATTTATAAGAACGGCCTGCTATGACCAGGCTCGGATTTAGACCTAGCGGCCCCTGGAAAAATAGGTTTTGGATTACCTTCAGATTTTGCGTTTGTAATTTTAATTGGTTAGTTGTCTACTGTCAATCATAGCTTTGTCCATATCAAAACTAATAAACAAATTTGGCTATCGTGGCCAATATAACAAAACTGTATCCCACTATTATATTGCAACACGCCATAGATTTTGGCGCCCTAAATCTTTGGGCCCCTGGATCATATATAAATCAGGCCCTGGCCATAGCATATCCATTGTATATAAACATTACCCTTTTCTTCTTTGGATATAAAAGTTAACAATAGAACGTTTAGATATAACTATATACAAATGCTTTACTGAAGTAACATTCAATTGAGTGATTGTTGTTCAGCAATTCAGCCATTTTCAGCTATTTCATGGCAAGAACAAGTTAATTTTCAATGAGATGATGATGAGGTCCGCTCTGTTCTAGACCAACATGCTGAGTTGGATTTTCATAGTGCTAGCTCACTGAGACAACAGTCCGCGGGTAGACATGTCGCTCCACTCGGACACATTAATCCGATTCCGAGCCAACCAGTCTTTCTCCTCAATGCTGCGTCTTAGCAGATAAGCAACACATATCAAATGTATAGTGTTTGGTTTGACCCCACGATATACCCCTACCGGAGCTCGAGGAGAGCACGCTAACCATTACGTCACCGATACGGTCCAGTAACATTCAAGTTAAGACTGTTCATGTGTTACCTTTCTTTACCAAACCTCTAGATTTATTTTTAAATCCTTAAAAGGGCTACGTCATAACTGTTAATCTGTATATGAACTGGAGTGTTTCCGCGTTAATGTTTTAAATATGTAAACAGTTTTACAATTTGTTTTTAAAATCAATAATCAATATACGTTTATGCTGTGGTGACCTTATTAATTACAGAAATGTCAAGTAAGTGTTTAACGACATGTCTACTGCACTGATAATAAAATAATTTACCTTCAATTGTTTTAACTTCCTATTTTTACAAAAAAATCTTCAATAAACAAAATAGTAGTTGCTGTAAGGTTAAAACTACATGAATTGTATCTGCTTCAACATTTATTTTTCTGCATATTTATTTGCAGGTGTGATTGTGGCAACTGTACAGTTATGTAGACACTTAGAGAATGCTAATGTTGCGAAAAGCACAAAAATGGTTGATGGTAAAATAGAGGAGGTAGGGCTAGCATGCATCACACAGCATGAAGGATTTGTTGTCAACTGTCTCAACCAGTATGTTATGGAGACATCATTGTATGAACACAAAGATAATGATCTGCTAGAGCAAAATGAAAGAATTCATGAGTAAGTGTCCTCTTGTTGTCACTGTAAGGGTGATAAACACAGCTTCAAAAACTGATCCAAAATAATGTTGATTTGTAATTTTTTCTTTGCACATAATCAGATAAATTCTGGAGTGCTTTTTATTTTATTTATTCTGACCCTGGTGTCCTGTCGAGTTTTCTTTTTTAACCTTTTAAGTTATTGCCATACCCCATCTTTCATATTGTATAAACTAAAATCCACTTAACATTATTTCTGTCAGCTATGGAAGGTGATATCATAAAAAGTTTATATGTTGCAGTTTGAGTGAGTGATTGGTGCTTAACGCCAATTCAGCATCTTTTCATCTATATCATGTCGAGTACAAGTAAATTTTCAATGAGAAGATGATGAGATCTGCTTTGTAATAGATCAACACGCTGAGTTGGATTTGTTTAGTGCTAACTGACTGAAACAACAGTGCGTGATAAGACATGTCACTCCACTCGGACACATTATTCTGATTCCGAGCCAACCAGTCTTTGCTCTTTCTCCTTGATGCTGCGTGCTTAGCGGAGAAGCAACACATATCAAATTTATACTCTTTGGTTTGACCCAGATCTACCATACTCGATGCGAGTACGTTAACCATTACGCCACCAATGTTTGTTTTTTCTAAATTATATATACCGGTACCTGGAAGTACGAATGTAACAATTGTACTGTAGTTTGTCGTCACTGTTGATTACATTTTTATGTATATACTTAACCAGCTCTACTTCCTTAGATCGCTGAATGTTTAACAAACAATGCAGTAATATAAGTTTTAATGCTTTGTTTTAAGGGTCAACCGATACCTGGCTTACAGAAGATTTGGGAGATGGTTCTATCAAAGGCTAGGAAGAAAAACAGAAGAATTCTGCCTGCATGTGTGGTGTCGAAAATCAGACAAACATTTCCGTCACAAGAGTATTGTGGATTTAAGTTTCCACAGTAATTTATTTTGCAATGGTATTCAATTAAATCTTGATCTGTGGGCTTGAACAATGTCATGTTTTGCAGCATGAGGTGTTGACTGGGCAATTGGCAATGACCTGTCTTTTCGCCCGGGAGCATTGTTCCACCGGGCTTTAGGAAAAGAGTTGTTCATCTCCCTCCTGAACACAAGGTCCTCAAACAGTTTCAAAACATGATCTCAAATAAATATGAGTTGAACATATAAACCACAAGGAAAACAATATTTCTGATTATTTGATACCACTTTTGTTTGGGGGGGGGGGGGAGCTGGAGGGGGAAGTTCACACTGTTAGGTGCTCTGTCTGATGGAAGAATTTTACATCTTTATTATACAAAGACACCTTGTAACAAGTAGATGGTCAACTGAGAGCTAGAATCGTCCAAGGCCCCTCCTCTGTAAAGTGAGTGGTATTAAGGAGTGAGGAACAAGTGACTGGGGGACAGAATGTTTCTGAATAGAGTGACTCATCTTCCTGAGGTCGGTTACTCTGTGTGCAAGGACAATTAAAATCCAGCTCGGCATGTTGGCCAAGTATAAAGCATGTATCATATCATCTAGTTAACCTGATCTGTATTATATAGCTGAACAATTGTTGACTCTCTCACCCCTTTTCAATACATGCAATTAAACATTTTCAGATAACTAAGTAAGTCTTCATATATGCTATGTATGTTGATTGGAAAAAAACAACATTTTTTGGATCAGAATTTATATTACCGAAAAAGTAAGAAAACATACCATATGTTGGTTTCACTTTCACTTCTTTTGCAACACCCTCTGCTTTTCTACTCTTTGCAAAAGAGACGCAAAAAATAGCTTCATCCTGCTGATTTGTTGGTTGTTTTCTATTTGAATTCTCAATAAAATGAAGTACAACCAGTTGTAATCTGAAGAACATTGTTTTTTGATATTGTTAGTAATATGTTGTATTGCAATACTTTTACAATTTCATATGCAGTAACTGCATCGATGACATAATGGTTAGCATGCTTGCCTCGAGTGTGGTAGATCGTGGGTTCCAGTCCTGGTCGGATCAAACCAAAGACTATTAAATTGGTATATGTTGCTTCTCCGCTAAGCACACAGCATGAAGCAGAAAGAGTAACCTCAGTCATTGTGCTTCTCGTAATGATGTGAACAACAGAATTGTGTTGTTTTATTTCAATCTCTGTCTGTATACTGACATGACGTCTTTTCTGAAATTGGAATGATGACTTTAGTGACTTTTTAATATGTAAATTCATATTAGAAAATATCAATATGTTTTACTAAGTATTTAGTTATTGTCTCAGATTGTTCTTAGTTAATGATTCTGAATATTGCTGGAAAACTGTGCACTGTAGTGAAGCCATCATTCAATCAACAAAAAAAAACCCAAAAAAATGGCAAGTCAGGATCAATCAAAGCCAGTGATAATGAAGCATCAATGAGAAAAGAACAAAACAATCTTGGGCAAAGTAGCATTAAGAGCTTTACAACACCAGCCAGTAAACTAAAATCTACTTCCCAACACACTCCGCCCACACCACCTAGTAGAGAAGAAAAAAAAAGAAAAAAGTCTAATGGTTAAATTTAGTTAATTTACATTTTAACAATATATACATATAGCCAATTCGATTTTATCTTATACATATATATAATTATTAAAAAAAAATATATAAAAAACATGAATCTAAAGCTCAAAATAAGAGTACAAAACTGTAGAAATATAGAAAACAAATGTGATGCTATTATTGAGAATGTAATTGAAAATATTATGAATATTAATGTAGTCATGATTTTGTATGTAATAGGCATTATAATTTGTGATTTAATATATCATTTGAAAGAATTATATGTCATATATGCGTCCGAAATTATAGTAAGAAGTATAGTGTATATTGTATGTAAAACGTTATAACAGTGGAATTTCCCAATGCTAAATATAGACGTAAACAAATAAAAGTACACCTAAACTTACCTGTCGAGAAAATGGGTCATTTGTACCGTGTAATTAAACAACATGTGATTGGCATTAAATGTAGAAATAGTTTACCGCTACGTACTCAAGATAATTATAAACACAAAAATATGGGTGGTAAAACAGCGATGTACCCGTGGAAATCATATGTCATTTTATTATATAAAATATTAATATATTTGCGGAACATAATATTCCAAGTAAGAATCATGTTATCAATATGTTGGACTACAAAACCATTCCACAACTTTAAAAGCAAATGCATCAATGAAATACCTCTATTTATAGTCATTTCTTATCAGCAAATAAAAGAGATGATATATACAAGGGTACAAATGAAAACATTACACCGTGAAAGTACATATAAAGATTTCATACAAAAAAATGAAATGTTCTTACCTTATGTAATCAGAAAACCGTCTATTGTCCTTTTACCAGTACATAACTTTTCTAATTTACTCTTCGTAATATTTATAAAGCACACTTACATTATTTACATACACAAACATAGAATAGTCTATAAAAATAAATCGGTAAATCCCAATATATATATCGTAGTAAAGTCGAAGGTTATAAAATGTATAAACATTAATACACACGTGGCAGAAAGTTTACCCACGAGCAGGTACAATGTCAATTATTACAAATATAGAAATCAAAACATGGTGTGGAATGTTAGGAGAATTTGTAATATATACAGTAATATTGTAAATATAAATGGGAAAAACGAAATGTACTTATGTGAGATATTTCTCATCATGTACAAGAAAGAAAATTGTGTTCGTAAAGGTTTGACTTTTTTGTTCATATGTGTTGTTGCAAAGTAATTTTTTATAAAATTTATAAACATTACCCGTGTGGTAGATAGTTCATTCAAGAGCGGGTACAAGGTCAATTATTATAACTATAGAAATCAATACATGGTGTGCAATGTAAGGAGAATTTGTAATGTATACATTGAAAATATAAAAGTGAGAATCAAAACGTACCTATGTCCGAAATTTGTCATTATGTGCAAATATGAAAATTGTGTTTGTAAATTTTTGACTTTTTTGTTCAGATGTGGGATTTTATTCGAAAATAATTTGATCATTTTGTTATATGACAATGTCCAACAATATAATTAATTTTTGCACCCTCAACGTAAATGGGTTGCAGATGAAAGATAAACAACGAAGATTGTTACAATGGATAACAAAAATCAAAATTGTTCAATTGTATTTCTGCAAGAAACACACTTTAATAACGAAAGTAAATGTTTTATTGAAGAACAGTCAGATTATCAATGTTTTTGTAGTCATGGAAATAACTCAAGTAGGGAGGTGGCTATCTTAATAAGAAATCAATTAGATTACGAAATTATAAGTCAATTTATAGATACTGAAGGAAGATAATTTTACTGAATATAAATATAAAAGATACTATATTTACCCTAGTTTGCTTATATGCACCAAATTGTAAAACAACAAAAAATAACTTCTTTAAACAAGTAAATACCTTTTTAAAAGATCACGGAATAGGAATACATATGATCGCAGGAGACTTTAACGAAACATTAAAGGAAATAGATAGAAGAAGCAACAGTAGTAAAACAAAATATCAGACGGTAAATAGTCTTAAAACGTTATTGAAAACAAATGATTTAATTGATATCTGGAGAGAACTCAATAATAATAAACGGCAAATCACTTGGCGCAGAAAAGACAAATCACAAGCTAGTAGAATTGATTATAGTTTAGTTAATAAAAATTTAAAGTCTAGAATCAACTGGTGTAAAATTAAACCAGTATTTATTAAATATACAGATCATCAAAGTGTATTCTTAAATTTCTTGTCAAGTGTGGAAGAAAAAGGTAAGGGTTTTTGGAAGATAAATAATTCAATTTTAAATGATAAAGACTATCAAGATAAGATAAACGACATAATATTAAAATATTCCGCTAAAATCAATAATGATTTAAAAAACTGCAGACTATTATAGGACGCGCTTAAGGTAGAAATAAGAGAGATAACTATGACGATTAGTAAAATAAAAGCGAAAAAAACAAGGGAGCTAATGAGAACTTTAGAAAAGACATTATAAGCTAAACTAGCATGCAGTGACACTGCAGTTATAGATAATAAAATACTAAACAATGAAATAGACAAGTTAGAAAAAGAATTAGAACAAATTTACGAGCAAAAGGCAAAAGGCGCGCAGATTAGATCTCGGGAGAAATGGGTAGAATTTGGTGAAAAAAACAATGCTTATTTTTTAGGTTTAGAAAAGAAACGACAAATTAAAAAGTCCATCACAAAATTATTAGATGATGAGGGGAATATAATTACAAACCAAAGAGACATTTTAGTTAAAATAAAATATTATTACGAAAAGTTGTATGCATCAACAAACCCAGATAAACAGAACTTAAATGATTATATATATAGAACAAAACTAGAAAGTAAAGTCAATCAAGAAGATTTGAATGTATGTGATGGACAGTTATCGGTGGAAGAATGTACAGAGGCTATTTTTAGAATGAAATTAAATAAATCTCCCGGTATAGACGGATTAACGGTAGAATTTTATAGGACATTTTGGGAAAGTATAAAATATTTGATAGTCTTTATTTTAAATAAGTGTCACGAAGATAGGCAACTGTCTTTTTCTCAAAGAACAAGTGTACTAACTCTTTTATTTAAAAAAGTTGACCCATTGAAATTAGATAACTATAGACCAATATCTCTATTGAATGTTGATCTAAAACTCCTTTCGTACACTTTCGTACGCTCAACGTTTGAAGAAAATTCTGCCAAAACTTATCAACGAAGATCAAATCGGTTATATTAAAAATAGATTGATAGGTTTTAATTTAAGACAGATTCAAGACATTATAGATTATTCAAACATTTATAAAATAGAAGGGGCAATTATCTTTTTAGATTTTTCAAAAGCTTTTGATTCTTTAGAATGGGATTTTATGCTTTCAACACTAAAACATTATGGGTTCAATTATTCTTTTGTTACTTGGGTGGAAACATTATATAATAATATACAAACCTGTGTGATAAATAATGGATGGATATCTGAAATTTGTAAAAACACAAGAGGAAATCGTCAAGGATTTCCTTTATCTGCCCTTTTATTTGTTATTTCCGTGGAAATTATGGCGTTAAGGCTTAGAGAAAATAAAAATATTAACGGGATAAAAGTAAAAATTGATGATAAAGCACACATCATTAAAATATCTCAATTAGCAGACGACACAACGTTATATGTGAGTTCCAAAACTGATATAGTTTTAGCCATGAATGAAATAGAAATATTTGGGTCATTTTCAGGGTTAATTCTAAATAGAAATAAAACAGAGGGCATATGGATCGGTAAACTAGAAAATTGCAAAGACAAAATTAGAGGTATTAAATGGACACAGAATCCTGTTAAAGCATTAGGTATATTCTTTGGACATAACAAGGAAGAATGTCAAAAACTTAACTGGGAAAAGAAAATTGAAGAAATGAAAAATCAATTTACAGCATGGGGAAAAAGAAATCTAACTATTATGGGGAAAATTCTTATTATAAAAACACTCATCCTACCGAAATTTACCTTCTTAGCCAGTTCATGTGTAGTACCAAAGATGTATATAAAAGAAATTGAATCTTGTTTTTACAGATTTATCTGGAATGGGAAACCGGATAAAATCAAAAGATTAACTTTAATAGGGGATTATGAAAAGGGGGGGTTGAATATGGTTGATATAAACAGTTATTTTAAATCGCTCAAAGTGTCATGGGTCAAAAGACTGCTTAGTTCAAAAACATCAAATTGGAAAGTTATACCAAGAAAATATTTAGATAAATTTGGAAAAAACTGGCTAATTTTTAAAATGAATATGGACAATGGTAAATCAATAGAAAATTTTAATGATATCCCAGAGTTCTATAAAGAAATAATAAACTGTTGGGTAGAATTTGGAGGTGGACAAACAAAAACACCAACTAATTTTAGAGAGATAAGAAACCAAAATATTTGGGGAAATAAATATATAAAATTTAATAATAAAAGTTTAATTTATAAAAACTGGATTGATAGCAACCTGTTGTATGTGAACGACATAACTGGCGAAAATGGAAGGGTATCACAAGACTATTTGATAGAGAAAATAAAAAATAAAATTAATTTTTTTAGTGAATTTAGTCGACTAAAAAAGGCAATTCCTAAAGAGTGGTATGTGCAATTATCAGAAGAAAAATCTGTGAAAACTACTATTAATATAAAAAAAGAAAATATTATTTCTGCTGGTAGGGTGATTGATATGGATAAATTAGTTAACAAAGATTTTTACAATATTATCAAAAACAAAGTTTTTATCAAACCTATAGGTATACATTGTTGGACAACTTACTTGGATATCCAAGATTTTCAAAATATAACAGACTTATATGAATTTATTTTTTAAATTTTGTTAGAAAACAAATTGAAAATATTTAGATGGAAACTATTGCAATTTATTATTCCAACCAAATCACATCTGTTCAAATGGAAAATATCAACTGACAGTTTATGTAATGTTTGTGAAGTAGAAGAAGATTATGATCACTTTTTTATGTCGTGTAAATATTTAGACATATTTTGGAATAAAATAAATGAAATGTTATAAAAGGTCCAATTTGAAAACAATATCAGACTTCAACATTTAGTATTTGGGTACAAAATTTTCGACAAAGAATATTTTCACCTAAATAATTTTTTAACTATACTGGCATTTACAATTTACAAATCCTATTATGTATCCGAACAAAAGACAAAGACAATTGATGTTTATCTGTTATTTAAAAATGAATTTCAAAGAAAAATGAAGGAAAATAAATTACTAGGAATGAATTCATTGTTCAATCATATATTAAATAAACTGTGATCATAACTTATGCAAAAGAATATATTAGAATAAAATAGTTTTATATGTAATTATAGTTTTGAGTAATTCCCTGGATATTCAAAACAGAATTTCACAGGGATACTTCAGAGGAACTTGGACTCTGAAGTAAAAATGTAACAAGATATTTACTAAATAAAATCTGTGATAGTGGAGAAAAAAAAAATCATTCAATCAATAAATATGTGATGAAAAAAAAAAGAAAAATGTTGCTATAGGTATTTATGTTGTCTTTTGTGTAATGTTGTCTTCTGTGTAGGATTGTGTTTTGTTTAGTGTTGTCTTCTGTACATGTGCAATATTGTCTTCTGTGTAGTGTTGTCTCCTGTGTAGTGTCGTCTCCTGTGTAGTGTCGTCTCCTTTGCAGCATTGTGCTTTGTGTGCTGATGTCTATTGTGTAGTGTCGTCTCCTGTGTGGTGTCGTCCCCTGTGTAGTTTCGTCTTCTGTGTAGTGTTGTCTCCTTTGCAGCATTGTGCTTTGTGTGTTGATGTCTATTGTGTAGTGTTGTTTCCTGTGTAGCATTTTCTTTTGTGTAGTTTTTTTCTGTGTAGTGGTGTCTTTGGTGTAACATTGTGTTCTGCTTAATGGTGTCCTCTGTGTAGTAGTGTATTCTGTGTAGTGTTGTCTTCTGTGTAGTTTTGTCGTTTGTAATGTCGTCTACTCCTGTGCAACATTGTGTTTTGTGTAATGTTGTCTCCTGTGCAGCATTGTCTTTTATGTAGTGTTGTTTTCTGTGTAGCATTGAGTTTTGTGTAGTGTTGTCTTCTGTGTAGTTTTGTCGTTTGTAGTGTCGTCTACTCCTGTGCAACATTGTGTTTTGTGTAATGTTGTCTCCTGTGCAGCATTGTCCTTTGTGTAGTGTTGTTTTCTGTGTAGCATTGACTTTTGTGTAGTGTTGTCTTCTGTGTAGTTTTGTCGTTTGTAGTGTCGTCTACTCCTGTGCAACATTGTGTTTTGTGTAGTGTTGTCTCCTTTGCAGCATTGTGTTTTGT
Organism: Bathymodiolus septemdierum; assembly: GCA_963383655.1. Taxonomy (NCBI): domain Eukaryota; kingdom Metazoa; phylum Mollusca; class Bivalvia; order Mytilida; family Modiolidae; genus Bathymodiolus; species Bathymodiolus septemdierum. Next base: position 2,354,638 of record OY726517.1, on the reverse strand, counting down.
GTAGTGTTGTTTTCTGTGTAGCATTGAGTTTTGTGTAGTGTTGTCTCCTTTGCAGCATTGTGCTTTGTGTAGTGTTGTCTTCTGTGTAGTTTTGTCGTTTGTAGTGTCGTCTAATCCTGTTCAGCATTGTGTTGTGTGTAGTGTTGTCTCCTTTGCAGCATTGTGTTTTGTGTAATGTTGTCTCCTGTGCAGCATTGTCTTTTATGTAGTGTTGTTTTCTGTGTAGCATTGAGTTTTGTGTAGTGTTGTCTTCTGTGTAGTTTTGTCGTTTGTAGTGTCGTCTACTCCTGTACAGCATTGTGTTTTGTGTAGTGTTGTCTCCTTTGCAGCATTGTGGTTTGTGTAGTGTTGTTTTCTGTGTAGCATTGAGTTTTGTGTAGTGTTGTCTCCTTTGCAGCATTGAGTTTTGTGTAGTGATATCTTCTGTGTAGTTTTGTCGTTTGTAGTGTCGTCTACTCCTGTACAGCATTGTGTTTTGTGTAGTGTTGTCTCCTTTGCAGCATTGTGTTTTGTGTAGTGTTGTTTTCTGTGTAGCATTGAGTTTTGTGTAGTGTTGTCTCCTTTGCAGCATTCAGTTGTGTGCAGTGTTGTCTTCTGTGTAGTTTTGTCGTTTGTAGTGTCGTCTACTCCTTTGCAGCATTGTGTTTTGTGTAGTGTTGTTTTCTGTGTAGCATTGAGTTTTGTGTAGTGTTGTCTCCTTTGCAGCATTGAGTTTTGTGTAGTGATGTCTTCTGTGTAGTGTTGTCGTTTGTAGTGTCGTCTACTCCTGTACAGCATTGTGTTTTGTGTAGTTTTATCTCCTTTGCAGCATTGTGTTTTGTGTAATGTTGTCTCCTGTGCAGCATTGTCTTTTATGTAGTGTTGTTTTCTGTGTAGCATTGAGTTTTGTGTAGTGTTGTCTTCTGTGTAGTTTTGTCGTTTGTAGTGTCGTCTACTCCTGTACAGCATTGTGTTTTGTGTAGTGTTGTCTCCTTTGCAGCATTGTGTTTTGTGTAGTGTTGTTTTCTGTATAGCATTGAGTTTTGTGTAGTGTTGTCTCCTTTGCAGCATTGAGTTTTGTGTAGTGATGTCTTCTGTGTAGTGATGTATTTTGTGTAGTCTTGTCTTCTGTGTAGTGATGTATTTTGTGTAGTGTTGTCGTCTGTGCAGTGATGTCTTCTGTGTAGTGTTGTCTTCTGTGTAGTGTTGTCTTCTGTGTAGTGGTGTCCTATGTGTAGTGTTATCTTTTGTGTGTTGTAGTCTTCTATGTAGTGTTGTCGTTTGTGTTGTGTAGTCTTATGTGTAGTGTTGTCTTCTGTGTAGTGATGCCTTCTGTGTAGTGATGTCTTATGTGTAGTGTTGTCGTGTGTGTAGTGATGTCTTCTGTGTAGTGTTGTCTTCTGTGTAGTGATGTATTTTGTGTAGTGTTGTCGTCTGTGTAGTGATGTCTTATGTGTAGTGTTGTCTTCTGTGTAGTGATGCCTTCTGTGTAGTGATGTCTTCTGTGTAGTGTTGTCGTCTGTGTAGTGATGTCCTCTGTGTAGTGTTGTCTTCTGTGTAGTGATGTATTTGTGTAGTGTTGTCGTATGTGTAGTGTTGTCGTCTGTGTTGTGATGTCTTATGTGTAGTGTTGTCTTCTGTGTAATGTTCTCTTGTGTAGTGTTGTCTTATGTGTAGTGTTGTCGTCTGTGTAGTGATGTCTTCTGTGTAGTGTTGTCTTCTGTGTAGTGTTGTCGTCTGTGTTGTGATGTCTTATGTGTAGTGTTGTCTTCTGTGTAGTGTTCTCTTGTGTAGTGTTGTCTTATGTGTAGTGTTGTCGTCTGTGTAGTGATGTCTTCTGTGTAGTGATGTCTTATGTGTAGTGTTGTCTTTTCTGTAGTGTTTTTTTTCTGTGTAGTGGTGTCTTTGGTGTAACATTGTGCTCAACTTAATGGTGTCGTATGTGTAGTGATGGCTTCTGAGTAGTGTTGTCTTCTGTGTGGTATTGTGCTTTGTGTAGTGTTGTCTTCTGTGTATTATTGTGTATTGTGTGGTGTTGTATTCTGCGTAGTGTTGTCTTCTATGTAATGTTGTATTCTGTGTTGTACTGTATTCTGCGTTGTGTTGTATTATATCTAGTGTTGTCTTCTGTGTGGTGTTGTATTCTGTGTAGTGTTGTCTTCTGTGTAGTGTTGTATTCTGTGTAGTGCTGTATTCTGCGTAGTGCTGTATTCTATCTAGTGTTGTCTTCTGTGTTGTGTTGTATTCTGTGTAGTGTTGTCTTTTGGGTAGTGTTGTATTCTGTGTAGTGCTGTATTCTGCGTAGTGTTGTATTCTATCTAGAGTTGTCTTCTGTCTGGTGTTGTATTCTGTGTAGTGTTGTCTTCTATGTAGTGTTGTATTCTGTGTAGTGCTGTATTCTGCGTAGTGTTGAATTCTATTTAGTGTTGTTTTCTGTGTGGTGTTGTATTCGGCATAGTGTTGTCTTTTATCTAGTGTTGTCTTTTATCTAGTGTTGTCTTTTATCTAGTGTTGTCTTCTAACTAGTGTTTTCTTTTGTGTAGTGTTGTCTTCTATGTAGTGTTGTCTTTTGTGTAGTGCTGTATTCTGCGTAGTGTTGAATTCTATTTAGTGTTGTCTTCTGTGTGGTGTTGTATTCGGCATAGTGTTGTCTTTTATCTAGTGTTGTCTTCTGCGTAGTGTTGTCTTTTATCTAGTGTTGTCTTCTAACTAGTGTTTTCTTTTGTGTAGTGTTGTCTTCTATATAGTGTTGTCTTTTGTGTAGTGTTGGCCCCAATCTTTTAACTTCCCTTCTTTGAAATACGCTTCTGATTACCCAATTTGCTATTTACAAACTTAACACACTACACATGTACATACATATAAAAACTTACCACTCCATGCCGGTCAATCGTGCATATACAAGCTAGACAATAGCAGATGGTATGGCTCTATTATACTCTGGTTAGTATTACTGGAGTGACATTAATCATGTACATACATATCAATTGAGTGTGTACTACAAAGTAATCCAATATTCCTAGTGATATGAGGAATGTCGACAAGATATATTGTTTTCAAAAGTCTTGCTATCAATTGTCTGATGACATACCTGTTTATTGAAAACGCACATGGTGATCTTAAACTGACATTCTAGATGTATTACAATTACTTTCTAGACCACTTTAAACAAGTATACGAGTGGTGATATTTCACTCATATCAACAACTCAAATATCATCCTCAAACATTATCAACAGTATCATCATTCAGCACCAATATACAGAACCCTTCACATCTTAAATCATCAAATAACATGTAGTCGTAGTCGAAAAAATAGTCATGTACGAAAAGAAGGTAAAACCAATAATGATTGTCAACAATTCTGCCAATTCCACCAATATGTGCAAAACAAACACCCACCTCTCATCTATTAAAATATTTCTACTATGATTGTGTCTACGAGTTTTCTCAACTATTTGTCATTTTAACTCGCTGAGATTTCATTGGAGGATCGATTTGTAAGATCACGCCATATGGTGTTGGAAATCATGTTCCTGCCTTGGCACAGGTACAATAATATAACATGATTACCATTGGTAATGAGATCCACAACCTCACCTTGGAACTCCAATAACAATACATATATAATATTATAAACAACAAGTCTACAAATATTCACTTCCATCCGAGCAGACCACACACCATCATACAGATGATCGACAACATGAACAGACACTGGAATAGAAGGGTAGGTGAATCTTAGTAGTTAACTGACTTAGAAGGATTTGTGGAGAGTGGAATTGCAGGTCAGTGAATCTTAATAGTTAACTGACAGTAGAATGTGTAGACAGTGGAATATCAGGTCAGTGAATCTTAGTAGCTAACTGACAGTAGAATGTGTAGACAGTGGAATAGCAGGTCAGTGCATCTTAGTAGTTAACTGACCCAGTAGAATGTGTAGAAAGTGGAATAGCAGGTCAGTGAATCTTAGTAGTTAACTGACCCAGTAGAATTTGTGGAGAGTGGAATAGCAGGTCAGTGAATCTTAATAGTTAACTGACAGTAGAATGTGTAGACAGTGGAATAGCAGGTCAGTGAATCTTAGTAGTTAACTGACCAAGTAGAATGTGTAGAAAGTGGAATAGAAGGGTAGGTGAATCTTAGTAGTTAGCTGAGAGTAGAATGTGTAGAGAGTGGAATAGCAGGTCAGTGAATCTTAGTAGTTAACTGACCAAGTAAAATTTGTAGACAGTGGAATAGCAGGTCAGAGAATCTTAGTAGTTAACTGACCCAGTAGAATGTGTAGAAAGTGGAATAGCAGGTCAGTGAATCTTAGTAGTTAACTGACCCAGTAGAATCTGTGGAGAGTGGAATAGCAGGTCAATGTATCTTAATAGTTAACTGGCAGTAGAATGTGTAGACAGTAGAATAGCAGGTCAGCGAATCTTAGTAGTTAACTGATAGTAGAATGTGTAGACAGTGGAATAGCAGATCAGTGAATCTTAGTAGTTAACTGACCCAGTAGAATGTGTAGAAAGTGGAATAACAGGTCAGTGAATCTTAGTATTTAACTGACCCAGTAGAATTTGTGGAGAGTGGAATAGCAGGTCAGTGAATCTTAGTATTTAACTGAGCCAGTAGAATTTGTGGAGAGTGGAATAGCAGGTAAGTGAATCTTAGTATTTAACTGACTAAGTAGAATGTGTAGGTTGACTATCGTATCTCTTTGAACAATTCATCAGAACTGATACTTTTAACATAATTAAAATAGCATCTAAAGAAATAGGGACCATCGTGGTCGTTATCTAATGACTCTTTAATGAATGACTCTTTATTTCCTCCAAAGGTATGAAGATTTACAAAGCAAAATCAAATATCAAAACAAAGCAACATATTTACATAACATACATGAAGTTGTACATGAACGAGATCAGTAGGTTAATGGCTAATAGTCAAAGTTAAATTTGTTTTCAATCAATACTGGCTGGATTTTTTTATACAACGGATATATACATTTTGCTATGTAAAACATCATAATCGACCATAAATCTGGCGAAAGTTCTTGTATGATATCTTGATCGACGGAGCCAAGCATTACTAGAAGAATGTCACTCTCTTCAAGGTTGAAAATGTCAACTGATGTTTGAACTGGAAGTACATCAACAATTGTGTAGTGTAGTTTGTTTCTTTCTGTCAGTAACGCATGTTTTGTGTAGTGTTGTTTTCTGTGTAGCATTGAGTTTTGTGTAGTGTTGTCTCCTTTGCAGCATTGTGCTTTGTGTAGTGTTGTCTTCTGTGTAGTTTTGTCGTTTGTAGTGTCGTCTACTCCTGTACAGCATTGTGTTTTGTGTAGTGTTGTCTCCTTTGCAGCATTGTGTTTTGTGTAATGTTGTCTCCTGTGCAGCATTGTCTTTTATGTAGTGTTGTTTTCTGTGTAGCATTGAGTTTTGTGTAATGTTGTCTTCTGTGTAGTTTTGTCGTTTGTAGTGTCGTCTACTCCTGTACAGCATTGTGTTTTGTGTAGTGTTGTCTCCTTTGCAGCATTGTGGTTTGTGTAGTGTTGTTTTCTGTGTAGCATTGAGTTTTGTGTAGTGTTGTCTCCTTTGCAGCATTGAGTTTTGTGTAGTGATGTCTTCTGTGTAGTTTTGTCGTTTGTAGTGTCGTCTACACCTGTACAGCATTGTGTTTTGTGTAGTTTTGTCTCCTTTGCAGCATTGTGTTTTGTGTAATGTTGTCTCCTGTGCAGCATTGTCTTTTATGTAGTGTTGTTTTCTGTGTAGTTTTGTCGTTTGTAGTGTCGTCTACTCCTGTACAGCATTGTGTTTTGTGTAGTGTTGTCTCCTTTGCAGCATTGAGCTTTGTGTAGTAATGTCTTCTGTGTAGTGATGTATTTTGTGTTGTCTTGTCTTCTGTGTAGTGATGTATTTTGTGTAGTGGTGTCATCTGTGCAGTGATGTCTTCTGTGTAGTGTTGTCTTCTGTGTAGTGGTGTCCTATGTGTAGTGTTATCTTTTGTGTGTTGTAGTCTTCTATGTAGTGTTGTAGTTTGTGTTGTGTAGTCTTATGTGTAGTGTTTTCTTCTGTGTAGTGATGCCTTCTGTGTAGTGATGTCTTATGTGTAGTGTTGTCGTCTGTGTAGTGATGTCTTCTGTGTAGTGTTGTCTTCTGTGTAGTGATGTATTTTGTGTAGTGTTGTCGTCTGTGTAGTGATGTCTTATGTGTAGTATTGTCTTCTGTGTAGTGATGCCTTCTGTGTAGTGATGTCTTCTGTGTAGTGTTGTCGTCTGTGTAGTGATGTCTTCTGTGTAGTGTTGTCTTCTGTGTAGTCATGTATTTTGTGTAGTGTTGTCGTCTGTTTAGTGTTGTCGTCTGTGTTGTGATGTCTTATGTGTAGTGTTGTCTTCTGTGTAGTGTTCTCTTGTGTAGTGTTGTCTTCTGTGTAGTGTTGTCGTCTGTGTAGTGATGTCTTCTCTGTAGTGTTGTCTTCTGTGTAGTGTTGTCGTCTGTGTAGTGATGTATTATGTGATGTGATGTCTTATGTGTAGTGTTGTCTTTTCTGTAGTGTTTTTTTCTGTGTAGTGGTGTCTTTGGTGTAACATTGTGCTCAGCTTAATGGTGTCGTATGTGTAGTGATGGCTTCTGTGTAGTGTTGTCTTCTCTGTGGTATTGTGCTTTGTGTAGTGTTGTCTTCTGTGTATCATTGTGTATTGTGTGGTGTTGTATTCTGCGTAGTGTTGTCTTCTATGTAATGTTGTATTCTGTGTAGTACTGTATTCTGCGTTGTGTTGTATTCTATCTAGTGTTGTCTTCTGTGTTGTGTTGTATTCTGTGTAGTGTTGTCATTTGTGTAGTGTTGTATTCTGTGTAGTGCTGTATTCTGCGTAGTGTTGTATTCTATCTAGTGTTGTCTTCTGTCTGGTGTTGTATTCTGTGTAGTGTTGTCTTCTATGTAGTGTTGTATTCTGTGTACTGCTGTATTCTGCGTAGTGTTGAATTATATTTAGTGTTGTCTTTTATCTAGTGTTGTCTTCTGCGTAGTGTTGTCTTTTATCTAGTGTTGTCTTCTAATTAGTGTTTTCTTTTGTGTAGTGTTGTCTTCTATATAGTGTTGTCTTTTGTGTAGTGTTGGCCCCAATCTTTTAACTTCCCTTCTTTGAAATACGGCTTCTGATTACCCAATTGGCTATTTACAAACTTAACACACTACACATGTACATACATATAAAAACTTACGACTCCATGCCGGTCAATCGTGCATATACAAGCTAGACAATAGCAGATGGTATGGCTCTATTATACTCTGGTTAGTATTACTGGAGTGACATTAATCATGTACATACATATCAATTGAGTGTGTACTACAAAGTAATCCAATATTCCTAGTGATATGAGGAATGTCGACAAGATATATTGTTTTCAAAAGTCTTGCTATCAATTGTCTGATGACATACCTGTTTATTGAAAACGCACATGGTGATCTTAAACTGACATTCTAGATGTATTACAATTACTTTCTAGACCACTTTAAACAAGTATACGAGTGGTGATATTTCACTCATATCAACAACTCAAATATCATCCTCAAACATTATCAACAGTATCATCATTCAGCACCAATATACAGAACCCTTCACATCTTAAATCATCAAATAACATGTAGTCGTAGTCGAAAAAATAGTCATGTACGAAAAGAAGGTAAAACCAATAATGATTGTCAACAATTCTGCCAATTCCACCAATATGTGCAAAACAAACACCCACCTCTCATCTATTAAAATATTTCTACTATGATTGTGTCTACGAGTTTTCTCAACTATTTGTCATTTTAACTCGCTGAGATTTCAATGGATGGTTGATTTGTAAGATCACGCCATATGGTGTTGGAAATCATGTTCCTGCCTTGGCACAGGCACAATAATATAACATGATTACCATTGGTAATGAGATCCACAACCTCACCTTGGAACTCCAATAACAATACATATATAATATTATATACAACAAGTCTACAAATATTCACTTCCATCCGAGCAGACCACACACCATCATACAGATGATCGACAACATGAATAGACACTGGAATAGAAGGGTAGGTGAATCTTAGTAGTTAACTGACTTAGAAGGATTTGTGGAGAGTGGAATTGCAGGTCAGTGAATCTTAATAGTTAACTGACAGTAGAATGTGTAGACAGTGGAATAGCAGGTCAGTGAATCTTAGTAGCTAACTGACAGTAGAATGTGTAGACAGTGGAATAGCAGGTCAGTGCATCTTAGTAGTTAACTGACCCAGTAGAATGTGTAAAAAGTGGAATAGCAGGTCAGTGAATCTTAGTAGTTAACTGACCCAGTAGAATTTGTGGAGAGTGGAATAGCAGGTCAGTGAATCTTAATAGTTAACTGACAGTAGAATGTGTATACAGTAGAATAGCAGGTCAGTGAATCTTAGTAGTTAACTGACAGTAGAATGTGTAGACAGTGGAATAGTAGGTCAGTGAATCTTAGTAGTTAACTGACCCAGTAGAATTTGTGGAGAGTGGAATAGCAGGTCAGTGAATCTTAATAGTTAACTGACAGTAGAATGTGTAGACAGTAGAATAGCAGGTCAGTGAATCTTAGTAGTTAACTGACCCAGTAGAATGTGTAGAAAGTGGAATAACAGGTCAGTGAATCTTAGTATTTAACTGAGCCAGTAGAATTTGTGGAGAGTGGAATAGCAGGTCAGTGAATCTTAGTATTTAACTGACTAAGTAGAATTTGTAGGTTGACTATCGTATCTCTTTGAACAATTCATCAGAACTGATACTTTTAACATAATTAAAATAGCATCTAAAGAAATAGGGACCATCGTGGTCGTTATCGAATGACTCTTTAATGAATGATTCTTTATTTCCTCCAAAGGTATGAAGATTTACAAAGCAAAATCAAATATCAAAACAAAGCAACATATTTACATAACATACATGAAGTTGTACATGAACGAGATCAGTAGATTTATGGCTAATAGTCAAAGTTAAATTTGTTTTCAATCAATACTGGCTGGATTTTTTTATACAACGGATACATACATTTTGCTATGTAAAACATCATAATCGACCATAAATCTGGCGAAAGTTCTTGTATGATATCTTGATCGACGGAGCCAAGCATTACTAGAAGAATGTCACTCTCTTCAAGGTTGAAAATGTCAACTGATGTTTGAACTTGAAGTACATCAACAATTGTGTAGTGTAGTTTGTTTCTTTCTGTCAGTAACGCATGTTTTGTGTAGTGTTGTTTTCTGTGTAGCATTGAGTTTTGTGTAGTGTTGTCTCCTTTGCAGCATTGCGCTTTGTGTAGTGTTGTCTTCTGTGTAGTTTTGTCGTTTGTAGTGTCGTCTACTCCTGTACAGCATTGTGTTTTGTGTAGTGTTGTCTTCTTTGCAGCATTGTGTTTTATGTAATGTTGTCTCCTGTGCAGCATTGTCTTTTATGTAGTGTTGTTTTCTGTGTAGCATTGAGTTTTGTGTAGTGTTGTCTTCTGTGTAGTTTTGTCGTTTGTAGTGTCGTCTACTCCTGTACAGCATTGTGTTTTGTGTAGTGTTGTCTCCTTTGCAGCATTGTGGTTTGTGTAGTGTTGTTTTCTGTGTAGCATTGAGTTTTGTGTAGTGTTGTCTCCTTTGCAGCATTGAGTTTTGTGTAGTGATGTCTTCTGTGTAGTTTTGTCGTTTGTAGTGTCGTCTACTCCTGTACAGCATTGTGTTTTGTGTAGTGTTGTCTCCTTTGCAGCATTGTGTTTTGTGTAATGTTGTCTCCTGTGCAGCATTGTCTTTTATGTAGTGTTGTTTTCTGTGTAGTTTTGTCGTTTGTAGTGTCGTCTACTCCTGTACAGCATTGTGTTTTGTGTAGTGTTGTTTCCTTTGCAGCATTGTGTTTTGTGTAGTGTTGTTTTCTGTGTAGCATTGAGTTTTGTGTAGTGTTGTCTCCTTTGCAGCATTGAGTTTTGTGTAGTGTTGTCTTCTGTGTAGTTTTGTCGTTTGTAGTGTCGTCTACTCCTGTACAGCATTGTGTTTTGTGTAGTGTTGTCTCCTTTGCAGCATTGTGTTTTGTGTAGTGTTGTTTTCTGTGTAGCATTCAGTTTTGTGTAGTGTTGTCTCCTTTGCAGCATTGAGTTTTGTGTAGTGATATCTTCTGTGTAGTGTTGTCGTTTGTAGTGTCGTCTACTCCTGTACAGCATTGTGTTTTGTGTAGTTTTGTCTCCTTTGCAGCATTGTGTTTTGTGTAATGTTGTCTCCTGTGCAGCATTGTCTTTTATGTAGTATTGTTTTCTGTGTAGCATTGAGTTTTGTGTAGTGTTGTCTTCTGTGTAGTTTTGTCGTTTGTAGTGTCGTCTACTCCTGTACAGCATTGTGTTTTGTGTAGTGTTGTCTCCTTTGCAGCATTGTGTTTTGTGTAGTGTTGTTTTCTGTGTACCATTGAGTTTTGTGTAGTGTTGTCTCCTTTGCAGCATTGAGTTTTGTGTAGTGATGTCTTCTGTGTAGTGATGTATTTTGTGTAGTCTTGTCTTCTGTGTAGTGATGTATTTTGTGTAGTCTTGTCTTCTGTGTAGTGTTGTTTTCTGTGTAGCATTGAGTTTTGTGTAGTGTTGTCTTCTGTGTAGTTTTGTCGTTTGTAGTGTCGTCTACTCCTGTACAGCATTGTGTTTTGTGTAGTGTTGTTTCCTTTGCAGCATTGTGTTTTGTGTAGTGTTGTTTTCTGTGTAGCATTGAGTTTTGTGTAGTGTTGTCTCCTTTGCAGCATTGAGTTTTGTGTAGTGTTGTCTTCTGTGTAGTTTTGTCGTTTGTAGTGTCGTCTACTCCTGTACAGCATTGTGTTTTGTGTAGTGTTGTTTCCTTTGCAGCATTGTGTTTTGTGTAGTGTTGTTTTCTGTGTAGCATTGAGTTTTGTGTAGTGTTGTCTCCTTTGCAGCATTGAGTTTTGTGTAGTGTTGTCTTCTGTGTAGTTTTGTCGTTTGTAGTGTCGTCTACTCCTGTACAGCATTGTGTTTTGTGTAGTGTTGTCTCCTTTGCAGCATTGTGTTTTGTGTAGTGTTGTTTTCTGTGTAGCATTGAGTTTTGTGTAGTGTTGTCTCCTTTGCAGCATTGAGTTTTGTGTAGTGATGTCTTCTGTGTAGTTTTGTCGTTTGTAGTGTCGTCTACTCCTGTACAGCATTGTGTTTTGTATAGTTTTGTCTCCTTTGCAGCATTGTGTTTTGTGTAATGTTGTCTCCTTTGCAGCATTGTCTTTTATGTAGTATTGTTTTCTGTGTAGCATTGAGTTTTGTGTAGTGTTGTCTTCTGTGTAGTTTTGTCGTTTGTAGTGTCGTCTACTCCTGTACAGCATTGTGTTTTGTGTAGTGTTGTCTCCTTTGCAGCATTGTGTTTTGTGTAGTGTTGTTTTCTGTGTACCATTGAGTTTTGTGTAGTGTTGTCTCCTTTGCAGCATTGAGTTTTGTGTAGTGATTTCTTCTGTGTAGTGATGTATTTTGTGTAGTCTTGTCTTCTGTGTAGTGATGTATTTTGTGTAGTGTTGTCGTCTGTGCAGTGATGTCTTCTGTGTAGTGTTGTCTTCTGTGTAGTGGTGTCCTATGTGTAGTGTTATCTTTTGTGTGTTGTAGTCTTCTATGTTGTGTTGTCGTTTGTGTTGTGTAGTCTTATGTGTAGTGTTGTCTTCTGTGTAGTGATGCCTTCTGTGTAGTTATGTCTTATGTGTAGTGTTGTCGTCTGTGTAGTGATGTCTTCTGTGTAGTGTTGTTTTCTGTGTAGTGATTTATTTTGTGTAGTGTTGTCGTCTGTGTAGTGATGTCTTATGTGTAGTGTTGTCTTCTGTGTAGTGATGCCTTCTGTGTAGTGATGTCTTCTGTGTAGTGTTGTCGTCTGTGTAGTGATGTCTTCTGTGTAGTGTTGTCTTCTGTGTAGTGATGTATTTTGTGTAGTGTTGTCGTCTGTGTAGTGTTGTCGTCTGTGTTGTGATGTCTTATGTGTAGTGTTGTCTTCTGTGTAGTGTTCTCTTGTGTAGTGTTGTCTTCTGTGTAGTGTTGTCGTCTGTGTAGTGATGTCTTCTGTGTAGTGTGGTCTTATGTGTAGTGTTGTCGTCTGTGTAGTGATGTCTTATGTGTAGTGTTGTCTTCTGCGTAGTGATGCCTTCTGTGTAGTGATGTCTTCTGTGTAGTGTTGTCGTCTGTGTAGTGATGTCTTCTGTGTAGTGTTGTCTTCTGTGTAGTGATGTATTTTGTGTAGTGTTGTCGTCTGTGTAGTGTTGTCGTCTGTGTTGTGATGTCTTATGTGTAGTGTTGTCTTCTGTGTAGTGTTCTCTTGTGTAGTGTTGTCTTCTGTGTAGTGTTGTCGTCTGTTTAGTGATGTCTTCTGTGTAGTGTTGTCTTATGTGTAGTGTTGTCGTCTGTGTAGTGATGTCTTATGTGTTGTGATGTCTTATGTGTAGTGTTGTCTTTTCTGTAGTGTTTTTTTCTGTGTAGTGGTGTCTTTGGTGTAACATTGTGCTCAGCTTAATGGTGTCGTATGTGTAGTGATGGCTTCTGTGTAGTGTTGTCTTCTGTGTGGTATTGTGCTTTGTGTAGTGTTGTCTTCTGTGTATCATTGTGTATTGTGTGGTGTTGGATTCTGCGTAGTGTTGTCTTCTATGTAATGTTGTATTCTGTGTAGTACTGTATTCTGCGTTGTGTTGTATTCTATCTAGTGTTTTCTTCTGTGTGGTGTTGGATTCTGTGTAGTGTTGTATTCTGTGTAGTGCTGTATTTTGCGTAGTGTTGTATTCTATCTAGTGTTGTCGTCTGTGTTGTGTTGTATTCTGTGTAGTGTTGTCATTTGGGTAGCGTTGTATTCTGTGTAGTGCTGTATTCTGCGTAGTGTTGTATTCTATCTAGTGTTGTCTTCTGTCTTGTGTTGTATTCTGTGTAGTGTTGTCTTCTATGTAGTGTTGTATTCTGTGTAGTGCTGTATTCTGCGTAGTGTTGAATTCTATTTAGTGTTGTCTTCTGTGTGGTGTTGTATTCGGCATAGTGTTGTCTTTTATCTAGTGTTGTCTTCTGCGTAGTGTTGTCTTTTATCTAGTGTTGTCTTCTGCGTAGTGTTGTCTTTTATCTAGTGTTGTCTTCTGCGTAGTGTTGTCTTTTATCTAGTGTTGTCTTCTAACTAGTGTTTTCTTTTGTGTAGTGTTGTCTTCTATATAGTGTTGTCTTTTGTGTAGTGTTGGCCCCAATCTTTTAACTTCCCTTCTTTGAAATACGGCTTCTGATTACCCAATTTGCTATTTACAAACTTAACACACTACACATGTACATACATATAAAAACTTACGACTCCATGCCGGTCAATCGTGCATATACAAGCTAGACAATAGCAGATGGTATGGCTCTATTATACTCTGGTTAGTATTACTGGAGTGACATTAAGCATGTACATACATATCAATTGAGTGTGTACTACAAAGTAATCCAATATTCCTAGTGATATGAGGAATGTCGACAAGATATATTGTTTTCAAAAGTCTTGCTATCAATTGTCTGATGACATACCTGTTTATTGAAAACGCACATGGTGATCTTAAACTGACATTCTAGATGTATTACAATTACTTTCTAGACCACTTTAAACAAGTATACGAGTGGTGATATTTCACTCATATCAACAACTCAAATATCATCCTCAAACATTATCAACAGTATCATCATTCAGCACCAATATACAGAACCCTTCACATCTTAAATCATCAAATAACATGTAGTCGTAGTCGAAGAAATAGTCATGTACGAAAAGAAGGTAAAACCAATAATGATTGTCAACAATTCTGCCAATTCCACCAATATGTGCAAAACAAACACCCACCTCTCATCTATTAAAATATTTCTACTATGATTGTGTCTACGAGTTTTCTCAACTATTTGTCATTTTAACTCGCTGAGATCTCATTGGATGGTCGATTTGTAAGATCACGCCATATGGTGTTGGAAATCATGTTCCTGCCTTGGCACAGGCACAATAATATAACATGATTACCATTGGTAATGAGATCCACAACCTCACCTTGGAACTCCAATAACAATACATATATAATATTATAAACAACAAGTCTACAAATATTCACTTCCATCCGAGCAGACCACACGCCATCATACAGATGATCGACAACATGAATAGACACTGGAATAGAAGGGTAGGTGAATCTTAGTAGTTAACTGACTTAGAAGGATTTGTGGAGAGTGGAATTGCAGGTCAGTGAATCTTAATAGTTAACTGACAGTAGAATGTGTAGACAGTGGAATAGCAGGTCAGTGAATCTTAGTAGCTAACTGACAGTAGAATGTGTAGACAGTGGAATAGCAGGTCAGTGCATCTTAGTAGTTAACTGACCCAGTAGAATGTGTAGAAAGTGGAATAGCAGGTCAGTGAATCTTAGTAGTTAACTGACCCAGTAGAATTTGTGGAGAGTGGAATAGCAGGTCAGTGAATCTTAATAGTTAACTGACAGTAGAATGTGTAGACAGTGGAATAGCAGGTCAGTGAATCTTAGTAGTTAACTGACCAAGTAGAATGTGTAGAAAGTGGAATAGAAGGGTAGGTGAATCTTAGTAGTTAACTGAGACTAGAATGTGTAGAGAGTGGAATAGCAGGTCAGTGGATCTTAGTAGTTAACTGACCAAGTAGAATTTGTAGACAATGGAATAGCAGGTCAGAGAATCTTAATAGTTAACTGACAGTAGAATGTGTAGAAAGTGGAATAACAGGTCAGTGAATCTTAGTATTTAACTGACCCAGTAGAATTTGTGGAGAGTGGAATAGCAGGTCAGTGAATCTTAGTATTTAACTGAGCCAGTAGAATTTGTGGAGAGTGGAATAGCAGGTCAGTGAATCTTAGTATTTAACTGACTAAGTAGAATTTGTAGGTTGACTATCGTATCTCTTTGAACAATTCATCAGAACTGATACTTTTATCATAATTAAAATAGCATCTAAAGAAATAGGGACCATCGTGGTCGTTATCGAATGACTCTTTAATGAATGACTCTTTATTTCCTCCAAAGGTATGAAGATTTACAAAGCAAAATCAAATATCAAAACAAAGCAACATATTTACATAACATACATGAAGTTGTACATGAACGAGATCAGTAGGTTTATGGCTAATAGTCAAAGTTAAATTTGTTTTCAATCAATACTGGTTGGATTTTTTTATACAACGGATACATACATTTTGCTATGTAAAACATCATAATCGACCATAAATCTGGCGAAAGTTCTTGTATGATATCTTGATCGACGGAGCCAAGCATTACTAGAAGAATGTCACTCTCTTCAAGGTTGAAAATGTCAACTGATGTTTGAACTGGAAGTACATCAACAATTGTGTAGTGTAGTTTGTTTCTTTCTGTCAGTAACGCATGTTTTATGTAGTGTTGTTTTCTGTGTAGCATTGAGTTTTGTGTAGTGTTGTCTCCTTTGCAGCATTGTGCTTTGTGTAGTGTTGTCTTCTGTGTAGTTTTGTCGTTTGTAGTGTCGTCTACTCCTGTACAGCATTGTGTTTTGTGTAGTGTTGTCTCCTTTGCAGCATTGTGTTTTGTGTAATGTTGTCTCCTGTGCAGCATTGTCTTTTATGTAGTGTTGTTTTCTGTGTAGCATTGAGTTTTGTGTAGTGTTGTCTTCTGTGTAGTTTTGTCGTTTGTAGTGTCGTCTACTCCTGTACAGCATTGTGTTTTGTGTAGTGTTGTCTCCTTTGCAGCATTGTGGTTTGTGTAGTGTTGTTTTCTGTGTAGCATTGAGTTTTGTGTAGTGTTGTCTCCTTTGCAGCATTGAGTTTTGTGTAGTGATGTCTTCTGTGTAGTTTTGTCGTTTGTAGTGTCGTCTACTCCTGTACAGCATTGCGTTTTGTGTAGTGTTGTCTCCTTTGCAGCATTGCGTTTTGTGTAATGTTGTCTCCTGTGCAGCATTGTCTTTTATGTAGTGTTGTTTTCTGTGTAGTTTTGTCGTTTGTAGTGTCGTCTACTCCTGTACAGCATTGTGTTTTGTGTAGTGTTGTCTCCTTTGCAGCATTGCGTTTTGTGTAGTGTTGTTTTCTGTGTAGCATTGAGTTTTGTGTAGTGTTGTCTTCTGTGTAGTTTTGTCGTTTGTAGTGTCGTCTACTCCTGTACAGCATTGTGTTTTGTGTAGTGTTGTCTCCTTTGCAGCATTGTGTTTTGTGTAGTGTTGTTTTCTGTGTAGCATTGAGTTTTGTGTAGTGTTGTCTCCTTTGCCGCATTGAGTTTTGTGTAGTGATGTATTTTGTGTAGTCTTGTCTTCTGTGTAGTGATGTATTTTGTGTAGTGTTGTCGTCTGTGCAGTGATGTCTTCTGTGTAGTGTTGTCTTCTGTGTAGTGGTGTCCTATGTGTAGTGTTATCTTTTGTGTGTTGTAGTCTTCTATGTAGTGTTGTCGTTTGTGTTGTGTAGTCTTATGTGTAGTGTTGTCTTCTGTGTAGTGATGCCTTCTGTGTAGTGTTGTCTTCTGTATAGTGATGTCTTATGTGTAGTGTTGTCTTCTGTGTAGTGTTCTCTTGTGTAGTATTGTCTTCTGTGTAGTGTTGTCGTCTGTGTAGTGATGTCTTATGTGTAGTGTTGTCTTCTGTGTAGTGTTGTCGTCTGTGTAGTGATGTCTTATGTGTTGTGATGTCTTATGTGTAGTGTTGTCTTTTCTGTAGTGTTTTTTTTCTGTGTAGTGGTGTCTTTGGTGTAATATTGTGCTCAGCTTAATGGTGTTGTATGTGTAGTGATGGCTTCTGTGTAGTGTTGTCTTCTGTGTGGTATTGTGCTTTGTGTAGTGTTGTCTTCTGTGTATCATTGTGTATTGTGTGGTGTTGTATTCTGCGTAGTGTTGTCTTCTATGTAATGTTGTATTCTGTGTAGTACTGTATTCTGCGTTGTGTTGTATTCTATTTAGTGTTGTCTTCTGTGTGGTGTTGTATTCTGTGTAGTGTTGTCTTCTGTGTAGTGTTGTATTCTGTGTAGTGCTGTATTTTGCGTAGTGTTGTATTCTATCTAGTGTTGTCGTCTGTGTTGTGTTGTATTCTGTGTAGTGTTGTCATTTGGGTAGCGTTGTATTCTGTGTAGTGCTGTATTCTGCGTAGTGTTGTATTCTATCTAGTGTTGTCTTCTGTCTGGTGTTGTATTCTGTGTAGTGTTGTCATTTGTGTAGTGTTGTATTCTGTGTAGTGCTGTATTTTGCGTAGTGTTGTATTCTATCTAGTGTTGTCTTCTGTCTGGTGTTGTATTCTGTGTAGTGTTGTCTTCTATGTAGTGTTGTATTCTGTGTAGTGCTGTATTTTGCGTAGTGTTGTATTCTATCTAGTGTTGTCTTCTGTGTGGTGTTGTATTCTGTGTAGTGTTGTCTTCTATGTAATGTTGTATTCTGTGTAGTGCTGTATTTTGCGTAGTGTTGTATTCTATCTAGTGTTGTCGTCTGTGTTGTGTTGTATTCTGTGTAGTGTTGTCATTTGTGTAGTGTTGTATTCTGTGTAGTGCTGTATTCTGCGTAGTGTTGTATTCTATCTAGTGTTGTCTTCTGTCTGGTGTTGTATTCTGTGTAGTGTTGTCTTCTATGTAGTGTTGTATTCTGTGTAGTGCTGTATTCTGCGTAGTGTTGAATTCTATTTAGTGTTGTCTTCTGTGTGGTGTTGTATTCGGCATAGTGTTGTCTTTTATCTAGTGTTGTCTTCTGCGAAGTGTTGTCTTTTATCTAGTGTTGTCTTCTAACTAGTGTTTTCTTTGGTGTAGTGTTGTCTTCTATGTAGTGTTGTCTTTTGTGTAGTGTTGGCCCCAATCTTTTAACTTCCCTTCTTTGAAATACGGCTTCTGATTACCCAATTTGCTATTTACAAATTTAACACACTACACATGTACATACATATAAAAACTTACCACTCCATGCCGGTCAATCGTGCATATACAAGCTAGACAATAGCAGATGGTATGGCTCTATTATACTCTGGTTAGTAATACTGGAGTGACATTAAGCATGTACATACATATCAATTGAGTGTGTACTACAAAGTAATCCAATATTCCTAGTGATATGAGGAATGTCGACAAGATATATTGTTTTCAAAAGTCTTGCTATCAATTGTCTGATGACATACCTGTTTATTGAAAACGCACATGGTGATCTTAAACTGACATTCTAGATGTATTACAATTACTTTCTAGACCACTTTAAACAAGTATACGAGTGGTGATATTTCACTCATATCAACAACTCAAATATCATCCTCAAACATTATCAACAGTATCATCATTCAGCACCAATATACAGAACCCTTCACATCTTAAATCATCAAATAACATGTAGTCGTAGTCGAAGAAATAGTCATGTACGAAAAGAAGGTAAAACCAATAATGATTGTCAACAATTCTGCCAATTCCACCAATATGTGCAAAACAAACACCCACCTCTCATCTATTAAAATATTTCTACTATGATTGTGTCTACGAGTTTTCTCAACTATTTGTCATTTTAACTCGCTGAGATCTCATTGGAGGGTCGATTTGTAAGATCACGCCATATGGTGTTGGAAATCATGTTCCTGCCTTGGCACAGGCACAATAATATAACATGATTACCATTGGTAATGAGATCCACAACCTCACCTTGGAACTCCAATTACAATACATATATAATATTATAAACAACAAGTCTACACATATTCACTTTCATCCGAGCAGACCATACGCCATCATACAGATGATCGACAACATGAATATACACTGGAATAGAAGGGTAGGTGAATCTTAGTAGTTAACTGACTTAGAAGGATTTGTGGAGAGTGGAATTGCAGGTCAGTGAATCTTAATAGTTAACTGACAGTAGAATGTGTAGACAGTGGAATAGCAGGTCAGTGAATCTTAGTAGCTAACTGACAGTAGAATGTGTAGACAGTGGAATAGCAGATCAGTGCATCTTAGCAGTTAACTGACCCAGTAGAATGTGTAGAAAGTGGAATAGCAGGTCAGTGAATCTTAGTAGTTAACTGACCCAGTAGAATTTGTGGAGAGTGGAATAGCAGGTCAGTGAATCTTAATAGTTAACTGGCAGTAGAATGTGTAGACAGTGGAATAGCAGGTCAGTGAATCTTAGTAGTTAACTGGCCAAGTAGAATGTGTAGAAAGTGGAATAGAAGGGTAGGTGAATCTTAATAGTTAGCTGAGAGTAGAATGTGTAGAGAGTGGAAAAGCAGGTCAGTGGATATTAGTAGTTAACTGACCAAGTAGAATTTGTAGACAATGGAATAGCAGGTCAGAAAATCTTAGTATTTAACTGACCCAGTAGAATTTGTGGAGAGTGGAATAGCAGGTCAGTGAATCTTAATAGTTAACTGACAGTAGAATGTGTAGACAGTAGAATATCAGGTCAGTGAATCTTAGTAGTTAACTGACAGTAGAATGTGTAGACAGTGGAATAGCAGGTCAGTGAATCTTAGTAGTTAACTGACCCAGTAGAATGTGTAGAAAATTGAATAGCAGGTCAGTGAATCTTAGTAGTTAACTGACCCAGTAGAATTTGTGGAGAGTGGAATAGCAGGTCAGTGAATCTTAATAGTTAACTGACAGTAGAATGTGTAGACAGTAGAATAGCAGGTCAGTGAATCTTAGTAGTTAACTGGCAGTAGAATGTGTAGACAGTGGAATACCAGATCAGTAAATCTTAGTAGGTAACTGACACAGTAGAATGTGTAGAAAGTGGAATAACAGGTCAGTGAATCTTAGTATTTAACTGACCGAGTAGAATTTGTGGAGAGTGGAATAGCAGGTCAGTGAATCTTAGTATTTAACTGAGCCAGTAGAATTTGTGTAGAGTGGAATAGCAGGTCAGTGAATCTTAGTATTTAACTGACTAAGTAGAATTTGTAGGTTGACTATCGTATCTCTTTGAACAATTGATCAGAACTGATACTTTTAACATAATTAAAATAGCATCTAAAGAAATAGGGACCATCGTGGTCGTTATCGAATGACTCTTTAATGAATGACTCTTTATTTCCTCCAAAGGTATGAAGATTTACAAAGCAAAATCAAATATCAAAACAAAGCAACATATTTACATAACATACATGAAGTTGTACATGAACGAGATCAGTAGGTTTATGGCTAATAGTCAAAGTTAAATTTGTTTTCAATCAATACTGGCTGGATTTTTTTATACAACGGATACATATATTTTGCTATGTAAAACATCATAATCGACCATAAATCTGGCGAAAGTTCTTGTATGATATCTTGATCGACGGAGCCAAGCATTACTAGAAGAATGTCACTCTCTTCAAGGTTGAAAATGTCAACTGATGTTTGAACTGGAAGTACATCAACAATTGTGTAGTGTAGTTTGTTTCTTTCTGTCAGTAGCGCATGTTTTGTGTAGTGTTGTTTTCTGTGTAGCATTGAGTTTTGTGTAGTGTTGTCTCCTTTGCAGCATTGTGCTTTGTGTAGTGTTGTCTTCTGTGTAGTTTTGTCGTTTGTAGTGTCGTCTACTCCTGTACAGCATTGTGTTTTGTGTAGTGTTGTCTCCTTTGCAGCATTGTGTTTTGTGTAATGGTGTCTCCTGTGCAGCATTGTCTTTTATGTAGTGTTGTTTTCTGTGTAGCATTGAGTTTTGTGTAGTGTTGTCTTCTGGGTAGTTTTGTCGTTTGTAGTGTCGTCTACTCCTGTACAGCATTGTGTTTTGTGTAGTGTTGTCTCCTTTGCAGCATTGTGGTTTGTGTAGTGTTGTTTTCTGTGTAGCATTGAGTTTTGTGTAGTGTTGTCTCCTTTGCACCATTGAGTTTTGTGTAGTGATGTCTTCTGTGTAGCTTTGTCGTTTGTAGTGTCGTCTACTCCTGTACAGCATTGTGTTTTGTGTAGTGTTGTCTCCTTTGCAGCATTGCGTTTTGTGTAATGTTGTCTCCTGTGCAGCATTGTCTTTTATGTAGTGTTGTTTTCTGTGTAGTTTTGTCGTTTGTAGTGTCGTCTACTCCTGTACAGCATTGTGTTTTGTGTAGTGTTGTCTCCTTTGCAGCATTGTGTTTTGTGTAGTGTTGTTTTCTGTGTAGCATTGAGTTTTGTGTAGTGTTGTCTCCTTTGCAGCATTCAGTTTTGTGTAGTGTTGTCTTCTGTGTAGTTTTGTCGTTTGTAGTGTCGTCTACTCCTGTACAGCATTGTGTTTTGTGTAGTGTTGTCTCCTTTGCAGCATTGTGTTTTGTGTAGTGTTGTTTTCTGTGTAGCATTGAGTTTTGTGTAGTGTTGTCTCCTTTGCAGCATTGAGTTTTGTGTAGTGATGTCTTCTGTGTAGTGTTGTCGTTTGTAGTGTCGTCTACTCCTGTACAGCATTGTGTTTTGTGTAGTTTTGTCTCCTTTGCAGCATTGTGTTTTGTGTAATGTTGTCTCCTGTGCAGCATTGTCTTTTATGTAGTGTTGTTTTCTGTGTAGCATTGAGTTTTGTGTAGTGTTGTCTTCTGTGTAGTTTTGTCGTTTGTAGTGTCGTCTACTCCTGTACAGCATTGTGTTTTGTGTAGTGTTGTCTCCTTTGCAGCATTGTGTTTTGTGTAGTGTTGTTTTCTGTATAGCATTGAGTTTTGTGTAGTGTTGTCTCCTTTGCAGCATTGAGTTTTGTGTAGTGATGTCTTCTGTGTAGTGATGTATTTTGTGTAGTCTTGTCTTCTGTGTAGTGATGTATTTTGTGTAGTGTTGTCGTCTGTGCAGTGATGTCTTCTGTGTAGTGTTGTCTTCTGTGTAGTGTTGTCTTCTGTGTAGTGGTGTCCTATGTGTAGTGTTATCTTTTGTGTGTTGTAGTCTTCTATGTAGTGTTGTCGTTTGTGTTGTGTAGTCTTATGTGTAGTGTTGTCTTCTGTGTAGTGATGCCTTCTGTGTAGTGATGTCTTATGTGTAGTGTTGTCGTGTGTGTAGTGATGTCTTCTGTGTAGTGTTGTCTTCTGTGTAGTGATGTATTTTGTGTAGTGTTGTCGTCTGTGTAGTGATGTCTTATGTGTAGTGTTGTCTTCTGTGTAGTGATGCCTTCTGTGTAGTGATGTCTTCTGTGTAGTGTTGTCGTCTGTGTAGTGATGTCCTCTGTGTAGTGTTGTCTTCTGTGTAGTGATGTATTTGTGTAGTGTTGTCGTATGTGTAGTGTTGTCGTCTGTGTTGTGATGTCTTATGTGTAGTGTTGTCTTCTGTGTAATGTTCTCTTGTGTAGTGTTGTCTTATGTGTAGTGTTGTCGTCTGTGTAGTGATGTCTTCTGTGTAGTGTTGTCTTCTGTGTAGTGTTGTCGTCTGTGTTGTGATGTCTTATGTGTAGTGTTGTCTTCTGTGTAGTGTTCTCTTGTGTAGTGTTGTCTTATGTGTAGTGTTGTCGTCTGTGTAGTGATGTCTTCTGTGTAGTGATGTCTTATGTGTAGTGTTGTCTTTTCTGTAGTGTTTTTTTTCTGTGTAGTGGTGTCTTTGGTGTAACATTGTGCTCAGCTTAATGGTGTCGTATGTGTAGTGATGGCTTCTGAGTAGTGTTGTCTTCTGTGTGGTATTGTGCTTTGTGTAGTGTTGTCTTCTGTGTATTATTGTGTATTGTGTGGTGTTGTATTCTGCGTAGTGTTGTCTTCTATGTAATGTTGTATTCTGTGTTGTACTGTATTCTGCGTTGTGTTGTATTATATCTAGTGTTGTCTTCTGTGTGGTGATGTATTCTGTGTAGTGTTGTCTTCTGTGTAGTGTTGTATTCTGTGTAGTGCTGTATTCTGCGTAGTGCTGTATTCTATCTAGTGTTGTCTTCTGTGTTGTGTTGTATTCTGTGTAGTGTTGTCTTTTGGGTAGTGTTGTATTCTGTGTAGTGCTGTATTCTGCGTAGTGTTGTATTCTATCTAGAGTTGTCTTCTGTCTGGTGTTGTATTCTGTGTAGTGTTGTCTTCTATGTAGTGTTGTATTCTGTGTAGTGCTGTATTCTGCGTAGTGTTGAATTCTATTTAGTGTTGTCTTCTGTGTGGTGTTGTATTCGGCATAGTGTTGTCTTTTATCTAGTGTTGTCTTCTGCGTAGTGTTGTCTTTTATCTAGTGTTGTCTTCTAACTAGTGTTTTCTTTTGTGTAGTGTTGTCTTCTATGTAGTGTTGTCTTTTGTGTAGTGTTGGCCCCAATCTTTTAACTTCCCTTCTTTGAAATACGCTTCTGATTACCCAATTTGCTATTTACAAACTTAACACACTACACATGTACATACATATAAAAACTTACCACTCCATGCCGGTCAATCGTGCATATACAAGCTAGACAATAGCAGATGGTATGGCTCTATTATACTCTGGTTAGTATTACTGGAGTGACATTAATCATGTACATACATATCAATTGAGTGTGTACTACAAAGTAATCCAATATTCCTAGTGATATGAGGAATGTCGACAAGATATATTGTTTTCAAAAGTCTTGCTATCAATTGTCTGATGACATACCTGTTTATTGAAAACACACATGGTGATCTTAAACTGACATTCTAGATGTATTACAATTACTTTCTAGACCACTTTAAACAAGTATACGAGTGGTGATATTTCACTCATATCAACAACTCAAATATCATCCTCAAACATTATCAACAGTATCATCATTCAGCACCAATATACAGAACCCTTCACATCTTAAATCATCAAATAACATGTAGTCGTAGTCGAAAAAATAGTCATGTACGAAAAGAAGGTAAAACCAATAATGATTGTCAACAATTCTGCCAATTCCACCAATATGTGCAAAACAAACACCCACCTCTCATCTATTAAAATATTTCTACTATGATTGTGTCTACGAGTTTTCTCAACTATTTGTCATTTTAACTCGCTGAGATTTCATTGGAGGGTCGATTTGTAAGATCACGCCATATGGTGTTGGAAATCATGTTCCTGCCTTGGCACAGGTACAATAATATAACATGATTACCATTGGTAATGAGATCCACAACCTCACCTTGGAACTCCAATAACAATACATATATAATATTATAAACAACAAGTCTACAAATATTCACTTCCATCCGAGCAGACCACACACCATCATACAGATGATCGACAACATGAACAGACACTGGAATAGAAGGGTAGGTGAATCTTAGTAGTTAACTGACTTAGAAGGATTTGTGGAGAGTGGAATTGCAGGTCAGTGAATCTTAATAGTTAACTGACAGTAGAATGTGTAGACAGTGGAATAGCAGGTCAGTGAATCTTAGTAGCTAACTGACAGTAGAATGTGTAGACAGTGGAATAGCAGGTCAGTGCATCTTAGTAGTTAACTGACCCAGTAGAATGTGTAGAAAGTGGAATAGCAGGTCAGTGAATCTTAATAGTTAACTGACAGTAGAATGTGTAGACAGTGGAATAGCAGGTCAGTGATTCTTAGTAGTTAACTGACCAAGTAGAATGTGTAGAAAGTGGAATAGAAGGGTAGGTGAATCTTAGTAGTTAGCTGAGAGTAGAATGTGTAGAGAGTGGAATAGCAGGTCAGTGAATCTTAGTAGTTAACTGACCAAGTAAAATTTGTAGACAGTGGAATAGCAGGTCAGAGAATCTTAGTAGTTAACTGACCCAGTAGAATGTGTAGAAAGTGGAATAGCAGGTCAGTGAATCTTAGTAGTTAACTGACCCAGTAGAATCTGTGGAGAGTGGAATAGCAGGTCAATGTATCTTAATAGTTAACTGGCAGTAGAATGTGTAGACAGTAGAATAGCAGGTCAGCGAATCTTAGTAGTTAACTGATAGTAGAATGTGTAGACAGTGGAATAGCAGATCAGTGAATCTTAGTAGTTAACTGACCCAGTAGAATGTGTAGAAAGTGGAATAACAGGTCAGTGAATCTTAGTATTTAACTGACCCAGTAGAATTTGTGGAGAGTGGAATAGCAGGTCAGTGAATCTTAGTATTTAACTGAGCCAGTAGAATTTGTGGAGAGTGGAATAGCAGGTAAGTGAATCTTAGTATTTAACTGACTAAGTAGAATGTGTAGGTTGACTATCGTATCTCTTTGAACAATTCATCAGAACTGATACTTTTAACATAATTAAAATAGCATCTAAAGAAATAGGGACCATCGTGGTCGTTATCGAATGACTCTTTAATGAATGACTCTTTATTTCCTCCAAAGGTATGAAGATTTACAAAGCAAAATCAAATATCAAAACAAAGCAACATATTTACATAACATACATGAAGTTGTACATGAACGAGATCAGTAGGTTTATGGCTAATAGTCAAAGTTAAATTTGTTTTCAATCAATACTGGCTGGATTTTTTTATACAACGGATATATACATTTTGCTATGTAAAACATCATAATCGACCATAAATCTGGCGAAAGTTCTTGTATGATATCTTGATCGACGGAGCCAAGCATTACTAGAAGAATGTCACTCTCTTCAAGGTTGAAAATGTCAACTGATGTTTGAACTGGAAGTACATCAACAATTGTGTAGTGTAGTTTGTTTCTTTCTGTCAGTAACGCATGTTTTGTGTAGTGTTGTTTTCTGTGTAGCATTGAGTTTTGTGTAGTGTTGTCTCCTTTGCAGCATTGTGCTTTGTGTAGTGTTGTCTTCTGTGTAGTTTTGTCGTTTGTAGTGTCGTCTACTCCTGTACAGCATTGTGTTTTGTGTAGTGTTGTCTCCTTTGCAGCATTGTGTTTTGTGTAATGTTGTCTCCTGTGCAGCATTGTCTTTTATGTAGTGTTGTTTTCTGTGTAGCATTGAGTTTTGTGTAGTGTTGTCTTCTGTGTAGTTTTGTCGTTTGTAGTGTCGTCTACTCCTGTACAGCATTGTGTTTTGTGTAGTGTTGTCTCCTTTGCAGCATTGTGGTTTGTGTAGTGTTGTTTTCTGTGTAGCATTGAGTTTTGTGTAGTGTTGTCTCCTTTGCAGCATTGAGTTTTGTGTAGTGATGTCTTCTGTGTAGTTTTGTCGTTTGTAGTGTCGTCTACTCCTGTACAGCATTGTGTTTTGTGTAGTGTTGTCTCCTTTGCAGCATTGTGTTTTGTGTAATGTTGTCTCCTGTGCAGCATTGTCTTTTATGTAGTGTTGTTTTCTGTGTAGTTTTGTCGTTTGTAGTGTCGTCTACTCCTGTACAGCATTGTGTTTTGTGTAGTGTTGTCTCCTTTGCAGCATTGAGCTTTGTGTAGTAATGTCTTCTGTGTAGTGATGTATTTTGTGTTGTCTTGTCTTCTGTGTAGTGATGTATTTTGTGTTGTGGTGTCATCTGTGCAGTGATGTCTTCTGTGTAGTGTTGTCTTCTGTGTAGTGGTGTCCTATGTGTAGTGTTATCTTTTGTGTGTTGTAGTCTTCTATGTAGTGTTGTAGTTTGTGTTGTGTAGTCTTATGTGTACTGTTTTCTTCTGTGTAGTGATGCCTTCTGTGTAGTGATGTCTTATGTGTAGTGTTGTCGTCTGTGTAGTGATGTCTTCTGTGTAGTGTTGTCTTCTGTGTAGTGATGTATTTTGTGTAGTGTTGTCGTCTGTGTAGTGATGTCTTATGTGTAGTATTGTCTTCTGTGTAGTGATGCCTTCTGTGTAGTGATGTCTTCTGTGTAGTGTTGTCGTCTGTGTAGTGATGTCTTCTGTGTAGTGTTGTCTTCTGTGTAGTCATGTATTTTGTGTAGTGTTGTCGTCTGTTTAGTGTTGTCGTCTGTGTTGTGATGTCTTATGTGTAGTGTTGTCTTCTGTGTAATGTTCTCTTGTGTAGTGTTGTCTTCTGTGTAGTGTTGTCGTCTGTGTAGTGATGTCTTCTCTGTAGTGTTGTCTTCTGTGTAGTGTTGTCGTCTGTGTAGTGATGTATTATGTGATGTGATGTCTTATGTGTAGTGTTGTCTTTTCTGTAGTGTTTTTTTCTGTGTAGTGGTGTCTTTGGTGTAACATTGTGCTCAGCTTAATGGTGTCGTATGTGTAGTGATGGCTTCTGTGTAGTGTTGTCTTCTCTGTGGTATTGTGCTTTGTGTAGTGTTGTCTTCTGTGTATCATTGTGTATTGTGTGGTGTTGTATTCTGCGTAGTGTTGTCTTCTATGTAATGTTGTATTCTGTGTAGTACTGTATTCTGCGTTGTGTTGTATTCTATCTAGTGTTGTCTTCTGTGTTGTGTTGTATTCTGTGTAGTGTTGTCATTTGTGTAGTGTTGTATTCTGTGTAGTGCTGTATTCTGCGTAGTGTTGTATTCTATCTAGTGTTGTCTTCTGTGTTGTGTTGTATTCTGTGTAGTGTTGTCATTTGTGTAGTGTTGTATTCTGTGTAGTGCTGTATTCTGCGTAGTGTTGTATTCTATCTAGTGTTGTCTTCTGTCTGGTGTTGTATTCTGTGTAGTGTTGTCTTCTATGTAGTGTTGTATTCTGTGTAGTGCTGTATTCTGCGTAGTGTTGAATTCTATTTAGTGTTGTCTTCTGTGTGGTGTTGTATTCGGCATAGTGTTGTCTTCTATGTAGTGTTGTATTCTGTGTAGTGCTGTATTCTGCGTAGTGTTGAATTCTATCTAGTGTTGTCTTCTGCGTAGTGTTGTCTTTTATCTAGTGTTGTATTCGGCATAGTGTTGTCTTTTATCTAGTGTTGTCTTCTAATTAGTGTTTTCTTTTGTGTAGTGTTGTCTTCTATATAGTGTTGTCTTTTGTGTAGTGTTGGCCCCAATCTTTTAACTTCCCTTCTTTGAAATACGCCTTCTGATTACCCAATTGGCTATTTACAAACTTAACACACTACACATGTACATACATATAAAAACTTACCACTCCATGCCGGTCAATCGTGCATATACAAGCTAGACAATAGCAGATGGTATGGCTCTATTATACTCTGGTTAGTATTACTGGAGTGACATTAATCATGTACATACATATCAATTGAGTGTGTACTACAAAGTAATCCAATATTCCTAGTGATATGAGGAATGTCGACAAGATATATTGTTTTCAAAAGTCTTGCTATCAATTGTCTGATGACATACCTGTTTATTGAAAACGCACATGGTGATCTTAAACTGACATTCTAGATGTATTACAATTACTTTCTAGACCACTTTAAACAAGTATACGAGTGGTGATATTTCACTCATATCAACAACTCAAATATCATCCTCAAACATTATCAACAGTATCATCATTCAGCACCAATATACAGAACCCTTCACATCTTAAATCATCAAATAACATGTAGTCGTAGTCGAAAAAATAGTCATGTACGAAAAGAAGGTAAAACCAATAATGATTGTCAACAATTCTGCCAATTCCACCAATATGTGCAAAACAAACACCCACCTCTCATCTATTAAAATATTTCTACTATGATTGTGTCTACGAGTTTTCTCAACTATTTGTCATTTTAACTCGCTGAGATTTCAATGGATGGTTGATTTGTAAGATCACGCCATATGGTGTTGGAAATCATGTTCCTGCCTTGGCACAGGCACAATAATATAACATGATTACCATTGGTAATGAGATCCACAACCTCACCTTGGAACTCCAATAACAATACATATATAATATTATAAACAACAAGTCTACAAATATTCACTTCCATCCGAGCAGACCACACACCATCATACAGATGATCGACAACATGAATAGACACTGGAATAGAAGGGTAGGTGAATCTTAGTAGTTAACTGACTTAGAAGGATTTGTGGAGAGTGGAATTGCAGGTCAGTGAATCTTAATAGTTAACTGACAGTAGAATGTGTAGACAGTGGAATAGCAGGTCAGTGAATCTTAGTAGCTAACTGACAGTAGAATGTGTAGACAGTGGAATAGCAGGTCAGTGCATCTTAGTAGTTAACTGACCCAGTAGAATGTGTAAAAAGTGGAATAGCAGGTCAGTGAATCTTAGTAGTTAACTGACCCAGTAGAATTTGTGGAGAGTGGAATAGCAGGTCAGTGAATCTTAATAGATAACTGACAGTAGAATGTGTATACAGTAGAATAGCAGGTCAGTGAATCTTAGTAGTTAACTGACAGTAGAATGTGTAGACAGTGGAATAGTAGGTCAGTGAATCTTAGTAGTTAACTGACCCAGTAGAATTTGTGGAGAGTGGAATAGCAGGTCAGTGAATCTTAATAGTTAACTGACAGTAGAATGTGTAGACAGTAGAATAGCAGGTCAGTGAATCTTAGTAGCTAACTGACAGTAGAATGTGTAGAAAGTGGAATAACAGGTCAGTGAATCTTAGTATTTAACTGAGCCAGTAGAATTTGTGGAGAGTGGAATAGCAGGTCAGTGAATCTTAGTATTTAACTGACTAAGTAGAATTTGTAGGTTGACTATCGTATCTCTTTGAACAATTCATCAGAACTGATACTTTTAACATAATTAAAATAGCATCTAAAGAAATAGGGACCATCGTGGTCGTTATCGAATGACTCTTTAATGAATGATTCTTTATTTCCTCCAAAGGTATGAAGATTTACAAAGCAAAATCAAATATCAAAACAAAGCAACATATTTACATAACATACATGAAGTTGTACATGAACGAGATCAGTAGATTTATGGCTAATAGTCAAAGTTAAATTTGTTTTCAATCAATACTGGCTGGATTTTTTTATACAACGGATACATACATTTTGCTATGTAAAACATCATAATCGACCATAAATCTGGCGAAAGTTCTTGTATGATATCTTGATCGACGGAGCCAAGCATTACTAGAAGAATGTCACTCTCTTCAAGGTTGAAAATGTCAACTGATGTTTGAACTTGAAGTACATCAACAATTGTGTAGTGTAGTTTGTTTCTTTCTGTCAGTAACGCATGTTTTGTGTAGTGTTGTTTTCTGTGTAGCATTGAGTTTTGTGTAGTGTTGTCTCCTTTGCAGCATTGCGCTTTGTGTAGTGTTGTCTTCTGTGTAGTTTTGTCGTTTGTAGTGTCGTCTACTCCTGTACAGCATTGTGTTTTGTGTAGTGTTGTCTTCTTTGCAGCATTGTGTTTTGTGTAATGTTGTCTCCTGTGCAGCATTGTCTTTTATGTAGTGTTGTTTTCTGTGTAGCATTGAGTTTTGTGTAGTGTTGTCTTCTGTGTAGTTTTGTCGTTTGTAGTGTCGTCTACTCCTGTACAGCATTGTGTTTTGTGTAGTGTTGTCTCCTTTGCAGCATTGTGGTTTGTGTAGTGTTGTTTTCTGTGTAGCATTGAGTTTTGTGTAGTGTTGTCTCCTTTGCAGCATTGAGTTTTGTGTAGTGATGTCTTCTGTGTAGTTTTGTCGTTTGTAGTGTCGTCTACTCCTGTACAGCATTGTGTTTTGTGTAGTGTTGTCTCCTTTGCAGCATTGTGTTTTGTGTAATGTTGTCTCCTGTGCAGCATTGTCTTTTATGTAGTGTTGTTTTCTGTGTAGTTTTGTCGTTTGTAGTGTCGTCTACTCCTGTACAGCATTGAGTTTTGTGTAGTGTTGTCTTCTTTGCAGCATTGTGTTTTGTGTAATGTTGTCTCCTGTGCAGCATTGTCTTTTATGTAGTGTTGTTTTCTGTGTAGCATTGAGTTTTGTGTAGTGTTGTCTTCTGTGTAGTTTTGTCGTTTGTAGTGTCGTCTACTCCTGTACAGCATTGTGTTTTGTGTAGTGTTGTCTCCTTTGCAGCATTGTGGTTTGTGTAGGGTTGTTTTCTGTGTAGCATTGAGTTTTGTGTAGTGTTGTCTCCTTTGCAGCATTGAGTTTTGTGTAGTGATGTCTTCTGTGTAGTTTTGTCGTTTGTAGTGTCGTCTACTCCTGTACAGCATTGTGTTTTGTGTAGTGTTGTCTCCTTTGCAGCATTGTGTTTTGTGTAATGTTGTCTCCTGTGCAGCATTGTCTTTTATGTAGTGTTGTTTTCTGTGTAGTTTTGTCGTTTGTAGTGTCGTCTACTCCTGTACAGCATTGTGTTTTGTGTAGTGTTGTTTCCTTTGCAGCATTGTGTTTTGTGTAGTGTTGTTTTCTGTGTAGCATTGAGTTTTGTGTAGTGTTGTCTCCTTTGCAGCATTGAGTTTTTTGTAGTGTTGTCTTCTGTGTAGTTTTGTCGTTTGTAGTGTCGTCTACTCCTGTACAGCATTGTGTTTTGTGTAGTGTTGTCTCCTTTGCAGCATTGTGTTTTGTGTAGTGTTGTTTTCTGTGTAGCATTGAGTTTTGTGTAGTGTTGTCTCCTTTGCAGCATTGAGTTTTGTGTAGTGATATCTTCTGTGTAGTGTTGTCGTTTGTAGTGTCGTCTACTCCTGTACAGCATTGTGTTTTGTGTAGTTTTGTCTCCTTTGCAGCATTGTGGTTTGTGTAATGTTGTCTCCTGTGCAGCATTGTCTTTTATGTAGTATTGTTTTCTGTGTAGCATTGAGTTTTGTGTAGTGTTGTCTTCTGTGTAGTTTTGTCGTTTGTAGTGTCGTCTACTCCTGTACAGCATTGTGTTTTGTGTAGTTTTGTCTCCTTTGCAGCATTGTGGTTTGTGTAATGTTGTCTCCTGTGCAGCATTGTCTTTTATGTAGTATTGTTTTCTGTGTACCATTGAGTTTTGTGTAGTGTTGTCTCCTTTGCAGCATTGAGTTTTGTGTAGTGATGTCTTCTGTGTAGTGATGTATTTTGTGTAGTCTTGTCTTCTGTGTAGTGATGTATTTTGTGTAGTCTTGTCTTCTGTGTAGTGTTGTTTTCTGTGTAGCATTGAGTTTTGTGTAGTGTTGTCTTCTGTGTAGTTTTGTCGTTTGTAGTGTCGTCTACTCCTGTACAGCATTGTGTTTTGTGTAGTGTTGTTTCCTTTGCAGCATTGTGTTTTGTGTAGTGTTGTTTTCTGTGTAGCATTGAGTTTTGTGTAGTGTTGTCTCCTTTGCAGCATTGAGTTTTGCGTAGTGTTGTCTTCTGTGTAGTTTTGTCGTTTGTAGTGTCGTCTACTCCTGTACAGCATTGTGTTTTGTGTAGTGTTGTCTCCTTTGCAGCATTGTGTTTTGTGTAGTGTTTTTTTCTGTGTAGCATTGAGTTTTGTGTAGTGTTGTCTCCTTTGCAGCATTGAGTTTTGTGTAGTGATGTCTTCTGTGTAGTTTTGTCGTTTGTAGTGTCGTCTACTCCTGTACAGCATTGTGTTTTGTGTAGTGTTGTCTCCTTTGCAGCATTGTGTTTTGTGTAATGTTGTCTCCTGTGCAGCATTGTCTTTTATGTAGTGTTGTTTTCTGTGTAGTTTTGTCGTTTATAGTGTCGTCTACTCCTGCACAGCATTGTGTTTTGTGTAGTGTTGTTTCCTTTGCAGCATTGTGTTTTGTGTAGTGTTGTTTTCTGTGTAGCATTGAGTTTTGTGTAGTGTTGTCTCCTTTGCAGCATTGAGTTTTGTGTAGTGTTGTCTTCTGTGTAGTTTTGTCGTTTGTAGTGTCGTCTACTCCTGTACAGCATTGTGTTTTGTGTAGTGTTGTCTCCTTTGCAGCATTGTGTTTTGTGTAGTGTTGTTTTCTGTGTAGCATTGAGTTTTGTGTAGTGTTGTCTCCTTTGCAGCATTGAGTTTTGTGTAGTGATGTCTTCTGTGTAGTGTTGTCGTTTGTAGTGTCGTCTACTCCTGTACAGCATTGTGTTTTGTGTAGTTTTGTCTCCTTTGCAGCATTGTGTTTTGTGTAATGTTGTCTCCTTTGCAGCATTGTCTTTTATGTAGTATTGTTTTCTGTGTAGCATTGAGTTTTGTGTAGTGTTGTCTTCTGTGTAGTTTTGTCGTTTGTAGTGTCGTCTACTCCTGTACAGCATTGTGTTTTGTGTAGTGTTGTCTCCTTTGCAGCATTGTGTTTTGTGTAGTGTTGTTTTCTGTGTACCATTGAGTTTTGTGTAGTGTTGTCTCCTTTGCAGCATTGAGTTTTGTGTAGTGATGTCTTCTGTGTAGTGATGTATTTTGTGTAGTCTTGTCTTCTGTGTAGTGATGTATTTTGTGTAGTGTTGTCGTCTGTGCAGTGATGTCTTCTGTGTAGTGTTGTCTTCTGTGTAGTGGTGTCCTATGTGTAGTGTTATCTTTTGTGTGTTGTAGTCTTCTATGTTGTGTTGTCGTTTGTGTTGTGTAGTCTTATGTGTAGTGTTGTCTTCTGTGTAGTGATGCCTTCTGTGTAGTTATGTCTTATGTGTAGTGTTGTCGTCTGTGTAGTGATGTCTTCTGTGTAGTGTTGTTTTCTGTGTAGTGATGTATTTTGTGTAGTGTTGTCGTCTGTGTAGTGATGTCTTATG
Source organism: Bathymodiolus septemdierum (assembly GCA_963383655.1). Lineage (NCBI taxonomy): Eukaryota > Metazoa > Mollusca > Bivalvia > Mytilida > Modiolidae > Bathymodiolus > Bathymodiolus septemdierum. The sequence goes on along the minus strand of OY726517.1, from coordinate 2,321,521 downwards.
TGTAGTGTTGTCTTCTGTGTAGTGATGCCTTCTGTGTAGTGATGTCTTCTGTGTAGTGTTGTCGTCTGTGTAGTGATGTCTTCTGTGTAGTGTTGTCTTCTGTGTAGTGATGTATTTTGTGTAGTGTTGTCGTCTGTGTAGTGTTGTCGTCTGTGTTGTGATGTCTTATGTGTAGTGTTGTCTTCTGTGTAGTGTTCTCTTGTGTAGTGTTGTCTTCTGTGTAGTGTTGTCGTCTGTGTAGTGATGTCTTCTGTGTAGTGTTGTCTTATGTGTAGTGTTGTCGTCTGTGTAGTGATGTCTTATGTGTAGTGTTGTCTTCTGCGTAGTGATGCCTTCTGTGTAGTGATGTCTTCTGTGTAGTGTTGTCGTCTGTGTAGTGATGTCTTCTGTGTAGTGTTGTCTTCTGTGTAGTGATGTATTTTGTGTAGTGTTGTCGTCTGTGTAGTGTTGTCGTCTGTGTTGTGATGTCTTATGTGTAGTGTTGTCTTCTGTGTAGTGTTCTCTTGTGTAGTGTTGTCTTCTGTGTAGTGTTGTCGACTGTTTAGTGATGTCTTCTGTGTAGTGTTGTCTTATGTGTAGTGTTGTCGTCTGTGTAGTGATGTCTTATGTGTTGTGATGTCTTATGTGTAGTGTTGTCTTTTCTGTAGTGTTTTTTTCTGTGTAGTGGTGTCTTTGGTGTAACATTGTGCTCAGCTTAATGGTGTCGTATGTGTAGTGATGGCTTCTGTGTAGTGTTGTCTTCTGTGTGGTATTGTGCTTTGTGTAGTGTTGTCTTCTGTGTATCATTGTGTATTGTGTGGTGTTGGATTCTGCGTAGTGTTGTCTTCTATGTAATGTTGTATTCTGTGTAGTACTGTATTCTGCGTTGTGTTGTATTCTATCTAGTGTTTTCTTCTGTGTGGTGTTGGATTCTGTGTAGTGTTGTATTCTGTGTAGTGCTGTATTTTGCGTAGTGTTGTATTCTATCTAGTGTTGTCGTCTGTGTTGTGTTGTATTCTGTGTAGTGTTGTCATTTGGGTAGCGTTGTATTCTGTGTAGTGCTGTATTCTGCGTAGTGTTGTATTCTATCTAGTGTTGTCTTCTGTCTTGTGTTGTCTTCTGTGTAGTGTTGTCTTTTATCTAGTGTTGTCTTCTGCGTAGTGTTGTCTTTTATCTAGTGTTGTCTTCTAACTAGTGTTTTCTTTTGTGTAGTGTTGTCTTCTATGTAGTGTTGTCTTTTGTGTAGTGTTGGCCCCAATCTTTTAACTTCCCTTCTTTGAAATACGGCTTCTGATTACCCAATTTGCTATTTACAAACTTAACACACTACACATGTACATACATATAAAAACTTACGACTCCATGCCGGTCAATCGTGCATATACAAGCTAGACAATAGCAGATGGTATGGCTCTATTATACTCTGGTTAGTATTACTGGAGTGACATTAAGCATGTACATACATATCAATTAAGTGTGTACTACAAAGTAATCCAATATTCCTAGTGATATGAGGAATGTCGACAAGATATATTGTTTTCAAAAGTCTTGCTATCAATTGTCTGATGACATACCTGTTTATTGAAAACGCACATGGTGATCTTAAACTGACATTCTAGATGTATTACAATTACTTTCTAGACCACTTTAAACAAGTATACGAGTGGTGATATTTCACTCATATCAACAACTCAAATATCATCCTCAAACATTATCAACAGTATCATCATTCAGCACCAATATACAGAACCCTTCACATCTTAAATCATCAAATAACATGTAGTCGTAGTCGAAGAAATAGTCATGTACGAAAAGAAGGTAAAACCAATAATGATTGTCAACAATTCTGCCAATTCCACCAATATGTGCAAAACAAACACCCACCTCTCATCTATTAAAATATTTCTACTATGATTGTGTCTACGAGTTTTCTCAACTATTTGTCATTTTAACTCGCTGAGATCTCATTGGATGGTCGATTTGTAAGATCACGCCATATGGTGTTGGAAATCATGTTCCTGCCTTGGCACAGGCACAATAATATAACATGATTACCATTGGTAATGAGATCCACAACCTCACCTTGGAACTCCAATAACAATACATATATAATATTATAAACAACAAGTCTACAAATATTCACTTCCATCCGAGCAGACCACACGCCATCATACAGATGATCGACAACATGAATAGACACTGGAATAGAAGGGTAGGTGAATCTTAGTAGTTAACTGACTTAGAAGGATTTGTGGAGAGTGGAATTGCAGGTCAGTGAATCTTAATAGTTAACTGACAGTAGAATGTGTAGACAGTGGAATAGCAGGTCAGTGAATCTTAGTAGCTAACTGACAGTAGAATGTGTAGACAGTGGAATAGCAGGTCAGTGCATCTTAGTAGTTAACTGACCCAGTAGAATGTGTAGAAAGTGGAATAGCAGGTCAGTGAATCTTAGTAGTTAACTGACCCAGTAGAATTTGTGGAGAGTGGAATAGCAGGTCAGTGAATCTTAATAGTTAACTGACAGTAGAATGTGTAGACAGTGGAATAGCAGGTCAGTGAATCTTAGTAGTTAACTGACCAAGTAGAATGTGTAGAAAGTGGAATAGAAGGGTAGGTGAATCTTAGTAGTTAACTGAGAGTAGAATGTGTAGAGAGTGGAATAGCAGGTCAGTGGATCTTAGTAGTTAACTGACCAAGTAGAATTTGTAGACAATGGAATAGCAGGTCAGAGAATCTTAATAGTTAACTGACAGTAGAATGTGTAGAAAGTGGAATAACAGGTCAGTGAATCTTAGTATTTAACTGACCCAGTAGAATTTGTGGAGAGTGGAATAGCAGGTCAGTGAATCTTAGTATTTAACTGAGCCAGTAGAATTTGTGGAGAGTGGAATAGCAGGTCAGTGAATCTTAGTATTTAACTGACTAAGTAGAATTTGTAGGTTGACTATCGTATCTCTTTGAACAATTCATCAGAACTGATACTTTTATCATAATTAAAATAGCATCTAAAGAAATAGGGACCATCGTGGTCGTTATCGAATGACTCTTTAATGAATGACTCTTTATTTCCTCCAAAGGTATGAAGATTTACAAAGCAAAATCAAATATCAAAACAAAGCAACATATTTACATAACATACATGAAGTTGTACATGAACGAGATCAGTAGGTCTATGGCTAATAGTCAAAGTTAAATTTGTTTTCAATCAATACTGGTTGGATTTTTTTATACAACGGATACATACATTTTGCTATGTAAAACATCATAATCGACCATAAATCTGGCGAAAGTTCTTGTATGATATCTTGATCGACGGAGCCAAGCATTACTAGAAGAATGTCACTCTCTTCAAGGTTGAAAATGTCAACTGATGTTTGAACTGGAAGTACATCAACAATTGTGTAGTGTAGTTTGTTTCTTTCTGTCAGTAACGCATGTTTTATGTAGTGTTGTTTTCTGTGTAGCATTGAGTTTTGTGTAGTGTTGTCTCCTTTGCAGCATTGTGCTTTGTGTAGTGTTGTCTTCTGTGTAGTTTTGTCGTTTGTAGTGTCGTCTACTCCTGTACAGCATTGTGTTTTGTGTAGTGTTGTCTCCTTTGCAGCATTGTGTTTTGTGTAATGTTGTCTCCTGTGCAGCATTGTCTTTTATGTAGTGTTGTTTTCTGTGTAGCATTGAGTTTTGTGTAGTGTTGTCTTCTGTGTAGTTTTGTCGTTTGTAGTGTCGTCTACTCCTGTACAGCATTGTGTTTTGTGTAGTGTTGTCTCCTTTGCAGCATTGTGGTTTGTGTAGTGTTGTTTTCTGTGTAGCATTGAGTTTTGTGTAGTGTTGTCTCCTTTGCAGCATTGAGTTTTGTGTAGTGATGTCTTCTGTGTAGTTTTGTCGTTTGTAGTGTCGTCTACTCCTGTACAGCATTGCGTTTTGTGTAGTGTTGTCTCCTTTGCAGCATTGCGTTTTGTGTAATGTTGTCTCCTGTGCAGCATTGTCTTTTATGTAGTGTTGTTTTCTGTGTAGTTTTGTCGTTTGTAGTGTCGTCTACTCCTGTACAGCATTGTGTTTTGTGTAGTGTTGTCTCCTTTGCAGCATTGCGTTTTGTGTAGTGTTGTTTTCTGTGTAGCATTGAGTTTTGTGTAGTGTTGTCTTCTGTGTAGTTTTGTCGTTTGTAGTGTCGTCTACTCCTGTACAGCATTGTGTTTTGTGTAGTGTTGTCTCCTTTGCAGCATTGTGTTTTGTGTAGTGTTGTTTTCTGTGTAGCATTGAGTTTTGTGTAGTGTTGTCTCCTTTGCCGCATTGAGTTTTGTGTAGTGATGTATTTTGTGTAGTCTTGTCTTCTGTGTAGTGATGTATTTTGTGTAGTGTTGTCGTCTGTGCAGTGATGTCTTCTGTGTAGTGTTGTCTTCTGTGTAGTGGTGTCCTATGTGTAGTGTTATCTTTTGTGTGTTGTAGTCTTCTATGTAGTGTTGTCGTTTGTGTTGTGTAGTCTTATGTGTAGTGTTGTCTTCTGTGTAGTGATGCCTTCTGTGTAGTGTTGTCTTCTGTATAGTGATGTATTTTGTGTAGTGTTGTCGTCTGTGTAGTGATGTCTTATGTGTAGTGTTGTCTTCTGTGTAGTGATGCCTTCTGTGTAGTGATGTCTTCTGTGTAGTGTTGTCGTCTGTGTAGTGATGTCTTCTGTGTAGTGTTGTCTTCTGTGTAGTGATGTATTTTGTGTAGTGTTGTCGTCTGTGTAGTGTTGTCGTCTGTGTTGTGATGTCTTATGTGTAGTGTTGTCTTCTGTGTAGTGTTCTCTTGTGTAGTATTGTCTTCTGTGTAGTGTTGTCGTCTGTGTAGTGATGTCTTATGTGCAGTGTTGTCTTCTGTGTAGTGTTGTCGTCTGTGTAGTGATGTCTTATGTGTTGTGATGTCTTATGTGTAGTGTTGTCTTTTCTGTAGTGTTTTTTTTCTGTGTAGTGGTGTCTTTGGTGTAATATTGTGCTCAGCTTAATGGTGTCGTATGTGTAGTGATGGCTTCTGTGTAGTGTTGTCTTCTGTGTGGTATTGTGCTTTGTGTAGTGTTGTCTTCTGTGTATCATTGTGTATTGTGTGGTGTTGTATTCTGCGTAGTGTTGTCTTCTATGTAATGTTGTATTCTGTGTAGTACTGTATTCTGCGTTGTGTTGTATTCTATTTAGTGTTGTCTTCTGTGTGGTGTTGTATTCTGTGTAGTGTTGTCTTCTGTGTAGTGTTGTATTCTGTGTAGTGCTGTATTTTGCGTAGTGTTGTATTCTATCTAGTGTTGTCGTCTGTGTTGTGTTGTATTCTGTGTAGTGTTGTCATTTGGGTAGCGTTGTATTCTGTGTAGTGCTGTATTCTGCGTAGTGTTGTATTCTATCTAGTGTTGTCTTCTGTCTGGTGTTGTATTCTGTGTAGTGTTGTCTTCTATGTAGTGTTGTATTCTGTGTAGTGCTGTATTCTGCGTAGTGTTGAATTCTATTTAGTGTTGTCTTCTGTGTGGTGTTGTATTCGACATAGTGTTGTCTTTTATCTAGTGTTGTCTTCTGCGTAGTGTTGTCTTTTATCTAGTGTTGTCTTCTAACTAGTGTTTTCTTTTGTGTAGTGTTGTCTTCTATGTAGTGTTGTCTTTTGTGTAGTGTTGGCCCCAATCTTTTAACTTCCCTTCTTTGAAATACGGCTTCTGATTACCCAATTTGCTATTTACAAATTTAACACACTACACATGTACATACATATAAAAACTTACCACTCCATGCCGGTCAATCGTGCATATACAAGCTAGACAATAGCAGATGGTATGGCTCTATTATACTCTGGTTAGTAATACTGGAGTGACATTAAGCATGTACATACATATCAATTGAGTGTGTACTACAAAGTAATCCAATATTCCTAGTGATATGAGGAATGTCGACAAGATATATTGTTTTCAAAAGTCTTGCTATCAATTGTCTGATGACATACCTGTTTATTGAAAACGCACATGGTGATCTTAAACTGACATTCTAGATGTATTACAATTACTTTCTAGACCACTTTAAACAAGTATACGAGTGGTGATATTTCACTCATATCAACAACTCAAATATCATCCTCAAACATTATCAACAGTATCATCATTCAGCACCAATATACAGAACCCTTCACATCTTAAATCATCAAATAACATGTAGTCGTAGTCGAAGAAATAGTCATGTACGAAAAGAAGGTAAAACCAATAATGATTGTCAACAATTCTGCCAATTCCACCAATATGTGCAAAACAAACACCCACCTCTCATCTATTAAAATATTTCTACTATGATTGTGTCTACGAGTTTTCTCAACTATTTGTCATTTTAACTCGCTGAGATCTCATTGGAGGGTCGATTTGTAAGATCACGCCATATGGTGTTGGAAATCATGTTCCTGCCTTGGCACAGGCACAATAATATAACATGATTACCATTGGTAATGAGATCCACAACCTCACCTTGGAACTCCAATTACAATACATATATAATATTATAAACAACAAGTCTACACATATTCACTTCCATCCGAGCAGACCATACGCCATCATACAGATGATCGACAACATGAATAGACACTGGAATAGAAGGGTAGGTGAATCTTAGTAGTTAACTGACTTAGAAGGATTTGTGGAGAGTGGAATTGCAGGTCAGTGAATCTTAATAGTTAACTGACAGTAGAATGTGTAGACAGTGGAATAGCAGGTCAGTGAATCTTAGTAGCTAACTGACAGTAGAATGTGTAGACAGTGGAATAGCAGATCAGTGCATCTTAGCAGTTAACTGACCCAGTAGAATGTGTAGAAAGTGGAATAGCAGGTCAGTGAATCTTAGTAGTTAACTGACCCAGTAGAATTTGTGGAGAGTGGAATAGCAGGTCAGTGAATCTTAATAGTTAACTGACAGTAGAATGTGTAGACAGTGGAATAGCAGGTCAGTGAATCTTAGTAGTTAACTGGCCAAGTAGAATGTGTAGAAAGTGGAATAGAAGGGTAGGTGAATCTTAATAGTTAGCTGAGAGTAGAATGTGTAGAGAGTGGAAAAGCAGGTCAGTGGATCTTAGTAGTTAACTGACCAAGTAGAATTTGTAGACAATGGAATAGCAGGTCAGAAAATCTTAGTATTTAACTGACCCAGTAGAATTTGTGGAGAGTGGAATAGCAGGTCAGTGAATCTTAATAGTTAACTGACAGTAGAATGTGTAGACAGTAGAATATCAGGTCAGTGAATCTTAGTAGTTAACTGACAGTAGAATGTGTAGACAGTGGAATAGCAGGTCAGTGAATCTTAGTAGTTAACTGACCCAGTAGAATGTGTAGAAAATTGAATAGCAGGTCAGTGAATCTTAGTAGTTAACTGACCCAGTAGAATTTGTGGAGAGTGGAATAGCAGGTCAGTGAATCTTAATAGTTAACTGACAGTAGAATGTGTAGACAGTAGAATAGCAGGTCAGTGAATCTTAGTAGTTAACTGGCAGTAGAATGTGTAGACAGTGGAATACCAGATCAGTAAATCTTAGTAGGTAACTGACACAGTAGAATGTGTAGAAAGTAGAATAACAGGTCAGTGAATCTTAGTATTTAACTGACCGAGTAGAATTTGTGTAGAGTGGAATAGCAGGTCAGTGAATCTTAGTATTTAACTGACTAAGTAGAATTTGTAGGTTGACTATCGTATCTCTTTGAACAATTGATCAGAACTGATACTTTTAACATAATTAAAATAGCATCTAAAGAAATAGGGACCATCGTGGTCGTTATCGAATGACTCTTTAATGAATGACTCTTTATTTCCTCCAAAGGTATGAAGATTTACAAAGCAAAATCAAATATCAAAACAAAGCAACATATTTACATAACATACATGAAGTTGTACATGAACGAGATCAGTAGGTTTATGGCTAATAGTCAAAGTTAAATTTGTTTTCAATCAATACTGGCTGGATTTTTTTATACAACGGATACATATATTTTGCTATGTAAAACATCATAATCGACCATAAATCTGGCGAAAGTTCTTGTATGATATCTTGATCGACGGAGCCAAGCATTACTAGAAGAATGTCACTCTCTTCAAGGTTGAAAATGTCAACTGATGTTTGAACTGGAAGTACATCAACAATTGTGTAGTGTAGTTTGTTTCTTTCTGTCAGTAGCGCATGTTTTGTGCAGTGTTGTTTTCTGTGTAGCATTGAGTTTTGTGTAGTGTTGTCTCCTTTGCAGCATTGTGCTTTGTGTAGTGTTGTCTTCTGTGTAGTTTTGTCGTTTGTAGTGTCGTCTACTCCTGTACAGCATTGTGTTTTGTGTAGTGTTGTCTCCTTTGCAGCATTGTGTTTTGTGTAATGGTGTCTCCTGTGCAGCATTGTCTTTTATGTAGTGTTGTTTTCTGTGTAGCATTGAGTTTTGTGTAGTGTTGTCTTCTGGGTAGTTTTGTCGTTTGTAGTGTCGTCTACTCCTGTACAGCATTGTGTTTTGTGTAGTGTTGTCTCCTTTGCAGCATTGTGGTTTGTGTAGTATTGTTTTCTGTGTAGCATTGAGTTTTGTGTAGTGTTGTCTCCTTTGCAGCATTGAGTTTTGTGTAGTGATGTCTTCTGTGTAGCTTTGTCGTTTGTAGTGTCGTCTACTCCTGTACAGCATTGTGTTTTGTGTAGTGTTGTCTCCTTTGCAGCATTGCGTTTTGTGTAATGTTGTCTCCTGTGCAGCATTGTCTTTTATGTAGTGTTGTTTTCTGTGTAGTTTTGTCGTTTGTAGTGTCGTCTACTCCTGTACAGCATTGTGTTTTGTGTAGTGTTGTCTCCTTTGCAGCATTGTGTTTTGTGTAGTGTTGTTTTCTGTGTAGCATTGAGTTTTGTGTAGTGTTGTCTCCTTTGCAGCATTCAGTTTTGTGTAGTGTTGTCTTCTGTGTAGTTTTGTCGTTTGTAGTGTCGTCTACTCCTGTACAGCATTGTGTTTTGTGTAGTGTTGTCTCCTTTGCAGCATTGTGTTTTGTGTAGTGTTGTTTTCTGTGTAGCATTGAGTTTTGTGTAGTGTTGTCTCCTTTGCAGCATTGAGTTTTGTGTAGTGATGTCTTCTGTGTAGTGTTGTCGTTTGTAGTGTCGTCTACTCCTGTACAGCATTGTGTTTTGTGTAGTTTTGTCTCCTTTGCAGCATTGTGTTTTGTGTAGTGTTGTTTTCTGTGTAGCATTGAGTTTTGTGTAGTGTTGTCTCCTTTGCAGCATTGAGCTTTGTGTAGTGATGTCTTCTGTGTAGTTTTGTCGTTTGTAGTGTCGTCTACTCCTGTACAGCATTGTGTTTTGTGTAGTGTTGTCTCCTTTGCAGCATTGTGTTTTGTGTAGTGTTGTTTTCTTTGTAGCATTGAGTTTTGTGTAGTGTTGTCTCCTTTGCAGCATTGAGTTTTGTGTAGTGATGTCTTCTGTGTAGTGTTGTCGTTTGTAGTGTCGTCTACTCCTGTACAGCATTGTGTTTTGTGTAGTTTTGTCTCCTTTGCAGCATTGTGTTTTGTGTAGTGTTGTTTTCTGTGTAGCATTGAGTTTTGTGTAGTGTTGTCTCCTTTGCAGCATTGAGCTATGTGTAGTGATGTCTTCTGTGTAGTTTTGTCGTTTGTAGTGTCGTCTACTCCTGTACAGCATTGTGTTTTGTGTAGTGTTGTCTCCTTTGCAGCATTGTGTTTTGTGTAGTGTTGTTTTCTTTGTAGCATTGAGTTTTGTGTAGTGTTGTCTCCTGTACAGCATTGTGTTTTGTGTAGTTTTGTCTCCTTTGCAGCATTGTGTTTTGTGTAATGTTGTCTCCTGTGCAGCATTGTCTTTTATGTAGTGTTGTTTTCTGTGTAGCATTGAGTTTTGTGTAGTGTTGTCTTCTGTGTAGTTTTGTCGTTTGTAGTGTCGTCTACTCCTGTACAGCATTGTGTTTTGTGTAGTTTTGTCTCCTTTGCAGCATTGTGTTTTGTGTAGTGTTGTTTTCTGTGTAGCATTGAGTTTTGTGTAGTGTTGTCTCCTTTGCAGCATTGAGCTTTGTGTAGTGATATCTTCTGTGTAGTGATGTATTTTGTGTAGTCTTGTCTTCTGTGTAGGGATGTATTTTGTGTAGTGTTGTCGTCTGTGCAGTGATGTCTTCTGTGTAGTGTTGTCTTCTGTGTAGTGGTGTCCTATGTGTAGTGTTATCTTTTGTGTGTTGTAGTCTTCTATGTAGTGTTGTCGTTTGTGTTGTGTAGTCTTATGTGTAGTGTTGTCTTCTGTGTAGTGATGCCTTCTGTGTAGTTATGTCTTCTGTGTAGTGTTGTCTTCTGTGTAGTGATGTATTTTGTGTAGTGTTGTCGTCTGTGTAGTGTTGTCGTCTGTGTTGTGATGTCTTATGTGTAGTGTTGTCTTCTGTGTAGTGTTCTCTTGTGTAGTGTTGTCTTCTGTGTAGTGTTGTCGTCTGTGTAGTGATGTCTTCTGTGTAGTGTTGTCGTCTGTGTAGTGATGTCTTATGTGTTGTGATGTCTTATGTGTAGTGGTGTCTTTTCTGTAGTGTTTTTTTTTTCTGTGTAGTGGTGTCTTTGGTGTAACATTGTGCTCAGCTTAATGGTGTCGTATGTGTAGTGATGGCTTCTGTGTAGTGTTGTCTTCTGTGTGGTATTGTGCTTTGTGTAGTGTTGTCTTCTGTGTATCATGGTGTATTGTGTGGTGTTGTATTCTGCGTAGTGTTGTCTTCTATGTAATGTTGTATTCTGTGTAGTACTGTATTCTGCGTTGTGTTGTATTCTATCTAGTGTTGTCTTCTGTGTGGTGTTGTATTCTGTGTAGTGCTGTATTCTGCGTAGTGTTGTATTCTATCTAGTGTTGTCTTCTGTTTTGTGTTGTATTCTGTGTAGTGTTGTCAATTGGGTAATGTTGTATTCTGTGTAGTGCTGTATTCTGCGTAGTGTTGTATTCTATCTAGTGTTGTCTTATGTCTGGTATTGTATTCTGTGTAGTGTTGTCTTCTATGTAGTGTTGTATTCTGTGTAGTGCTGTATTCTGCGTAGTGTTGAATTCTATTTAGTGTTGTCTTCTGTGTGGTGTTGTATTCGACATAGTGTTGTCTTTTATCTAGTGTTGTCTTCTGCGTAGTGTTGTCTTTTATCTAGTGTTGTCTTCTAACTAGTGTTTTCTTTTGTGTAGTGTTGTCTTCTATGTAGTGTTGTCTTTTGTGTAGTGTTGGCCCCAATCTTTTGACTTCACTTCTTTGAAATACGGCTTCTGATTACCCAATTTGCTATTTACAAACTTAACACACTACACATGTACATACATATAAAAACTTACCACTCCATGCCGGTCAATCGTGCATATACAAGCTAGACAATAGCAGATGGTATGGCTCTATTATACTCTGGTTAGTATTACTGGAGTGACATTAAGCATGTACATACATATCAATTGAGTGTGTACTACAAAGTAATCCAATATTCCTAGTGATATGAGGAATGTCGACAAGATATATTGTTTTCAAAAGTCTTGCTATCAATTGTCTGATGACATACCTGTTTATTGAAAACGCACATGGTGATCTTAAACTGACATTCTAGATGTATTACAATTACTTTCTAGACCACTTTAAACAAGTATACGAGTGGTGATATTTCACTCATATCAACAACTCAAATATCATCCTCAAACATTATCAACAGTATCATCATTCAGCACCAATATACAGAACCCTTCACATCTTAAATCATCAAATAACATGTAGTCGTAGTCGAAGAAATAGTCATGTACGAAAAGAAGGTAAAACCAATAATGATTGTCAACAATTCTGCCAATTCCACCAATATGTGCAAAACAAACACCCACCTCTCATCTATTAAAATATTTCTACTATGATTGTGTTTACGAGTTTTCTCAACTATTTGTCATTTTAACTCGCTGAGATCTCATTGGAGGGTCGATTTGTAAGATCACGCCATATGGTGTTGGAAATCATGTTCCTGCCTTGGCACAGGCACAATAATATAACATGATTACCATTGGTAATGAGATCCACAACCTCACCTTGGAACTCCAATTACAATACATATATAATATTATAAACAACAAGTCTACACATATTCACTTCCATCCGAGCAGACCATACGCCATCATACAGATGATCGACAACATGAATAGACACTGGAATAGAAGGGTAGGTGAATCTTAGTAGTTAACTGACTTAGAAGGATTTGTGGAGAGTGGAATTGCAGGTCAGTGAATCTTAATAGTTAACTGACAGTAGAATGTGTAGACAGTGGAATAGCAGGTCAGTGAATCTTAGTAGCTAACTGACAGTAGAATGTGTAGACAGTGGAATAGCAGATCAGTGCATCTTAGCAGTTAACTGACCCAGTAGAATGTGTAGAAAGTGGAATAGCAGGTCAGTAAATCTTAGTAGTTAACTGACCCAGTAGAATTTGTGGAGAGTGGAATAGCAGGTCAGTGAATCTTAATAGTTAACTGACAGTAGAATGTGTAGACAGTGGAATAGCAGGTCAGTGAATCTTAGTAGTTAACTGGCCAAGTAGAATGTGTAGAAAGTGGAATAGAAGGGTAGGTGAATCTTAATAGTTAGCTGAGAGTAGAATGTGTAGAGAGTGGAAAAGCAGGTCAGTGGATCTTAGTAGTTAACTGACCAAGTAGAATTTGTAGACAATGGAATAGCAGGTCAGAAAATCTTAGTATTTAACTGACCCAGTAGAATTTGTGGAGAGTGGAATAGCAGGTCAGTGAATCTTAATAGTTAACTGACAGTAGAATGTGTAGACAGTAGAATATCAGGTCAGTGAATCTTAGTAGTTAACTGACAGTAGAATGTGTAGACAGTGGAATAGCAGGTCAGTGAATCTTAGTAGTTAACTGACCCAGTAGAATGTGTAGAAAATTGAATAGCAGGTCAGTGAATCTTAGTAGTTAACTGACCCAGTAGAATTTGTGGAGAGTGGAATAGCAGGTCAGTGAATCTTAATAGTTAACTGAGAGTAGAATGTGTAGAGAGTGGAATAGCAGGTCAGTGGATCTTAGTAGTTAACTGACCAAGTAGAATTTGTAGACAATGGAATAGCAGGTCAGAGAATCTTAATAGTTAACTGACAGTAGAATGTGTAGAAAGTGGAATAACAGGTCAGTGAATCTTAGTATTTAACTGACCCAGTAGAATTTGTGGAGAGTGGAATAGCAGGTCAGTGAATCTTAGTATTTAACTGAGCCAGTAGAATTTGTGGAGAGTGGAATAGCAGGTCAGTGAATCTTAGTATTTAACTGACTAAGTAGAATTTGTAGGTTGACTATCGTATCTCTTTGAACAATTCATCAGAACTGATACTTTTATCATAATTAAAATAGCATCTAAAGAAATAGGGACCATCGTGGTCGTTATCGAATGACTCTTTAATGAATGACTCTTTATTTCCTCCAAAGGTATGAAGATTTACAAAGCAAAATCAAATATCAAAACAAAGCAACATATTTACATAACATACATGAAGTTGTACATGAACGAGATCAGTAGGCTTATGGCTAATAGTCAAAGTTAAATTTGTTTTCAATCAATACTGGCTGGATTTTTTTATACAACGGATACATATATTTTGCTATGTAAAACATCATAATCGACCATAAATCTGGCGAAAGTTCTTGTATGATATCTTGATCGACGGAGCCAAGCATTACTAGAAGAATGTCACTCTCTTCAAGGTTGAAAATGTCAACTGATGTTTGAACTGGAAGTACATCAACAATTGTGTAGTGTAGTTTGTTTCTTTCTGTCAGTAACGCATGTTTTGTGTAGTGTTGTTTTCTGTGTAGCATTGAGTTTTGTGTAGTGTTGTCTCCTTTGCAGCATTGTGCTTTGTGTAGTGTTGTCTTCTGTGTAGTTTTGTCGTTTGTAGTGTCGTCTACTCCTGTACAGCATTGTGTTTTGTGTAGTGTTGTCTCCTTTGCAGCATTGTGTTTTGTGTAATGGTGTCTCCTGTCCAGCATTGTCTTTTATGTAGTGTTGTTTTCTGTGTAGCATTGAGTTTTGTGTAGTGTTGTCTTCTGTGTAGTTTTGTCGTTTGTAGTGTCGTCTACTCCTGTACAGCATTGTGTTTTGTGTAGTGTTGTCTCCTTTGCAGCATTGTGGTTTGTGTAGTGTTGTTTTCTGTGTAGCATTGAGTTTTGTGTAGTGTTGTCTCCTTTGCAGCATTGAGTTTTGTGTAGTGATGTCTTCTGTGTAGCTTTGTCGTTTGTAGTGTCGTCTACTCCTGTACAGCATTGTGTTTTGTGTAGTGTTGTCTCCTTTGCAGCATTGCGTTTTGTGTAATGTTGTCTCCTTTGCAGCATTGTCTTTTATGTAGTGTTGTTTTCTGTGTAGTTTTGTCGTTTGTAGTGTCGTCTACTCCTGTACAGCATTGTGTTTTGTGTAGTGTTGTCTCCTTTGCAGCATTGTGTTTTGTGTAGTGTTGTTTTCTGTGTAGCATTGAGTTTTGTGTAGTGTTGTCTCCTTTGCAGCATTCAGTTTTGTGTAGTGTTGTCTTCTGTGTAGTTTTGTCGTTTGTAGTGTCGTCTACTCCTGTACAGCTTTGTGTTTTGTGTAGTGTTGTCTCCTTTGCAGCATTGTGTTTTGTGTAGTGTTGTTTTCTGTGTAGCATTGAGTTTTGTGTAGTGTTGTCTCCTTTGCAGCATTGAGTTTTGTGTAGTGATGTCTTCTGTGTAGTGTTGTCGTTTGTAGTGTCGTCTACTCCTGTACAGCATTGTGTTTTGTGTAGTTTTGTTTCCTTTGCAGCATTGTGTTTTGTGTAGTGTTGTTTTCTGTGTAGCATTGAGTTTTGTGTAGTGTTGTCTCCTTTGCAGCATTGAGCTTTGTGTAGTGATGTCTTCTGTGTAGTTTTGTCGTTTGTAGTGTCGTCTACTCCTGTACAGCATTGTGTTTTGTGTAGTGTTGTCTCCTTTGCAGCATTGTGTTTTGTGTAGTGTTGTTTTCTTTGTAGCATTGCGTTTTGTGTAGTGTTGTCTCCTTGGCAGCATTGAGTTTTGTGTAGTGATGTCTTCTGTGTAGTGTTGTCGTTTGTAGTGTCGTCTACTCCTGTACAGCATTGTGTTTTGTGTAGTTTTGTCTCCTTTGCAGCATTGTGTTTTGTGTAGTGTTGTTTTCTGTGTAGCATTGAGTTTTGTGTAGTGTTGTCTCCTTTGCAGCATTGAGCTTTGTGTAGTGATGTCTTCTGTGTAGTTTTGTCGTTTGTAGTGTCGTCTACTCCTGTACAGCATTGTGTTTTGTGTAGTGTTGTCTCCTTTGCAGCATTGTGTTTTGTGTAGTGTTGTTTTCTTTGTAGCATTGAGTTTTGTGTAGTGTTGTCTCCTGTACAGCATTGTGTTTTGTGTAGTTTTGTCTCCTTTCCAGCATTGTGTTTTGTGTAATGTTGTCTCCTGTACAGCATTGTCTTTTATGTAGTGTTGTTTTCTGTGTAGCATTGAGTTTTATGTAGTGTTGTTTTCTGTGTAGTTTTGTCGTTTGTAGTGTCGTCTACTCCTGTACAGCATTGTGTTTTGTGTAGTTTTGTCTCCTTTGCAGCATTGTGTTTTGTGTAGTGTTGTTTTCTGTGTAGCATTGAGTTTTGTGTAGTGTTGTCTCCTTTGCAGCATTGAGCTTTGTGTAGTGATATCTTCTGTGTAGTGATGTATTTTGTGTAGTCTTGTCTTCTGTGTAGGGATGTATTTTGTGTAGTCTTGTCGTCTGTGCAGTGATGTCTTCTGTGTAGTGTTGTCTTCTGTGTAGTGGTGTCCTATGTGTAGTGTTATCTTTTGTGTGTTGTAGTCTTCTATGTAGTGTTGTCGTTTGTGTTGTGTAGTCTTATGTGTAGTGTTGTCTTCTGTGTAGTGATGCCTTCTGTGTAGTTATGTCTTATGTGTAGTGTTGTCGTCTGTGTAGTGATGTCTTCTGTGTAGTGTTGTCTTCTGTGTAGTGATGTATTTTCTGTAGTGTTGTCGTCTGTGTAGTGTTGTCGTCTGTGTTGTGATGTCTTATGTGTAGTGTTGTCTTCTGTGTAGTGTTCTCTTGTGTAGTGTTGTCTTCTGTGTAGTGTTGTCGTCTGTGTAGTGATGTCTTCTGTGTAGTGTTGTCGTCTGTGTAGTGATGTCTTATTTGTTGTGATGTCTTATGTGTAGTGTTGTCTTTTCTGTAGTGTTTTTTTTTTCTGTGTAGTGGTGTCTTTGGTGTAACATTGTGCTCAGCTTAATGGTGTCGTATGTGTAGTGATGGCTTCTGTGTAGTGTTGTCTTCTGTGTGGTATTGTGCTTTGTGTAGTGTTGTCTTCTGTGTATCATGGTGTATTGTGTGGTGTTGTATTCTGCGTAGTGTTGTCTTCTATGTAATGTTGTATTCTGTGTAGTACTGTATTCTGCGTTGTGTTGTATTCTATCTAGTGTTGTCTTCTGTGTGGTGTTGTATTCTGTGTAGTGTTGTCTTCTGTGTAGTGTTGTATTCTGTGTAGTGCTGTATTCTGCGTAGTGTTGTATTCTATCTAGTGTTGTCTTCTGTGTGGTGTTGTATTCTGTGTAGTGTTGTCTTCTGTGTAGTGTTGTATTCTGTGTAGTACTGTATTCTGCGTTGTGTTGTATTCTGTGTAGTGTTGTCTTCTATGTAGTGTTGTATTCTGTGTAGTGCTGTATTCTGCGTAGTGTTGAATTCTATTTAGTGTTGTCTTCTGTGTGGTGTTGTATTCGGCATAGTGTTGTCTTTTATCTAGTGTTGTCTTCTGCGTAGTGTTGTCTTTTATCTAGTGTTGTCTTCTAACTAGTGTTTTCTTTTGTGTAGTGTTGTCTTCTATATAGTGTTGTCTTTTGTGTAGTGTTGGCCCCAATCTTTTGACTTCACTTCTTTGAAATACGGCTTCTGATTACCCAATTTGCTATTTACAAACTTAACACACTACACATGTACATACATATAAAAACTTACCACTCCATGCCGGTCAATCGTGCATATACAAGCTAGACAATAGCAGATGGTATGGCTCTATTATACTCTGGTTAGTATTACTGGAGTGACATTAAGCATGTACATACATATCAATTGAGTGTGTACTACAAAGTAATCCAATATTCCTAGTGATATGAGGAATGTCGACAAGATATATTGTTTTCAAAAGTCTTCCTATCAATTGTCTGATGACATACCTGTTTATTGAAAACGCACATGGTGATCTTAAACTGACATTCTAGATGTATTACAATTACTTTCTAGACCACTTTAAACAAGTATACGAGTGGTGATATTTCACTCATATCAACAACTCAAATATCATCCTCAAACATTATCAACAGTATCATCATTCAGCACCAATATACAGAACCCTTCACATCTTAAATCATCAAATAACATGTAGTCGTAGTCGAAAAAATAGTCATGTACGAAAAGAAGGTAAAACCAATAATGATTGTCAACAATTCTGCCAATTCCACCAATATGTGCAAAACAAACACCCACCTCTCATCTATTAAAATATTTCTACTATGATTGTGTCTACGAGTTTTCTCAACTATTTGTCATTTTAACTCGCTGAGATTTCATTGGATGGTCGATTTGTAAGATCACGCCATATGGTGTTGGAAATCATGTTCCTGCCTTGGCACAGGCACAATAATATAACATGATTACCATTGGTAATGAGATCCACAACCTCACCTTGGAACTCCAATAACAATACATATATAATATTATAAACAACAAGTCTACAAATATTCACTTCCATCCGAGCAGACCACACACCATCATACAGATGATCGACAACATGAATAGACACTGGAATAGAAGGGTAGGTGAATCTTAGTAGTTAACTGACTTAGAAGGATTTGTGGAGAGTGGAATTGCAGGTCAGTGAATCTTAATAGTTAACTGACAGTAGAATGTGTAGACAGTGGAATAGCAGGTCAGTGAATCTTAGTAGCTAACTGACAGTAGAATGTGTAGACAGTGGAATAGCAGGTCAGTGGATCTTAGTAGTTAACTGACCCAGTAGAATGTGTAGAAAGTGGAATAGCAGGTCAGTGAATCTTAGTAGTTAACTGACCCAGTAGAATTTGTGGAGAGTGGAATAGCAGGTCAGTGAATCTTAATAGTTAACTGACAGTAGAATGTGTAGACAGTGGAATAGCAGGTCAGTGAATCTTAGTAGCTAACTGACAGTAGAATGTGTAGACAGTGGAATAGCAGGTCAGTGCATCTTAGTAGTTAACTGACCCAGTAGAATGTGTAGAAAGTGGAATAGAAGGGTAGGTGAATCTTAGTAGTTAGCTGAGAGTAGAATGTGTAGAGAGTGGAATAGCAGGTCAGTGGATCTTAGTAGTTAACTGACCAAGTAGAATTTGTAGAGAGTGGAATAGCAGGTCAGAGAATCTTAGTATTTAACTGACTCAGTAGAATTTGTGGAGAGTGGAATAGCAGGTCAGTGAATCATAATAGTTAACTGACAGTAGAATGTGTAGACAGTAGAATAGCAGGTCAGTGAATCTTAGTAGTTAACTGACAGTAGAATGTGTAGACAATGGAATAGCAGGTCAGTGAATCTTAGTAGTTAACTGACCCAGTAGAATGTGTAGAAAGTGGAATAGCAGGTCAGTGAATCTTAGTAGTTAACTGACCCAGTAGAATTTGTGGAGAGTGGAATAGCAGGTCAGTGAATCTTAATAGTTAACTGACAGTAGAATGTGTAGACAGTGGAATAGCAGGTCAGTGAATCTTAGTAGCTAACTGACAGTAGAATGTGTAGACAGTGGAATAGCAGGTCAGTGCATCTTAGTAGTTAACTGACCCAGTAGAATGTGTAGAAAGTGGAATAGAAGGGTAGGTGAATCTTAGTAGTTAGCTGAGAGTAGAATGTGTAGAGAGTGGAATAGCAGGTCAGTGGATCTTAGTAGTTAACTGACCAAGTAGAATTTGTAGACAGTGGAATAGCAGGTCAGAGAATCTTAGTATTTAACTGACCCAGTAGAATTTGTGGAGAGTGGAATAGCAGGTCAGTGAATCATAATAGTTAACTGACAGTAGAATGTGTAGACAGTAGAATAGCAGGTCAGTGAATCTTAGTAGTTAACTGACAGTAGAATGTGTAGACAATGGAATAGCAGGTCAGTGAATCTTAGTAGTTAACTGACCCAGTAGAATGTGTAGAAAGTGGAATAGCAGGTCAGTGAATCTTAGTATTTAACTGACCCAGTAGAATTTGTGGAGAGTGGAATAGCATGTCAGTGAATCTTTGTATTTAACTGAGCCAGTAGAATTTGTGGAGAGTGGAATAGCAAGTCAGTGAATCTTAGTATTTAACTGACTAAGTAGAATTTGTAGGTTGACTATCGTATCTCTTTGAACAATTGATCAGAACTGATACTTTTAACATAATTAAAATAGCATCTAAAGAAATAGGGACCATCGTGGTCGTTATCGAATGACTCTTTAATGAATGACTCTTTATTTCCTCTAAAGGTATGAAGATTTACAAAGCAAAATCAAATATCAAAACAAAGCAACATATTTACATAACATACATGAAGTTGTACATGAACGAGATCAGTAGGTTTATGGCTAATAGTCAAAGTTAAATTTGTTTTCAATCAATACTGGCTGGATTTTCTTATACAACGGATACATACATTTTGCTATGTAAAACATCATAATCGACCATAAATCTGGCGAAAGTTCTTGTATGATATCTCGATCGACAGAGCCAAGCATTACTAGAAGAATGTCACTCTCTTCAAGGTTGAAAATGTCAACTGATGTTTGAACTGGAAGTACATCAACAATTGTGTAGTGTAGTTTGTTTCTTTCTGTCAGTAACGCATGTTTTGTGTAGTGTTGTTTTCTGTGTAGCATTGAGTTTTGTGTAGTGTTGTCTCCTTTGCAGCATTGTGCTTTGTGTAGTGTTGTCTTCTGTGTAGTTTTGTTGTTTGTAGTGTCGTCTACTCCTGTACAGCATTGTGTTTTGTGTAGTGTTGTCTCCTTTGCAGCATTGTGTTTTGTGTAATGTTGTCTCCTGTGCAGCATTGTCTTTTATGTAGTGTTGTTTTCTGTGTAGCATTGAGTTTTGTGTAGTGTTGTCTTCTGTGTAGGTTTGTCGTTTGTAGTGTCGTCTACTCCTGTACAGCATTGTGTTTTGTGTAGTGTTGTCTCCTTTGCAGCATTGTGTTTTGTGTAATGTTGTCTGCTGTGCAGCATTGTCTTTTATGTAGTGTTGTTTTCTGTGTAGTTTTGTCGTTTGTAGTGTCGTCTACTCCTGTACAGCATTGTGTTTTGTGTAGTGTTGTCTCCTTTGCAGCATTGTGTTTTGTGTAGTGTTGTTTTCTGTGTAGCATTGAGTTTTGTGTAGTGTTGTCTCCTTTGCAGCATTGAGTGTTGTGTAGTGATGTCTTCTGTGTAGTTTTGTCGTTTGTAGTGTCGTCTACTCCTGTACAGCATTGCGTTTTGTGTAGTTTTGTCTCCTTTGCAGCATTGTGTTTTGTGTAATGTTGTCTCCTGTGCAGCATTGTCTTTTATGTAGTGTTGTTTTCTGTGTAGCATTGAGGTTTGTGTAGTGTTGTCTTCTGTGTAGTTGTGTCGTTTGTAGTGTCGTCTACTCCTGTACAGCATTGTGTTTTGTGTAGTGTTGTCTCCTTTGCAGCATTGTGTTTTGTGTAGTGTTGTTTTCTGTGTAGCATTGAGTTTTGTGTAGTGTTGTCTCCTTTGCAGCATTGAGTTTTGTGTAGTGATGTCTTCTGTGTAGTGATGTATTTTGTGTAGTCTTGTCTTCTGTGTAGTGATGTATTTTGTGTAGTGTTGTCGTCTGTGCAGTGATGTCTTCTGTGTAGTGTTGTCTTCTGTGTAGTGGTGTCCTATGTGTAGTGTTATCTTTTGTGTGTTGTAGTCGTCTATGTAGTGTTATCGTTTGTGTTGTGTAGTCTTATGTGTAGTGTTGTCTTCTGTGTAGTGATGCCTTCTGTGTAGTGATGTCTTGTGTAGTGTTGTCGTCTGTGTAGTGATGTCTTCTGTGTAGTGTTGTCTTCTGTGTAGTGATGTATTTTGTGTAGTGTTGTCGTCTGTGTAGTGATGTCTTATGTGTAGTGTTGTCGTCTGTGTTGTGATGTCTTATGTGTAGTGTTGTCTTCTGTGTAGTGTTCTCTTGTGTAGTGTTGTCTTCTGTGTAGTGTTGTCGTCTGTGTAGTGATGTCTTCTGTGTAGTGATGTCTTCTGTGTAGTGTTGTCGTCTGTGTAGTGATGTCTTATGTGTTGTGATGTCTTATGTGTAGTTTTGTCTTTTCTGTAGTGTTTTTTTTCTGTGTAGTGTTGTCTTTGGTGTAACATTGTGCTCAGCTTAATGGTGTCGTATGTGTAGGGATGGCTTCTGTGTAGTGTTGTCTTCTGTGTGGTATTGTGCTTTGTGTAGTGTTGTCTTCTGTGTATCATGGTGTATTGTGTGGTGTTGTATTCTGCGTAGTGTTGTCTTCTATGTAATGTTGTATTCTGTGTAGTACTGTATTCTGCGTTGTGTTGTATTCTATCTAGTGTTGTCTTCTGTGTGTCGTTGTATTCTGTGTAGTGTTGTCTTCTGTGTAGTGTTGTATTCTGTGTAGTGCTGTATTCTGCGTAGTGTTGTATTCTATCTAGTGTTGTCTTCTGTGTTGTGTTGTATTCTGTGTAGTGTTGTCTTTTGGGTAGTGTTGTATTCTGTGTAGTGCTGTATTCTGCGTAGTGTTGTATTCTATCTAGTGTTGTCTTCTGTCTGGTGTTGTATTCTGTGTAGTGTTGTCTTCTATGTAGTGTTGTATTCTGTGTAGTGCTGTATTCTGCGTAGTGTTGAATTCTATTTAGTGTTGTCTTCTGTGTGGTGTTGTATTCGGCATAGTGTTGTCTTTTATCTAGTGTTGTCTTCTGCGTAGTGTTGTCTTTTATCTAGTGTTGTCTTTTTACTAGTGTTTTCTTTTGTGTAGTGTTGTCTTCTATGTAGTGTTGTCTTTTGTGTAGTGTTGGCCCCAATCTTTTAACTTCCCTTCTTTGAAATACGCTTCTGATTACCCAATTTGCTATTTACAAACTTAACACACTACACATGTACATACATATAAAAACTTACCACTCCATGCCGGTCAATCGTGCATATACAAGCTAGACAATAGCAGATGGTATGGCTCTATTATACTCTGGTTAGTATTACTGGAGTGACATTAAGCATGTACATACATATCAATTGAGTGTGTACTACAAAGTAATCCAATATTCCTAGTGATATGAGGAATGTCGACAAGATATATTGTTTTCAAAAGTCTTGCTATCAATTGTCTGATGACATACCTGTTTATTGAAAACGCACATGGTGATCTTAAACTGACATTCTAGATGTATTACAATTACTTTCTAGACCACTTTAAACAAGTATACGAGTGGTGATATTTCACTCATATCAACAACTCAAATATCATCCTCAAACATTATCAAATAAAGGTAATAACAAAATTACCGAACTCCGAACAATCTTACAAAGGGAAAGTCAAAACTCATAATTATATAAACAGACAAAATCAGTCAACAACCGGAAAACTGTGAAAACCGTAATGACCCTGACAACAGTATCATCATTCAGCACCAATATACAGAATCCTTCACATCTTAAATCATCAAATAACATGTAGTCGCAGTCGAAAAAATAGTCATGTACGAAAAGAAGGTAAAACCAATAATGATTGTCAACAGAGACCACAATAAATACGTCATTGATTTGTTGGAATCAATATTGAATATACGTGTATAATAGTAATATATAAATATGGAATGAAATCTAATGGTGAATTCGTACATCTAAAACGTTTCGAAAACGTATCGAAGTCGTTTCGAAATCAAATTGTACGTTCAGACATCATTACATTTCTGATGCCGTTGTCAATCGTTTCAGTTAAAATGCTTTACCCAGAACCATTACCTATATGTTTTCGTAACGATCTATCTTCTTTAAAGTAATATAAACGTATCACAGCGGCATGTGAACGCAATGTAAGAAAAGTGGGCTTAGCTAATGATATTGCATGAACTAAGAACTCCTAGTTTTGAACAGTTCAACATGAAGTATATTGTATTCGGCTTTACATTACTAGATTTATGTAACAGAGTCGTCTAAATTCGTCGAGGTCGGAGGCACAGAGATCGGTTGATGAGTCCTTGCCGATAAGGTTTCGTCATCGCATTCTCTTAGTTCGGCATATTGTTCTACAGGGATTTTTTTTCGCATTAAATCCCACCAGATACTACACATTTCGGATGTACATTGGCAAGTGAGACTCTGAATAAAGACGTCATTACACACACATTTTCAAATCCCACGTAATGGTTCATTGCTATTTGGGACAGATGAAATAAGCTTTGCGATAAAATTAGTAGGTTGAAGGTAGGAACAGTTGGTCAGAAATGTCCATGCACTTGCCATAGATACCGAAATATGTATCTCTCTGAATTGGTTGAACTCGTTGTCTAAATTTATAAGAGTTTGCCACTCACTGTCATGTTTCCAATCAACAACATTCACTACAATACGTTTCCAAAGTGGTTTCTCCGGAAAGTCAGTGTTTTCTGGAATAAATCATGCATATATTTTTTTACTAGATACCCATTGTCCATTTTACACAGTTTTCCAAAGAAAAAACGTGTTACGCTATTATATTTCACATGTTATACTTTGTAGTTGAACCATGCTTTCACAAATGGCACACCAGTCTAGTGTACTGAATTATTGTGCAACGAAATATTGGAGTCTGTTCAGTAGTAAAAGGTCCTTATTCTTTAATTCATTCCAGACTTCGTAACCGTTAAAAACGCTTGGTATTACGACGGATTTGTACAGTTCACCAAGAACTAAAGACCTGTGATTATCATTTCGTATGTTAATTATTATAAAGTAAGTATTTCTACCCTTCCAATAACTATTTGACGTTCTAGAAAGTGCACTATAATTAATACCTGATTTATTGTCCAATGAAAATCCGGTTTGACTGAGAATATTGAAACTTGAACCACACAAGATTTCAGTTCATTGAACTGAAATATCCACTTGTTGGCATACTCTGTTTAAATATCAAACATCCACTTGTTGGCATACTCTGTGTAAATATCAAACATCCACTTGTTGGCATACTCTGTGTAAATATCAAACATCCACTTGTTGGCATACTCTGTGTAAATATCAAACATCCACTTGTTGGCATACTCTGTGTAAATATCAAACATCCACTTGTTGGCATACTCTGTGTAAATATCAAACATCCACTTGTTGGTATACTCTGTGTAAATATCAAACATTCGTGGTAGTCCTCTTGGTGTTGTACTAATACATGTAATATCATCAGCTAGAGACGGTGCACAACAATTTCATACTATTGACTCAAAGACGACGTCAGAAAACCATGACTTGTTTTGGAAAGCCGTGTTGAAGCGGTTAGAGAATATCTTTTTATATTTTCATCTGTATTTGTGTGCCAAGTTGGTAGCTTTGAAAGACAGTTCAAGTCAATATGAGGATCTTCTTCCAGTTCTACATACATAATAACTGGTAGGTGATCTGACTAAGCGTTCCCTTTTCAAGAATATCATATCGTCTTAATTGTCTGACTAGCGTCCAGATTATCTTGATATTGTCTAACATAGTATTGTTAAGTATTACTATAAACTAAGGACCTTTCCGTATAATTTTATAAAGGCCAGTAAACGGATGACAGATACAAAGTCTGCTTTTCTGATAGTGTTAATAAGCTCTAAATTCAAATTAATACAACGAGCATTAAGATCGTCAGCAACAATTACATTGCCGTAATTAATGTAATATGGGTAAAAATCATCAAGAACATTTAACTCTTGTCTATAGTTATCAATTAAGCCATCAGTAGGTAAGTATATGCCAAATATAAATATTGACCTATAGTTTTGGCTTTTGAGCTCAATACCTACAATCCTCTCTGAGTTTGTATCTACCATTTCTTTTGCTGAAAACTGTAAAGAAGATGTGTACATTATAAAGATGCCATCTTTGACATGTGTATGGTAAAAAAAATCATTGAATCTCAGTTGTTGATACACTATGATATATTGTATCTATGCTAGTCATGTAATACAATGACCTCAGTTTAAGCTTGTGTCAACATATAATCACAATGTCACAAGCAGCAACGTGGATTACATATTACCTCTCATATTCCATGTTTATATGGTTAGACTTATTATAGCAAAGAAAATAACACTACTTTTAAATATAAACATTACGAACACCAATTTGGACCCTTTTAGATGTCTGTTTAATGCAGTGAGCTTTACCATTCGTCTTCTGGACTTTCATTCCATCTAAGTTGCCAGTCACGGTTACTTAACCATCTCCTACACCGTACACCGGATGACCAGAATGCGTCGGTTTATTGAACTTTGCTGATACACAAGAAGAGTTCTATTTTTCGTAAATTTATTGCAAACATGTGGTTTTTTCATTTATCATCTCAGGAATCGTAGAATTCTAGATTGCGTTGACTTCTTGTCCCTTCCTGATATATACAATATTGCTGATCCTTTCCGCGGAAGTACACAACAAATACATCGTTATTTACCGGTTTTATTTTGTTCGTATACGGACCTGAATTATAAAGTTGGATTGTTCCTTATACGTATCATTCAGCATTCTGTCAGATTTAGAATTTGTTTATATGTTAACATCAACTATTTGCGGTGAACGCTTGTTTATAACATCAACTACATTCGTACCGTTACTTTTGTCTGGAATAATTTGCATGTTTAACTTTTCATTTATCGGACACTCAACATTGCTCACAATTTGTAAAGATTTGTTGACATTTAAATCGTCAGGGGCTCTCAACGGAGAAGCCGTCGATGCATACAAAGGTTTAGCAGATAATAAGTCAGTTAAACCTTTTTGCATCGTAATTTGCAATTTGTTATGTATATCTAGTTCTGTGTTTATGGATTTTATATTTTCTTTGAAGTTAGTCAGATTAAAATCATCTAATGGTTTAAGTCTGTTGTGTCAACAATTTAAATTTAGCATCATTTGGGGTGGATTTTCAGTTGTATTCCCTCGAATGTGTATTTTAGACACATGTAAACGTAATTTATTGTTTTTTGTCTGTTAATCTTTTATTGTTCTCTCGTTTATTGGTTCAGCTTTTTTACTAGATGACTCACTCTTGTCAATGTTGGTGCTCATCTCAATCATTTCTATATTTCCAGACGCACTACTCTGATCAGTAACAGTTTGTCTATTGTCATATGTTATCACCTTGTAGAAACATGCACAGGATATAACAATTCCTAGCATATTTAGATGTCGAAGAGCTCTTCCTTGTTGACCTTCGGTGACTAAGTTTTCCTGTAGGACACCGCTGTAATGATTTTACTCTTCTTATAAGTGTACTGCGATACCAAGTCAGACAATGTTCAGAATTGTTTGTCAGTTCTATGAGTTTTAACATGTATGAATCATTTAGTAGATCTAAAAGGTCTAAAAGATAGTGGTCTAGTCTAGCTGTATATTCGTGTTGAGGAGTATAGTCTGACTTGTTAGAGGGCTGAGAAAAGGTCAACACGTCTTCATTATGAATATGTTTACCTTTTGATGAAATGGGGTGCCAATTTCTGTAAAAAAAAATTGAACAAAGTCTGAATTTTTAGACCAATATTTTAGAAATAAAACAGCGATACAGTACCAATTATTATACAATATGAAATATTTACATACTAAAATAATAAAAACTACGCTTAGCTAAGCAACAAATTCGTTTTTATTGTTACAAAATAAAAATAAAAGATAATTATGATTAATTAATAATAATAAGAACACGACGTTTGTCTTACAAGAAACAGGAATTGTTCACCCTTCGCGAGCACCTAGGTTCATCCCAGGTTTTTTTGTGGTGTCTGTGTTGCTTATTTCTTTGATTTATGTGCTGAGGTGTGTTTTTTATTGTTTATTTGTCTTTGTTCTGTGTCTTGTGTACCCAATGTTGCCAGTGCCTCTGGATTGTTCATTCGTGATTATCCCTTCGGTTTTTCTATATAAATACACATATAATTACGTAACTAACGATATTTGATTTTTATAAAATGCTGCATAAATACACATATAATCAAGTAAATAAACACGTTTTATTGTTATAAAATGCTACATAAATACACATATATTGTACACACACACCGTATCATTTATCAGATAAGAACAACACACATTTAGAAATATTTAATAATTTTCATATTTCGATATCATAAGTCTATTTACTATAATATACCTCTATGAAGTCAAAATAAAACATAATGTGTATACTGATTGACCTCCCCCTTTTCGTATATATAGATATTGTCAACAATGTTGTTTTATTTGTATTTTAAAATACAACTCACACAATTATAAATATAATTAGTTACACAGTTGTGTTGTGTTGTTTTACTTAAAAAATAACATCGTTTTTTTCTTTAATAAATTATTATGATAACATCAGATAACAATATCAACAAGTAATAAACACGTACTTCAATACTAACCGTAATTGGTCATACCTTTGTCGGTAATCGATTCTAATTTTAAAGTTCTCACCTATATAAATTACACATATTGACTTGTTGACTACACTATCATGGCTCAATCCGCATTGAAGACTTGTGAGATATGCATGTCGGGTTCTGGTACCGACTTTTGTCTAATGTGTGAACAATATTTTTGCACCAGTTGTAAGTCTTTACATAAGAAAATGAAAGTGACAAAGAATCACGAGTTTCAAAGTGGTGAAAATGTCGTCCCGGAAGTAAAATTGAGATGTAAAGAACACAAGGAAGATTTCCTTTTTGTTTGCGACAACTGTACTATTTCAGTCTGCGCACAATGTGTCACTGGTAAACACAAGGGTCATACAGTATCCAATATGAAGGAGTCTATTTCTAGCCTTAGAACAACCTTCAGACAGGAAATGAGCACGAAACTGGATGTTATCCAAACAAACCAAAAGAAGGTGAATACAGGTCTTACTGCATTTGACCTGAGTGTTACATCTGTTATAAATGAAATAAAAGAAGAGGGTACAAAGATAAAAGCAATGGTTGACCGCCATATTGAGAAGATGATCGCGACATTGAGAGAGAAAGCAAGACATGAAAAGGATTCGCTTACGAAGACGTTGGTGAATTACAAACAACAGTTGGAGAAAGCAAAGGAGATCGACAAAATGGAACATAAAACACAACAATCCAGAGATGATGCTTCTACGATTCAACATCTGAAGACATTAAGTGATGAACTATCAAAGCTGTCAGTTGTACCTTTACCTGATTTACCTTCTATTAAATACAGCCACAAGAAAGTTACTGATTCTGATATTGATCAGCTGATTGGAACATACAGTCTCAGGTATGTACATGTCATTGAAATAATTACTATTCATTTGTATTATAAACATTGATTAATTGACAGGATTAATAAATAGTTTAACATTTAATATATCTGATCTGATTGATTAATGGAGTAATGCTAAACACCAGCTCATCAGTGTTTCTAAGCACCTAGCATTACGGCAATAACAGTTGGGGAGACGAGCTTCATGCTTTCTGACTTTTCGTCCAATGCACAACCAAGGTAGTAGCAAATAGTTAGTGTTTTAAAATGAAAAAATATTCGTGATTTATTATATAGTATTACAAGATTGATGAAAAATGTTATATTACACAAAATAATACAAAATATTACATGAAATAAATTACACAGAAGAAAAAAAATAAATGATTACACTAGTTAGGAAAAAGACTACAAGTATGTTTGATGTTACATGTCAGTTAAAACAAGTCAATCAATATAACATAACTGACTTACAACGGACACAGCACTGAATTATTTTCCTTTTTCTCGTTTATTCCTTTCGGAGCAAGTGTTTGCAATTTTCTTGTCCTTAAACCTTCTCTATCCTGTCTGGACCTCCCATCCCACCTAAGCTTGTTTTCAATTATAAAAATATATTTTGAAGCTTGTGCACCGCTCCTGCATTCGTATAGATAGATAAAAGGATATATCGACTGCATTGCAAATTAGGGTTTGTATTTGATGTCACTCATATGACCATTCGTACGTTTATTAAACGGCTGTACTGTTTCATCGACGTATTGGATACCACATTTAAAAAGGCTAAATGTATTGTTAGACTTGAAGTTGACATTGTAGAATATGGTATATTCTTCAACATTGACCTTGCTGTAGAACTTCTCTGTGTTGTTCCTATGTGTTTGCAAGTGATGTAATGTGTATTCCTACACCCTTTGCATTGCCCAATCTTTCTTTGCTTGTAGATATTTCAACTCAAACCAAGAGGCCTTTAAAACTTTTGGGTTTGCTGAAGGCCACACTCGGTTGTTCTGGGAATATTTTATGCTGACGGATGGTCCTAGTTACATTGTCAAAGCATGGGTGGTCAAGAACAAACGGAACTCGTGTGTTCACTTTCTTCTAATTGTATACCTGAAGTGATTTTTTAGAAACTAAGTCGCCATCACGGAGACCCCTTTTGATGTTTCAATTGCTGTACCTCCTCTATTTAAGATGATACCACAGTCCACTAATCCTTGTCTTTGTTTTTCTTCTCTGATGAATAAATGTTTTTCACTTAGACAGCCTGGCTTTGGGGATTATTTCATTGCAGTGTCTGAGATGACAGCTTTGTAGTGAGAAATGTTGATGTTTGTTAATTGGCTTACGAAATATATTTGTTGTTATTTCTCAATTTAGTACAGTGAAAGTTGTGTCCAGAAAAGATGTGAGGTTTTAGATATTTGTCCTTCCTTTTCATGTCAACGTCGTCTATGAATCTACACCAGGAGATTGGTTGGTTAAGGGAGGATTCTATAATTTATTTCTAGGACAGAATGGTATAGAATGAATGGTACTCCTCAAAACATGTAGGTGATGACATTTTTGTCACTGTATGTGTAATTTTGGTATAATTTATAGATATCACATAAACAGGTAATAATAACAAACTATTACACAACAATACTATATGATCTATTACACAATAATTGAAATTGTTGAATTGTTAGATAATGTATTTCTTTATTTGTAGTACAACACAGACCACAAAAGCTGACAGAAAACCTGCTAGGTAAGATTAGTAATACAATATATTAATACTTATTCATGTATTAGGATTTGTTTGATAGAAGGTTGAAATAAACATTGGAGCTACTAAACAGGGGATTCCTAGTGGTTAATTTTCACGGTGACATCATGACTTATGAATAGATTACCGTTGCGTAATATCTGCTACAGATGACCGTTCCATTTTTGGAAGTCACAATCCAGTTCTTCGTCCATCGTCCAAAAAATATCTACGGATTTTAAATAAAACACGATGGGCCGTACTATCGAAGCAGAAATTATTCATCCATGTGGAGTACCCAGGTCTACCACTTGGTTTTAGTAGTGTTTGTATTGCTCAATCATTAGATTGTTGTGTGTTGTGTTATGGAATCTTCTTTGCTTAAGAAGGATGTCTAATAATAATTATAATTGTATTATATAAATATGTAGAGTTATTGGAGAAATATTTATAGCATTATAGTGGTAACAGTAAGAATGATGTTATAATTATAGATGTTTGGTTTAAAACCAGAACAAACATGTTGTTATCATCAGTATATATTATTTTACTTACAGATCAACCCCACAGAGAGGAGGACAAGAACATGGAAGCTTATGCAGATGTAAAGAATGTGGGTTAGTTTTATATATATTATATTTCATATTAGAATTTACATATTACCGTCTGTCTTTAGTAAAGCATCTGATGAACATCTCGTGTTTGACAGTTCCCTCACCCAATTGAACAGTATATCATGTTTGAGAGTTCACTTATCTAATAACAAATAATATCATGATTGATTTGATTTTTGGTGTTTTAACGCCACTTTCAACAATATTTCAGCTATATCATGGCGACCAGTTTTAGTGGTGGAAGAAGCCGGAATACCTGGAGAGAACCACCGACCATGGGCAAGCAACTGGTAAACTTTATCATTTTCGGCTGCGAGTCGAGTGCACCATTTTTGTAATTTACAAAGCCGTGCGCGAACCCACGTCATATTGGTGATAGGCTTGTATGAGTTGTTAGATCCAACGACCTAATTCACTGAGCCACCCGGGCCCCTCCAAATTATATCATGGATGAAGATTCCCTCAAACAATAGTAAAGCATCTCATGTTTGAGAGTTCCCTCATCCATTAGAGAGGAGGACTAGAACATGGAGTCTTATACAGCTGTATTAAATGTGGGTTAGTTATATATATATTATAATTCATGCTACAGTTTATATATTACTGTCTGTTGATTACCATTTAGTAAATCATCTCGTGAACATCTCGTGTTTGAGAGTCCCCTCCTCCAATAGTAAAATATATCAAGTTCGACAGTTTCCTCTTCTACTACCAAATAATATCATGTTTGAGAGTTCCCTCATCCAATAGTATATCTCATATTTGAGAATTCCTATTCAAACCATCTCATGAGCATCTCAAGTGCAGAAATATAATTTACATGAGAATAACGATTAAGTAAAAATAGAATTCGTACAAACATGTGCATTAGATTTGTTGCATGCTTGTGGAATCTATATTCAAATATAAAATAAACAAAACTGTGTTGCCACTTAAATGTGATCTCCAACCGGCTTTATGCCTATATACGATGTAATACAAATAGTTTCAATGTCAATTAAGAGACTCCTACTGGCTATAATATTAATATAAATGTCTTATTATAACAATCTTCTTATTAGATATGACAGAAAAAAATGAAAAAGGAGATAATTTAAATAAACATTAGATAAAATCGAAGGGGCAATCAAACATAGACAGTCCAGAGAAACTGGTTACATTGGAAGTGGCAATCAAACATAGACAATCCAGAGAAACTAGTTACATTGGAAGTGGCAATCAAACATAGACAATCCAGAGAAACTAGTTACATTGGAAGTGGCAATCAAACATAGACAATCCAGAGAAACTAGTTACATTGGAAGTGTCAATCAAACATAAACAATCCAGAGAAACTAGTTACATTGGAAGTGGCAATCAAACATAGACAATCCAGAGAAACTGGTTACATTGGAAGTGGCAATCAAACATAGACAATCCAGAGAAACTGGTTACATTGGAAGTGGCAATCAAACATAGACAATCCAGAGAAACTGGTTACATTGGAAGTGGCAATCAAACATAAACAATCCAGAGAAACTAGTTACATTGGAAGTGGCAATCAAACATAGACAATCCAGATAAACTAGTTACATTGGAAGTGGCAATCAAACATAGACAATCCAGAGAAACTAGTTACATTGGAAGTGGCAATCAAACATAGACAATCCAGAGAAACTAGTTACATTGGAAGGGGCAATCAAACATAGACAATCCAGAGAAACTAGTTACATTGGAAGGGGCAATCAAACATAGACAATCCAGAGAAACTAGTTACATTGGAAGGGGCAATCAAACATAGACAATCCAGAGAGACTAGTTACATTGGAAGTGGCAATCAAACATAGACAATCCAGAGAAACTGGTTACATTGGAAGTGGCAATCAAACATAGACAATCCAGAGAAACTGGTTACATTGGAAGGGGCAATCAAACATAGACAATCCAGAGAAACTAGTTACATTGGAAGGGGCAATCAAACATAGACAATCCAGAGAAACTAGTTACATTGGAAGGGGCAATCAAACATAGACAATCCAGAGAAACTGGTTACATTGGAAGGGGCAATCAAACATAGACAATCCAGAGAAACTAGTTACATTGGAAGGGGCAATCAAACATAGACAATCCAGAGAAACTAGTTACATTGGAAGGGGCAATCAAACATAGACAATCCAGAGAAACTAGTTACATTGGAAGGGGCAATCAAACATAGACAATCCAGAGAAACTAGTTACATTGGAAGTGGCAATCAAACATACACAATCCAGAGAAACTAGTTACATTGGAAGTGGCAATCAAACATAGACAATCCAGAGAAACTGGTTACATTGGAAGTGGCAATCAAACATAGACAATCCAGAGAAACTAGTTACATTGGAAGTGGCAATCAAACATAGACAATCCAGAGAAACTAGTTACATTGGAAGTGGCAATCAAACATAGACAATCCAGAGAAACTAGTTACATTGGAAGTGGCAATCAAATATAGACAATTCAGAGAAACTAGTTACATTGGAAGTGGCAATCAAACAGAGACAATCCAGAGAAACTGGTTACATTGGAAGTGGCAATCAAACATAGACAATCCAGAGAAACTGGTTACATTGGAAGTGGCAATCAAACATAGACAATCCAGAGAAACTGGTTACATTGGAAGTGGCAATCAAACATAAACAATCCAGAGAAACTAGTTACATTGGAAGTGGCAATCAAACATAGACAATCCAGAGAAACTAGTTACATTGGAAGTGGCAATCAAACATAGACAATCCAGAGAAACTAGTTACATTGGAAGTGACAATCAAACATAGACAATCCAGAGAAACTAGTTACATTGGAAGGGGCAATCAAACATAGACAATCCAGAGAAACTAGTTACATTGGAAGGGGCAATCAAACATAGACAATCCAGAGAAAATAGTTACATTGGAAGTGGCAATCAAACATAGACAATCCAGAGAGACTAGTTACATTGGAAGTGGCAATCAAACATAGACAATCCAGAGAAACTGGTTACATTGGAAGTGGCAATCAAACATAGACAATCCAGAGAAACTGGTTACATTGGAAGGGGCAATCAAACATAGACAATCCAGAGAAACTAGTTACATTGGAAGGGGCAATCAAACATAGACAATCCAGAGAAACTAGTTACATTGGAAGGGGCAATCAAACATAGACAATCCAGAGAAACTAGTTACATTGGAAGGAGCAATCAAACATAGACAATCCAGAGAAACTAGTTACATTGGAAGTGGCAATCAAACATAGACAATCCAGAGAAACTAGTTACATTGGAAGTGGCAATCAAACATAGACAATCCAGAGAAACTGGTTACATTGGAAGGGGCAATCAAACATAGACAATCCAGAGAAACTAGTTACATTGGAAGTGGCAATCAAACATAGATAATCCAGAGAAAGTAGTTACATTGGAAGGGGCAATCAAACATAGACAATCCAGAGAAACTAGTTACATTGGAAGGGGCAATCAAACATAGACAATCCAGAGAAACTAGTTACATTGGAAGTGGCAATCAAACATAGACAATCCAGAGAAACTAGTTACATTGGAAGTGGCAATGAAACATAGACAATCCAGAGAAACTAGTTACATTTGAAGGGGCAATCAAACATAGACAATCCAGAGAAACTGGTTACATTGGAAGGGGCAATCAAACATAGACAATCCAGAGAAACTGGTTACATTGGAAGGGGCAATCAAACATAGACAATCCAGAGAAACTGGTTACATTGGAAGGGGCAATCAAACATAGACAATCCAGAGAAACTGGTTACATTGGAAGTGGCAATCAAACATAGACAATCCAGAGAAACTGGTTACATTGGAAGGGGCAATCAAACATAGACAATCCAGAGAAACTAGTTACATTGGAAGGGGCAATCAAGCATAGACAATCCAGAGAAACTGGTTACATTGGAAGGGCCAATCAAACATAGACAATCCAGAGAAACTGGTTACATTGGAAGGGGCAATCAAACATAGACAATCCAGAGAAACTGGTTACATTGGAAGTGGCAATCAAACATAGACAATCCAGAGAAACTAGTGACACTGGAAGGGGCAATCAAACATAGACAATCCAGAGAAACTAGTTACATTGGAAGTGGCAATCAAACATAGACAATCCAGAGAAACTAGTTACATTGGAAGTGGCAATCAAACATAGACAATCCAGAGAAACTGGTTACATTGGAAGTGGCAATCAAATATAGACAATCCAGAGAAACTAGTTACACTGGAAGGGGCAATCAAACATAGACAATCCAGAGAAACTAGTGACACTGGAAGGGACAATCAAACATAGACAATCCAGAGAAACTGGTTACATTGGAAGTGGCAATCAAACATAGACAATCCAGAGAAACTAGTTACATTGGAAGGGGCAATCAAACATAGAAAATCCAGAGAAACTAGTTACATTGGAAGTGGCAATCAAACATAGACAATCCAGAGAAACTAGTTACATTGGAAGGGGCAATCAAACATAGACAATCCAGAGAAACTAGTTACATTGGAAGGGGCAATCAAACATAGAAAATCCAGAGAAACTAGCTACATTGGAAGTGGCAATCAAACATAGACAATCCAGAGAAACTGGTTACATTGGAAGTGGCAATCAAACATAGACAATCCAGAGAAACTGGTTACATTGGAAGTGGCAATCAAACATAGACAATCCAGAGAAACTAGTTACATTGGAAGGGGCAATCAAACATAGACAATCCAGAGAAACTAGTTACATTGGATGGGGCAATCAAACATAGACAATCCAGAGAAACTAGTTACATTGGAAGGGACAATCAAACAGACAATCCAGAGAAACTAGTTACATTGGAAGTGGCAATCAAACATAGACAATCCAGAGAAACTAGTTACATTGGAAGTGGCAATCAAACATAGACAATCCAGAGAAACTAGTTACATTGGAAGTGGCAATCAAACATAGACAATCCAGAGAAACTAGTTACATTGGAAGTGGCAATCAAACATAGACACTCCAGAGAAACTAGTTACATTGGAAGTGGCAATCAAACATAGACAATCCAGAGAAACTAGTTACATTGGATGGGGCAATCAAACATAGACAATCCAGAGAAACTAGTTACATTGGAAGGGACAATCAAACAGACAATCCAGAGAAACTAGTTACATTGGAAGTGGCAATCAAACATAGACAATCCAGAGAAACTAGTTACATTGGAAGTGGCAATCAAACATAGACAATCCAGAGAAACTAGTTACATTGGAAGTGGCAATCAAACATAGACACTCCAGAGAAACTAGTTACATTGGAAGTGGCAATCAAACATAGACAATCCAGAGAAACTAGTTACATTGGAAGTGGCAATCAAACAGACAATCCAGAGAAACTAGTTACATTGGAAGTGGCAATCAAACATAGACAATCCAGAGAAACTAGTTACATTGGAAGTGGCAATCAAACATAGACAATCCAGAGAAACTAGTTACATTGGAAGTGGCAATCAAACAGACAATCCAGAGAAACTAGTTACATTGGAAGTGGCAATCAAACAGACAATCCAGAGAAACTAGTTACATTGGAAGCACATAAAAAGACGAAGACAAAAATAGTAAATAACAAAACAAAAAACCAAATACAATATATATTGAACACCACTATAAGTAAACAAACACAAATAACGTAAATAAAATATGAGCTCTCCTACAACTAGAGGTAAAGATGAACCGAACATCGTTTATATGCGGAAATCGTAACGGACATAATAACTAAGCCCATCGGCTCTATG